>PTEX01000042.1:1226291-1592817 GCA_003342815.1 Eudromia elegans
GTCCTGCTCGCCGGGAGCCGCTGCCTGGCGGCGGCACCAGCCGCTCCGCGCGGCCCCGCGTTCCGTGCTGCCCTTCCCAGAGGGCAGGGCCCGAGGGGCCGCTGGCGACGTGCCGCTCGGAGAGAGACCGGGACGCGGGGAGCGCCCAGGGTCGTTACTCCGAGCACCCTAATGCTACTGGAAGGGGACCCTCCTGCAAAGCGCCCATTGGGGCTGCCCGCCGCGTGCGCTGCGGGATGGATCCCGCACTGGGGTCCAGCACCCTGAGGCTGCCCGCGCTCCAGAGGCTCCCAGTTAACATGGCCAGGAAGAAGTTCCCTGTCTTCCTCGGCGCCTGTCTGGGACAGTTGGAGCGTCTCAGGTGTGAGCTCATGGTTGTAGAGTCCTCACTGAGTTCTGYGTGTTCTTCCCCAATCCTGCAAGACTTTCACCTGGGTCTTGTGGTAAACGAGGACAGTAATTCTTGCAGAACCTGAGCACAAATCCTGCTCAGGCTGTTCGTTGKGAAGGTGACAGGTGGAACAGGACAAAGGTCATGGCAAAGCTGCTCTCATCCATTTCACCTCCCAGCCTCAGGATCTGCTGAAGTAAAACCTTCCTATGCAGAATGTGATTAGAGGTGTGTTCTGAGAGCACAGGCCTAGTGCGTCAACCAGAAGCAAATTAAAGGGCATCAGAGGAAGCTGGCATACATGAAATAGTGGCAGCGTTAGTCCTTGCTGTGCTTGGGGTGTAGTCACCATTGCTAGGGCAGGGCTAGCTTGTGTCACGTGCTGCAAGTCCTCAGGCTTGGACACTGCGCTCCTCGCCCTCTTCTCCATTAGCACTAGCACCTTTCACCTAAGGAAGGCATCAGTGTGGGAGAGAAGCCAGTTCGCTGTGTTATAAAGTAGGTGACAAAAAGTGTTAACCTTGACAAGGTTTGAGGGAGCATCTATGGCGTATTTACAGCTGTTGCACTGGGTGGTGTGGGCGGATCATTAGCTGTGATCTTGTCTGATTCACGAAAGAATGTTGTCTTGGGTGACTGTAGGAAGGTGCTGAAGTAGGGATGTAGGGTTATTGTCGGTGTGAAGTGGGTCGTGGCGTGTCGTTTTCTTTGACTGCTGCCTGTTTGCTGGTCGGGAGTCTGCTCTAGATGGCTGAAATAAGCAGTTATATTCCTATTTTAAATAGTGTTCTGTGTGTAAATAAACTTCTCTGGTAAAAAACCTAGATTATTAGTTCTGAGTTGCAGAAACTTGCTGCCTTTGGCTAAGCGAGTAGGCCTTGCGGCGCTGTTGTGTTACACACTGCCTCCCAATTAGATAARGCCACGTTTTCTCCTGAATCCAGCTGTGCTTGAGGGAAAGGTCAAATTCTCCATCTGTTCCTTCTCATGACTCCACTGAGGATTTGCTTTACCGGCAGTGTGGTTTATATAGTTCACCCATATTCCATTTGAAAAAGATCTGTTAGTCCAAACCACTTACAGCTCTTCAAGTTGACCTGGCTGATCTTGTTTTCTTTCTTTTCAATCATGTGTGGTAAACCTGTGTGTAGAGGTAACTAGATAAGATAAAGTCTTTATCAAGTCTATATCAAGTATGTGTTTGTAGTAATTTGGAGGCAGTGCCCTTTTTCATTGATATACCTGGATCTGGATGAGATCAACTACTGGTAGTTTGCAAGGCTTTTTTTTTTTTTTTTTTTTTTTAGCTAGTTAGTGTACTGACCTCAGAAATGAGAGTGAATTTAAACTGTGAATTTAAATGCTGGACATATTTTCCAGCCTACAGTCTGATCAAGTTTTTGGGTTTTTTTTTTTTTTTTAATTATTTTGACACTTCTCTATGTGAGTAAATTATCACTCCTGTTTTGCTTCCCCAGTGTAACTGCATTCTTGTTTTATTTTGTTTGGGTTTTTTTTGTTTTGTTTCTTTAAGTTGCATTGTTACCGTGAAACTTGAATTAATGTAAGGTGGTAAATATATTAGGTTTCACTGTTGCATTTTTTTTGTTCAAGAAATTACTTCAGAGTAGTATTGTGTGTTTGGACTATCAGGACAATTTACAAACTGTTTTATGTCGTTCTCCAACCTGGATCCTTGGCTTTCTGTTGTGTCTTCAACTGTTCTGAGGTCAGTCAGAACAGTTGAAGATATCACCAGATATTACCTTGGTGAAAAAAAGGAGTTTACATTCCAGCACACACTGTGCTCTGATGCTCTAGCAGTCATTCTCTTCTCACCCGTGACTTGTTMTAGCTTTCTGCAAGCCTCAATATATCTTCTTTCTGTTTCTGTATTTGGGTCTGTGCTAATGTCTAAAGATTTCTCATGCTTCAGCTTCGTCCTAGTGTGCAACAAACCTTTACCTGGGATTACCAGACCTGGGAATTAGGAGAGACTTGTCATGAAAGACCTGGCAGCTGGGGATAACCAGACTGCAGCCCTGTTTCCATAAAAGACTTCCRAAGGACTTGAAATAGACCTTCAGGTAGGAAACAGGTATACATCAGAAAACTACGTGGACAGTGCTAGTTTCGACTCATTCTGTGTGGCAGACATGAAAGGAGGCTGTGGAGTGGAGAGGGCTTCATATGTAGAACCGAGAGCCTGAACCAGGCCCTGGTCACATAGCAGAAGCCCTGCTAGATGTGTGCCTGGGTCCCTTGGCTCCCCTAATACTGGAAGAAATTACTGCAGATACTGGTAGCGCATTTGCCAGCCGTGGGCTCTGCTTGATAAGAACTGCTGGTCTTGAGCTCCTCTTTCACTCTTTTCTGATGGTTGCCTTTACTTCCTAATCTCCTGCTGCAGACATGTTTGCAATGGTTTTGCACTCTTGGCTTTGTAGTTGATGGACAAAGCTTCTGTTTCCTACTCAAAGCATATGTATTTTTTCCTGTTATCACATCTATGGTACTGTCCATGCACAAAGCTAAAAAAGTAAAAGCACAAAATTTGGATCAG
The DNA here is from genome assembly GCA_003342815.1 of Eudromia elegans. Taxonomy (NCBI): domain Eukaryota; kingdom Metazoa; phylum Chordata; class Aves; order Tinamiformes; family Tinamidae; genus Eudromia; species Eudromia elegans. Next base: position 1,229,246 of record PTEX01000042.1, read on the forward strand.
GAGAAAAACCCCAAATGGAACAGATTTCATAAAGCAAGTGAATTGAAGTGAGTCAGTGTCTTGGACACTAAAATAATTTTATTACAAAAAAAGAGGACCTTAGTTAAAACTAGAAATAGAAACTAGAAATAGAAAAACCCCTCTGAACAATCAGCGAAAGTAACACTGAGTAGAAGAAGGAGAAGAGCAGAGAAGTCACTTTAGGTATTTTTRAAAAGTGCTTTGTCTCTAGCTGGGTATAAATTTTCACATTAAATAAGTCATTCTGTAAGTAATCTCTTCTGTTACACTTCTGTTACAACTACAAACAGAGATGGAAGAATGCAAAAGGAACCTAAGATGTTGCCATTGCTACTCTTAGGCTTCGAAAAACTCTGCTGGCAGACATTTCCTTTTTCTTGTTCTTTTCTTTACCTTGTGGTTTTAGAGGAGAGGCGTGAACCAAGCGCAAACCTCCTTGTTGTAGGACTGGAGCTAGACAATACCGTGGTTGGGTCTCGGTTCGGTTTTGTTAGCTGCTGCTATGTCTGTGCTGCTACTTAAATACTTGTTTTGCTCCATTTGTAAGACCTACAAAATCAAGGGAGCAAATCTGGAAATAGTCTTTGTATTTTCATGTATTTGTTACACAGTCTGATTCAGTAAACAGAAATTTAAGGAGGGGAAAGCATGTAATATTATGCTGCCATCAGTTACGCTTCTGCCTCATCTTACCATCCTGGCCTGAATTTATATTTCAGAGTTAGAGCACTGTAAAATTGCTGAGTGGCTCCTCAGTCTGTCCTTCTGTGCAGCTTGGTTAAGCCCCATGTTTGGGAGTGGGGTGAGCAGTGTTCTCTGCTGGCAACCTGCTCTTCGTTTTGTAGATTCACATCCTCTTTGTGAAGTTTCTGTTTGCATTAAGCACTCTGCATGTTTTGATCATCATACGTTATGCTTTGGAGAATTGCAGTGTGATCAGATGCAACACTGGAGACGGATTTCTCTGACTTGAGAAGATTCCTTTAAAGAAACTGTGCCCCTGGCCAACCATTTTGGGAGCATGTCATAATATTAATTTAAATTCCGGTTTCTTCGATGAGTGGGGGTTTTTTTCTTCTTCTTCTTCTTTTTTTTTTTTTTTTTTTTTTTTTTTTTTTTTTTTTTTTTTTTTTTTTTTTTTTAAACATTAGTTTGTTATTAGGAAACTCAGCTCTAGGTTAATATGTTTGTACACTGGAATGGAGTTAAGGCTTGCAGTGTATCTCTTAACTTACCTCCAATGTGGATGCAGTAGTTTAGGACTTTTCAACTGCCTTAATGAAGAGAAGTGCAGTTCTCTAGAGTAATTACAGCATTAAAAATTAATGGTTTATCAATAAGTAATATATTTAATGTTCCAGGATTTCTTCTCTTCCCTGTGTGATGGAATGAATCTTTCTGTGACCAACATGGATATGAGAACATTGTCAAGATGGTTAAGAATTGCAACAAGGAGCAAAGTGAAAGGACAAGTGAGGAAACTTATATTTATTGCAAATTTGTTCTATTTTACTTGTGTTGTTTCTTCGCTTGATATAAGTTAACTTTTTGACATAAGAAATTAATGGCAGAAATCAAATAGATACACTTAGCAGAACTTAGACCTGACCGCAACTTGGCACATTGGTATTTTTTAAGTGTTCTTAGTCAATTTAAAATGTATATATATATTGCTCAATGTTAAAACTTTTCCTAAAATTACRTAGTCCGAGAACAAACTCCATTTTCTTTCCTGTTCTGTTAATATCTTTGTCAGGAGGGGGCACCCACTTCTATTGACATCTAATTTATATGTTGGACAGTATGGTTTCCTGACAGAAGAGTGTATTTTATTTTTCAAAGGCAAAGTCTTTATTAAATGTGCCGTCAGTGCTGGATTTTAAAAGATGAAAGGGGAACCACTGCAGAGCAACTCAGTGAAGCTCAAAATGTAAGTTCCCTACCATTATTATTTCATTTGAATTGCAAATACAGATTTTTTTTTCAGTCTCCAGAATGTCCATGTGTTTCTAAAGCCAAAAGATAGAAATAAAGATTACATGATAAATATTTTATGTAGTTTGAAATTCAAAAAATGGCTAAAAATAGTCTTTTATATGTATGCATTTGCCTTCTATTAATTACTTAAATTTAAAAATATATGTAAATCACACAACTCTGTCCGTATTGCTTGAAAGTTACATTGGATCAGGGTTGGGTTTTGATGACTTAGATGTTATTTGAACTTGATCGTGACCTGAATATTTTTAGTAAATCTTGAAGAGTGCTTAGCATATGTTTCAATAAAAAGTTTTCCTAATGTCATGTGTGTGTTTGGATGGCTGTGGGGAGTCCTTTACTCAGGTGTTTTTTAGATGATCTTAATTGTTTTTAATTCTTTCTGTGTCAAAGAAAAATTCTATTTYGTTTTTCTCTAGGGAAAAAGCGTTAAATTGCTTTACCCATCCAGCTCCTTATGCGTAACAGTGCTGAAAAAGGCAATATCTTAAACTCATACTCTACATACAAAACTAAATTCTGGCTACCTAGAAAGTTTGCTGACGTTTAAGCATCCTGAACTGGATAGTCTTCTGCTTTTTGTTTTCTAGGGTGTTAAAACTTGGAAGTAATTTTATAGAGGATGCCAGTCTCTCAATATCTCTTTCCTTCTTCAGACTGCTTGATTAAGAGGTAATTTTCATGCAGGTAAATTTTTGTATCTGTGCTTACTTTTGTTGGTTGAACTCCACTGAGAGAATTTCCTTAACGTCAGGAGATGTGTAATTTTGAAGAAGACTGGAGAAATGCTTGTGATTATTCTGTTAATTGTTAGAGGATTTTTTTTTTTTTTAAAAGATGAAGTTGAGAGAGCCACAGGAGTATTCTTTCAATCAGTGCTGAAATGAAACAGCTGTTAATTGSCCACGGGTAGAACGGTGATACTCAGAATTGAGTAGCGAACACCCGAGTATTTTGCAGCCTCTGGCTAATTGTCTAGAATTCCATTTCAGTGTGTTCAGTATAGCCTTGCTCTTCTAAATCATTATGATATTACAACTCCCTGATAATCTTTGGGGGAGAAAAAGTCTTGTTTGTGGCTATCTACAGGCTGATTTATATTTTATTATTTAGAAACTACAAATGAAAGTACAAAGCCTGTAAGTTTGACAGTTGAAGCAGCCTTGACTGCTAGATTGTTGAWTTTTTTTTCTGTTTTCTAAATAAATTATTTTTCCAAAAGAGAAATCTGAAAACCTAAAAATATAAGCACATAGTTAATGTTCTTTTCAGGATGTCCTCTTAAAAGCAAATGATTTTTTTTTCCTTTCAGTTGAATATATAAACATTATCTCTTATGTAATAAAAATGAGATTAAAGTAACAGTACAATGTGCTTTATGTAGTCACATGCTTCTATTTCTTTATACTTTCATTGTGCTTGGTAATGTCTACAGAGATATTTCTAAGGAATTTGCTCAGGAATTACAGTAACAATATGGTGGTATATGGTGGTAGGTAGCATCTGTCAAAATATGTCTGCAGTAGTGTATGTCTGCAGCAAGAATAAATTAAAAAACACAACAGAAAAATCATAGTAAAAAGGTAAAGGTTTTTATTTCTTCTTCTGTAATAATATCAAAGTTTTGTAGTAATGAGTTTATTAGATTTTTAGGTCTCAGGACTGCTTCAGCAGAAGTGTAGCTTGAAAGCAAGAACTGTGATCGTTGCAATATAAGTAGATTCTCCTTTTTCTGTAAAACACACTATTTCTAACATATTAAAACAATGATGGAAGTACAGTGTAGGTGGAGTTAGAATGGCATATGACAATGATAAGGAAAGTAATAGCAAGTGTGTAATTAATTCCAGTAAACAGCTTAGGCCTCATTAATACTGAAGTAATGCAGTGTAATTTATTGATCTGGATTCAGGCAGATGTAAGTGTGTGAATTTGTTAGTTTATTATTTATCTTAGTATGTGATTGGATGTGCAGTCTAGTGTATGTAGTACCTGAATAAAGAAAATACTTTAGTGAAGAAAGAATATCAGTTATTTGAAGGCCTAGCTAAAGAGAATGTCTTTTAGCAGCAGTTCCTTATGGGACTGATTTATTTTAGAGGATTTGGATTGAAGTTAACAGGACTAGGAATATTTTGGTTAAAAATCTCTACCTGTTTAGTAACATCAAAGTGTTGATGAGCTTCTCCCTTGCAGGAACTTTCCTTTCTCACTGAACCTGTTTTAGTGAAGAAGAATCACATTTTTAAGTACTGAAACATTTTACTTTAAGTTATGCCTCAACCTGTTCTATGGGCTGAAGGATGAATCAAATAGGAATGTGAGTTTGACATTCATGACTTACTGTAACATTATTTTTGTTGTTATAGTTTAAATATTTTTTTTTCTGTTTCCTGGACTGCTCTTCCCCAGTAAAACATGCTGATATTCATTCAGTAACTGAAGAGTGAGTAAAAAAATACATAATTAAAAAGTATGGTTCTGGTTGTCCCTAGTCATTCTGTCTGCTTAGCTAGCAGCTTCCACTGTTGTCTCTCCTTCATTTTCAGAAGTTTGTCTCTTTCTTTTCCTGTGTGTTGGTTTCCTTCTCTGGTGTATTTCATTCTTTAGTGACATCTTCATTGTTTGACATCGGTCTGGTCTACCTAAGGTCAAACTTAGAAAGAAACTCCCAGGATCCACGAGTTGTCTGTTTTTCTTATTTAAAAAAACAAAAACAAAAACAAAAACAAAAAAATCCACAACTTGGGAGTGCAAGAGGCCACCCTTTTGTAAACGACACTTCTCACAGTTACTGGAAGAGGTTGCTCGAGAATAGTGGAGAAGCGCTGTCAGTATCTCATGTGGATCTGGCATTGCCATTTGTGTACTAGGGATCCAGGGAGGATAGGGCTRCTTGGTGCTGCCATGGATTTATCTGTTCATGCTAAAGGGTTCCTGTCTGGCAAAATAAACTTTATGTGGAAGCARGTGTTTTGTGTTCTGCTCAGTAATTGCCATCAGGCGCCAAGTCTTTGCTGTAATTTGGACTGCAGATTTTCATGCTGCCCAGCGTTTGTTAGTCTCCTCAATGGTTCCTTTTAAAAACTTAGTAATGGTTTTAATAATGTGAGTTTCACTAGAACACAGCAGAGCTCTGACTTCATTTAATAGGAAGAAAAAATCAGAAATCGTTCTGTTTCAACATACTTCAGTGAACAATTTCTTTCTGTGCAGTAGTGCAATAAGTTCAGTGGTTCCAGATGCCATGATGTTTTAAATTAATGGTATTAAAAGATTTTATGGAAGAAGTAAGGGAGGAGGGCAGAACCATTAGAATCACAGAACTGTTGAGATTGGAAGATGCTTCTGGAGATCCAACCTGCCACTCAATAACATAGTGTCAGCTGGACAGCTGTGTCCAGTTGGGGTTTGAGCATCTCCAACAGTGACTGCAGACAATCACTGGGCAATCTGTCAGTGTTTGGAGTGACCAGTTTCAATTGTTGATGTGTAGAAATATCAAAATAAAAAAAAAAGTCATGTTGTGGAAGACTTACAGATGATTTGAAGATGTTTCTTATGTTTCCCAAGTACTTTCATAAAAGGAGCTAAGGTTCTGAATTTTTAACAGAAAATAAGAGGGATTTGTTTGTTTTGTTTTCCACTTTTCTGGACTTTTAAACTCTTTTTACTTCCAGACATAAAGTGATTATCAAATTAGGTGGAAATAAGACTGCTACCAATCATTCAAGAAGAAAGCCAGATCCTATGAAGTGCTTTTCTGGATTGTTTAGGATCTTTTCATTATCTGAAGAAGAGATGAGTGAAAAAGTTACCTAAGTGWCTTGTAAAAGTTTCTCCATTCTCTTCCTTCTAGGTCTCCCACTTGTGATGTGCCCTTCCTGGTAAGGACAGGTSTATTGTGATTTCTAAGCTTAGTACTGTCAAACTCAGGCGGACAAACTAAAACAAGCTGGTTTTTGGAAAACAAGATGCCACGGAAAAGGAGAACTGGTGGGAGTCCGTCTCGGAAAAGTGGAAACTTTGACAGAACTGCTGTTGCCATGTCCTTTCACGGGAACCCAAGATTTTCAGTACCACAAGCAATGTACAGTGTCAATAAGGAAGAGCTCTTCAACAGCATGTCAGAAATGTTTTCTGATCTGGATCATAGTGTGGTTTATATGGTTTTGTCTGAATGTGACTTTAAAGGTAAATAAAACACAGTTGACATTATAGTTTTATTGCACAAATAGTTCTTAGATTGGGCAACTCCAGGGCAGTGCAGGAGCTGCAAGTATATTTGTCAGTTTAGCTTTTAATGAGTAGGTGAGTCATAGTATTTTGAAATCTCACAATTCTTCCCAGGGACGATTTAGGTGGTCTATTCTGTGACACAGAGCAGGCAGAGGCAGAGTAGTGAAGAAAATCTGGGGTTTTTTTTCCAGTTGCTTTCTATGCTGTTTCAATTAGATATGGAAACTTTCTGCTGGAAGGATATATTAAATTCTCCATCACAGTTTCTTAAGGCATTGTCATGCAGTGTATGGTCCTGGCAGCTTKAGCCTAAATGTTTGGCTTATTCTTTTGTTTTAACTTTGTTTTTCACCATCATCCTGTGATTTCCAACAAGGATTAGTATTTGCAGGATAAGTTCTCTGCAGCCTGTGCTTCCCCTCCTATGGTCTGTCAAATTACTTCCCCACGCCTAGTGGTCTCCTTGTTTACGTTCAAGATTTACCTTTACCAAAATAATATCTTTATATAGAAATTTATTGGAGAATTCAGTGAATATCTGCCTACATGTCAAGGCGTGTCCTATTGTAACTTTAGCACACATATTTTTTACTTTGGATAGTGGCAATATGTCCAAGTTTGTTACTGTGTTGTCCTTTTAAAAACAAAGAGTATTTTAAAGATACTCAGTGTCTTCACATGAGTAATAATTGTTAGTCTTGTATAGTAGATAGGGTGGAAAGATTTAAATTAAAGGAATGTAGATCTCCCTGTGCAAAGAGAGTTGTATTCAAAGAACTTGTATTTTTTGCTGAAATTTCCTTCAGAAAAACAGAAACTTAGTTTTAGGTCTCAGCTGCTGCATGTTCTGGGTTTTCATTTTGTTTAGGCAGATCAGAGGCAACCTGTGCTTTGTAAAGAGTGTCTTTATAAAGAATTAGTGCAGACTCTTTTTTTTTTTGATACTTTCAATTGGGTCTAGTCATAATAAAGGTAATTTTTATATTTTTATCTCTTTAATCCTTTCTTAACTGACATGTCTTTAAGTTAATTTCACATTTCTCCTATATGTTATGAGTTAGAAACAAGCCTCTGCATCCAGTTCTGGGTTTTTTTGTTTTGATTCATTTTTTCCCAGATTAACTTAATATTTCTTTAAGTCATTTTTTATGCTTATTAGCTACTGTTTTGCAATAAATCTGTAGTCAGTTTTGTCTTTATCTTTAATGAGAAGCAGCTCAAGTGGTTTGTGGGAGGTTTGTTAAAATGTGAGTTGGTAAGGTGTTTAATATTCTTGTTTTTTTAAATGCTTCTTGAGGTAAGAATTGTATTTACATCAGCTTGTATTGCTTCAGTTGACCTTTTTTTTTTTTCTGTTTACCTTATTCAACAGTAGAAAGTGCTATGGATTATCTACTAGAGCTGTCCACCCATGCAAAAGGAGTAGCATCTTCAAAAATGTCAAATTTTGACCCAGTAGTATCATCAGCAGCTCATGTGAATCAGCAGAGATCTGTTACAAATGAAAGAGTGAAGGAAAGTACTGCAAAAGAAAATAGTTCTGAAGGAACAGAAGAGGTCCTATCACATGATATGCAGCTGACTGAGGAACTGGATTCCTTAATAGAGAATGCTTTTGTGAGGTACGGCTTAGGTGATGAATTGTCTGATTCTGCAGACAACCAAATCATGTCTAAACACACTGTGGGACATGACAATTTTAGTGGATTTACTGATTTTTCTGARTGGGAAAAACCTAATTCCTGTTGCAATGCCCTATTCCCACAGCAAATGGAGATGAATAATGAGAGTTTAGAAAACTTTATCTATTCTCAGCCACCTGTGCCTATGAGTGAGCTGGGCATCCACACAGAAGTTAGTTCACCAGCTGAATTGGAGCCTTTTGCACAGAGGCTGCAAGATCCTGGTTTATCAGAAATGCCTGATGTTGCTCCAGAAGTCTGCAAGCAATCCAGTGGAGATATGCTGTGTGGGAATTCCAGTCAGACACAGAATACTGTTGCAGAGCATGAAAGTGTGACTGCTGCTTCTGAGGAGTCCTCCCAGAGACCTGTGGAACTGGTTATGGCTGTCTCTGAAAATCCTAATTCCGAGTGCCTGGAACAGCACGGCTTGGAAACGGATGCCTGCAGCAGCAGCCAGAGCTCTTTTCTCCCAGAGGTGAATGTCTCTCTTGAAAAATCCAATTTGAAAACACCAGAACTTGCAGATTTTCAGCAATCTCATCAGGGATATAATTTAAATTTTTCTACGCCGTCATCTCAACCTCAGCAGCGTTGGAATCCCATGGCTCCCCAGTTTTATCCGTCCAGTGGAGGTCACAGCTTTGTAACTCCTGTGGCTGCTAGTCCAAGTCAGTGGAGACCTTTTTCAGACTATAAGACTTTTGAAACGAAAGGACATTATTTTTCCTCTCCAGTGGTTTCTAATGCCTGGGATAGCAATGCTTCCTTGAAGGTATGGGGAAATCAAGATAGAAACTCAAAATTGAACCACYCGCAAGCACAGCAGCCACCTGTTTGTCACATGATGAGAAAAAAGATGCACCTTATAGGTCAAGTACTTGTTCTTCTCAGAGGTGTTCCAGGATCAGGAAAATCATTTTTGGCAAGGTAGAACATCTATATTGTGAGCTTATAAAAAAAAATGCATAATTGTTTCATGGGATTTAGTGGAGGCAGAGACAGTTTTCTGACATGTAAATATTTGTAAATGCATAAACTCTGACAGGCAATCATATGGTACATGCAACATCTTGTGTAATAATAGTTACCAAGTTGCTTGCAGCAGCTCTAGTGGACACTGAAATAAGAGGGGTTGGCTCTAACTTCTGCCACAGACGTAAGATCTGCAATGGAGTTCATGCTAGCAGAGGATTAGCATAGTACTATTTAGCTCTACCATATTCTTCCAGACCCTGTCCAGCTCAGATGTTTCCTTCCAGTTAAACAAATGGAAATTATCAAATCTGCAAAGGTAGAAATTTCCTTTCCATTATGAGAMTTCTTTTAAGAGAATTTGTGCAAGCAGGGTGTGTTGAACTGACCAGATAAAAACCAAATAAATTTTATTTTGTTCTGTTTTGGTTTCCCTAACTCCTAAAAGCTTGATTGTATTTAGGCTTCTGTGACAGGCATCTGAAAGATCTGGTGAAATTAAGACCATATGCATGTCTGTGAGTGCCAAAGTATGTCACTAGATATAGATGGAAAAACATTTCTGGTTTCTTGAAATGAATCTTTCAGGAAACCTCTAGTAGCGGTTTCCCCTAGATATCTCCAACCTTTGGAGAAAGGAGGAGAAATGATCATAGATCATCTTTGCCCTGAGGGGGCACACATGTGGAGTTGCTCCTTCTGTTCCTGGTAATCAACCATCCCTTTTGGGTTTCATTTGTGCCAGGGTCGAACTACATGCATGGGAGTGAGTCTGGTGGCTCAAGAGGTGAAGGGAGAAACACTATTTACCTCTTGATCTTTCGCAGGGCTTTGCTTGAGGATAATCCAGGTGGRATCATTCTTAGTACTGATGATTACTTCTATAAACACGGACAGTACCGCTATGATGCCACTTGCTTAGGGGAAGCCCATGACTGGAACAGGAAACGAGGTGAGGAATGAAGCAGAGATTTCCTTGCTTGTTTACAGCTCAGTGTTTGGGTGCTCTTTAAAAAGCTGCCTGTCCTGCCTGTCCTGTAATGATTGTGTCACAGGATGAGTGTGTATCCCATTTTAGAATTGTATCCCATTTTAGAATAAGTGGAAGAAGAGTATGAGTGCAAACTCAGGAGTGACCTGTGCATGGTGTTTTACACACAAAAATGCTTGTAGTTGTGTCAAAGGATTACTTTTCTCCCCAGGTTCTCTCATGGTATGTATTTCAGGCTTTGTCCCATTTTTGGAGTGCTATCTTTACCATCTCCCAAGATTGCTTCTTCTAAGATTAAGATGAGCAATTACATGTGCATATGCAATAGATGTGAGGTTGCTGATACAAATAACACCTACACAGGTTTTTCGTGCTCTTACTTTTTTTTTTCTCTTCAACAAGAGAGTTGTGATTGTTGGCAAATTTAAGACGAAGATTGTAAGAATTGTAAGAACAAGACAGATGATGATGATGTTTTTACTATAATCAGTGTATGTTGGTTTCCACTAGACTCTTTACAAAGTTATTTTTGAAGCTTTTATTTGCTCAGTCTAAATTTTCCTGCTGTCAAATTTCTAACCTGCAGAAAAAATAGGTTAATGAGTGATTCAGTGACAACTTTTGATAGTATAGATGCTTTGTAACATAGCTATAGAAACAGGATGCTGTATCTCAAAGGTAGTGATTCTAAACATTTTATTACTGTATACTTTAAAATTACAATAATTCTTTTGATTTTTTCATATTTTATGCAGTTTACAGAGTGGACTAATCTTAAGACTGTTAAAAAGCCAAGAATTTTGTATGCAACAAAGAAGTCCACTTTAAGGTGATCATGTAGTTTTTTTTAGTTTAATTTACTGATTAGTCATCTTGGTACATTTTACATCTGCATTTTCATTCCTTGATTGTCATACATATGTTAATTCAGAAGTATAATGCCATATCTCAGTAGTTTTCCATGTGAGGGTGGGGGATTTATAAAATAAAAAAGCCCTTGGAACAGAAAGATCAAGCTGTGGCAAGAGCTCTTCACACAATGGTTAATCGTTAGATGTTACCTATTTAAAAAATAATAATACAAATTTAGAGAATTGGTTGAAAATGTTATGTATCTGCTTTATTACCAAGAAGTTAACTGTATCACATTTTTTTGTGCACGTATGTCTTTCAGCCAAAGAAGCATTTGAAAAGAGAGTGTCTCCTATAATAATAGACAACACAAATATACAAGCATGGGAGATGAAGCCTTATGTTACTCTGGTTAGTATGATAACTTGAACAATRTGAAAGGAGACTGTTGACCAGCATGTGAACATACGTTTTAAAGTGCAGTTATTTTTCTCTGTCCAGCTCTTATTTCTCTTCCAGAAGAGAGGATGTAGCCTATAGCCTGGAGTCAGAATAGTATCATATGACGTTATATTGCATCATGTCACACACTCCGTGCATGCCTGAGTATTGACCTGGCTTGCTTTCTAAGTAACAAATCCCAATGCTTTGTACTTGGAAACAAATATAACTTTTGTAGGGGAAACTGAATTCTATTCCTCTTTGTATATGATCAGCAAAATTATAAGCTTGTTTCTGTTATTCATATCAACTAGTGCTGATTATATCTTTGATGTTCTGTGAAACCATCTCGTTTACCTCTGTCAAATATAGGATGAGACTAACAACCTAACAGTGGGAGGGCTAGTATTTTTGTTCATTCCCTGAAGATTAGCCTGAGGATCAAARCTGTGCTTGTTGGAGAATAACTGCAACCTATTATTTGTCTTTGCACTGCAATGTTATAGTGAACTATTAGCAGTAGGAATTTTTAAAAGCAGTTGTGAAATGTTAATCTTACTAGAAAATAAGACATATATAAATAAAGAAAAAAAGGCATATATACTTAATTATTTATACTGAAGTGGTATAGTAAACTATGGCACCTGCAATATCTTAGTAGTGTAGTGAAAAGTGACCTGCTTTTATTTAGTCCTAAACATATGCAATCTCCATTTAACTTGCAGAGTTGCATTTAATAATTTAAATAACATAGTGAACTCTSTTACAAGGTTCTCCTATGCCAGTTTCTGGATAACCCTTCATTTTTACTTATTTTCAGCACTTCTAGGATCTAACTCTTACTTTGATCATTGACTATTCGTAAGATGCTTCAACAAAATGTTACACCTTTYCGTAATGTTATGACAACAAAATTTTGATAACACTATGAGTGTGCTGGAATCGAGGAAGGGATAGACAAAACATCCACTAATCTTTATGCTGAAAACAGTGGGTTGGTTTCCAATTGGATTTATCAAAAGAATGAAATGGCATGAGAAGTGAGAGTTACTTAGTCTTGGTCTCCTGTCATTTTGTCATACTCTGGCTTTAAGCATGTTTTTGAACAGTGCTCCAGCTACTGCATATGCTGCTCACGCTATATTAGTTTTGTTGAAGAGTGGTCTTCMTTCAGCAAGCTTGTACTTCTCTATCTCTGATGGATTTCTGAAAGTACATCTTGAGGGATTTCTCCTGCACACATCCAGGAGCCTATGCAGCAGCACCCAGAACAGAATGGGCAACTTTTGAGCAATTACCTACAAGCTCTGCAGGTTTAGTGAACAGTGAGACTTGCATCCACATCATTTCTGTTAACAAAAATTTTGATTTGATTATACATGCTTCTGTTAACATTTGACAGAGTAACGGGTCTGATTGAGATACAGTAAAATCAGAGCTTTTAAGTAAAGATATAACAAAAATTCTTACAGGAAATGCAGGGCTTGAGTAGGATTCTAAGATTTTTTTTCACAAAACAGGAATGATAGGAAATGACATAGTACTTGCAGTATTTATCCTAATGAGACTCTGGGCTGCTTTTTCTCTCATGATAAGACTAGACCCATACCCATATATCATCTTTTCCTGTAGTTTTCCATGTTTCAGGAAGGCTGCCAGGAAGACTGTCYCTTATAGCTGCACTAGTGCGCCTGAATTGATTCTGTTCTGGAATTGGTTTGTTTCTGGTAAACTCTGAATAGAAGCAATGTGTTTGTCTACGGAAGACGGTGTGGACTTGCCCATAGCCTTCCTGGAAAAGGGAGATACTCTGCACTCTGAGGTTGAATGTTTAAAGGGATTATACAAATAAATTAAAAAATCACTATAAATAGCATGTTTTGTGTGTGTGATGGGGGTGAATGATACCTAGAGACTTGGATCTGATACCTGTCTGCCTGTCTGTGAGAGATACTTTACTGTGATCATGAAAACATTTAAGATTACAGTAAGAAATGTGTGTATATCTATAATCATACACACAGTTTGAAAAGTCTCAGGAGCGAACACTGAACAAAAATTCCTTATTCCAGATATTTGTTTTGAGAAATGCAAAGCTTGATTTGTTAAAGCTACCTTTGTTTTGTGTATGTTGTATGTTTTTCCATGAAGAAATGGCTGATTTGTCTTTGCTTTATTTTATATCTGCTGTGTTCAGGCTCAGCAGTTCAAATACAAAGTCATGTTCCGAGAGCCAGATACTTGGTGGAAGTTTAAACCAAAGGAACTTGAAAGGTAAGAATATAAAGGAAAAAATCTTRTGAGATTTTACATTTTTCTTTTTCTGTAAGCTTGTATTTTTTTAAAAAAGTACCACTTTGTACAGTGGCTCTTGAGATATTAAGAGATCAATGAGGGTTTTTTTGTGTTAAAAAACTTCTAATTATATTTTATGTTGATTGTTTTGCATGCAGCGTTAACTTTTTCAGGATTTTATATAGTATTATGAGAATTTTCTCCTGTCAATTTAATCACATACTAAAGAAACTGGTTAATACCAGTAGTGATTATGTAATGTTTCCACGAGAGCACTTCCTTTGTGTTTAAGGTACAGTGACTGCCCCTTTGGGATTCCAGAATTGCAAAAACGATATTAGATGTGTCTGTGTTTGCATCCAGTTGGTCTGTTGTCTTACTTGGAACATTTCTGCTGCCACTTAGAGTAGGGCAGTCTGTACTTGAAGGACTGAGATGAGCAAACGCTTGCTTGGGCTGGATCAACTTTACTGTTTGCTTATTCTTCAGCAGCACCTTTTATATTGTCTCCCTTAATAAACTTTGAGCCAAATAGGAGAGATAAGAACTATTTCAGTGGATGYCAAGTTAGCATAAGACAAGAGGAAATGAAACATGGAACATGGGAAATTTTGATTACATGTAAATTTTATTTTCCTCATATGAAGGCAGTCAAGAGCTGAATCAGCTTTCAGCTGTCCAGAAAATTTATGGGCTTTTTCATCCTRAGAATAAGGCCCTATTCAGCCTGAGATAGCTTGATCTGCTCTGAATAGGWATTTGGACAATATGATCTCCAGAGGTCCGTTTCAGTGTAACTTATTCTGTGATTTTCTCTTTAAGCTCATATGATGTGTCTTCACCTGAATTTCTATGTGTAGCTTAAAGTTGACCATCTTTCAAAGGTGATATGGTGGACTATTTTCTTTCTAAAAAATGGATCTCAATAGAAAGTGGCTTCAGTAGGAGTCAAGGGCTGCCTGCTTCCCACTGACTGGCAATATCTTGCTTCTTTAAGGAGMAGGAGCTCCTCACCGTCAAGCCTAGGTGAGGCTTTCAAATATTTTGGAGAGCTGAGGGTAGYTTTGGATTATCCAGAATCCAATCATTGGTTGTTCTGATACTTATCTGAAGAAAATGCATTATTGATGACATTTTTAGATTTTTAGTATTAAGCAAAACATCCTCTTACAGAAAAGGGCCACCAGATGTGCTGAAGTGGGGCAGCAGTTTGTCCAAGACTTCCTGTTCTGAATGAYTTAGTGCATTGATACAGAAAGACTTGCTGTTTCAGCTTTTGCCTTGGTCCCCCGTGTTCTCTGGTTAGTCTTGCCGTACACTTATTTTTCTTTCTCTTCCGTCTTTTTTAAAAAACAGATCTGAACTTTTTTTTTTTTTTTTTAAAAAAAAGCTCTTATTCTCTTTTAATCCAGGCGGAACATTCATGGTATATCTAAAGAAAAGATCAAAAGAATGCTGGAACGATATGAACGCTGTCTTTCTGTTAGTTCAGTCTTGAATTCTTCAGTCCCAAACAAATTGGAAGCTGCTGAGTGGCGTGAAGATTCTTCTTGGGAGGAAAGCTCAAGGTTAGATATTTGACTATCTTTGTATTCTCAAGTAAARGGATAAGAACTTACACTTTGTAAAAATGGAGCTTGGCTAATGCTCTTCAACTGTGAATGTGTTCCAAAAACTAGCYTTAAAAAATGCACTACTTTTTTTTTTCCGTGATTTTTAAGAATTTGAAGAACTTGGGAAGGAATAATCGAAGAATTTATTCAAGTTTCCACTTCTTTTTGAAAATATCCTGGTCCAACTGTTTTACCTTTCAACTTGCCCTCTATTGTCTTGGAAACGTGCTGTTAGATCTATACTGCAATTAAAGATGCTTAAAATGTTTAACGAGATTTTCAGAAAGAATCGAGTTCCATATGCAGTGAGGTTACTGATTATGAGTCTATATGTTGGTGTAATATGATGCCTTTGTCATAAGAGAGGGATTCTTAGTGTAACAGGAATGAATCGTGTACTTGTTTGTGTGGAGTATGTTTTTTATTAATGTAGATTTGGGTAGATTTATGTTGTTGTGTATGCGAGACTGTTTTATAGTGGCTAATCTGAGTAATGTTTTACTTGCCTTATAAAAATGCACAGGAAATCAGATATTACAGTAGTTATGTTGACCATCTCATATGTTGATGATCTCGTCTTTTACATACCTGATATATTTGAAATGAGGTGGACTCTGATTATTAATGAGTATAGCAGATTGGGAAAGACATTACTACTTGCTGCTTAATTTCTAGACCTGTTTAGAATCTAGTGCTGAGGATCACCTAGCATTCATTGAATACACATGGTTACCAGGTTTGATGATTAAAAGGAGGAAATGGCAGGCAGCAACCTGCTTCTCCATATAACTAAATGTTAGGAAAGGAGAAAGATAAGACTACTGGGCAAGTATTCTTAGCCCTCTGTTGAAGTAACAGGGGTACTTAGCAAGTAAAGCTGCTCTTTACTTGTTTTCTTCTTTTTCTTAATGAGTCCTGAGGTTTGTGCTAAGTCATCTTAAATTTGTTTTTTTCCCCTCACAAGATTTCAGAGTCTGAGACTGTGAAGATTTCATATGTATTCTCCATCTGGATGATAACAGCATGTTCTAGCAGGCAGCTTTTGATTGTATCTTGAATATGTTAAATATCTGATTCAGAATTAAAATATGAATAAAGACAGGTGCTTAAATACACCCATCTGAAACATTTCATTCCAAATTGTCTTTCAGAAAGAGAGAGACCCATTCTGACATAAAGGAAGAAAGACCTTTTGTTTCCAAACTGGAGCCTCTTCCATTAGCTGAAGATAAAAAACCTTTGTCTGCTACTCCTTTAACATTAGAAAATAATTCTGCTCCTGAAGGTTTTCAGAAAGAGGGCAAARAACTGGAAAAGGACTCAGTGGAACACAGTTCTGAGAACAGCGCTGTTCAAGATGACTTGGATATCTATTTGTCAGATCATGAAGAAAAAGTACTGCTTTTCGAGAAAAAAGAAGAAAAGGGAGAAAAAATAGAAGGAATTACTAAAACAGCAGGGGCTAAGGTGGATGTGACTAGCTCTGGAGGGACTATATGTTTGCATGTACCTCTATCTGAAAGAGCTGAAGAAGACAGTGATAGCAATGTTGTTGAAGGTGAAACGCAAGCTGAACAATACAGGGAAGTAAATGCAGAACCAGAATTAACGCAAAGAAATAATGACGTTAAAGGTAAAACTGAAGCTCAACCATACAGCGAAATAAATGCAGAACCAGAATTAACACAAAGAAATAATGATGTTGAAGGTAAAACTGAAGCTCAACCATACAGTGAAATAAATGCAGAACCAGAATTAGCACAAAGAAATAACGATGTTGAAGGTAAAACTGAAGCTCAACCACACAGTGAAGTAAATGCAGAACCAAAATTAGCACAAAGAAATAACAATGTTGAAGGTAAAACTGAAGCTAAATCACACAGTGAAATAAATGCAGAACCAGAATTAGCACAAAGAAGTAACGTAGTTGAACCATGCAGTTCAGTTTTGGGTATATCAGGAAAGCCAGAGTTACTAAACTTTCTGGGGGATTGGCCTATAGAACAAACAATGGGACAGAGAGTCAAAAGACCTAGAAGACTAGAAAAATCTTTGACAACTGATAAGGAACGTAAAACTCCCAGTCAGCCTGCTCTTGAATTAAGTAAGGAACAAGTGGGCCTACCTGATTCCTATACTGTTGGAAAAGAATTGGAGGAAGAAAATATGTCTGTTAGTTCAGATAAAATTGCACCAGAACTGCAAATGGTAGGACATTGGCCTCTCTCAGGTTCTTTAGAACAGAGACAGCAAAGGTCAAGGAGAGTGAGGAAGACCAGTCTAAATCAATCCGATGAAGGTATGAGTACTAAGGATGACATTAATAGAAATGCTCTTGACACAGTAGATGTGCTTCGTGGGACACCTGTGGGTACCCTGGAGCTGCAGGATACAAAGAAATTACATTTTCAGCAGCCTGAAGCAGGAGCTAGTGAAATAACCACTGAGAAAAAAAATCAACAAAATAAAAGAACAAGGAAACATCACAAATTGGCTCTCACTTTTACAAACAATAATCTGCCCTCTCCCAAAGCAGAGGGGCAATTGTCTGTGCTTAACACTACAGAAGAGAAACATGACATGTGCTCATGTAGACAAGTAAGTAGCCATTCACAGACTGAACCACAGGATTTTGCTGTCCTGTGGAGACTAGAAAAGAAAATGCTTTTTCCTGAGACTATGAAAGTGTTGCATGGCAGACTGGATGGCTTCCAACCCAAAGATGTAGAGAGTGCTTCAGATTCACAGGAAAAAATACCCTATCGAGTTACATATGATAAAAGTACATTTGTGGAGGAAAGTGAGCTTATCAATATTGATGAGTCTGAAAAGTTAAATATGCTTTGCAAGCTCTTTGAGTCTCTTTCAGTTGAAGCTTTGCAAGATTTGTATGAAAGATGCAACAAAGACATTGACTGGGTCACTGGCCTGCTGCTAGACTCTGATGAAAAGCTTTGCAAGGATGTCAGTACTGAGTGCTTGCAGGTCAGAGAAGCTGAGACTGTTGCCACAGTCTCCGATTTCAAGGCAAATGCAAGCTCTGGTGAGAACTCCCCAAATCCTCAACAAACCCAGCAAGTATTTGAGAAAGAAGCTCTTTCTGAGGCTTCAGAGAGCAAGAATTCTTTGATGAGCATTACAGATAGTAGTACTACCGCAGTAATTGTGACAAATGCTGATATATCTGACTCATTAWCTACTGTCTCCATGAATGATTCAGCAGAACCGAAAAATCCCAGTGTTGCAGCTCCTGGAATTGATGCAATTGGCTCAGCAGCAGATATCCCTGAACAGTCCGTATTGGAAAAGCAGAAAATAGACRGGCAGCCTATGAGTACTGCTGAAGATACACAAAATAAGCAGTTAGCTTCTCAGCTTGATGTAGGTTTATGTGTACCTGTGACTTCCCCTCATGATCTTCACACAACTCCTACTGATTTGGAAATCAAATTAAATAATGAAAATGACAGTAACCCTTCAGAAAGCGGTGCAGAGAATGCCAAAGTACATAATACAGCTGCTTTGTTACTGGAAACGGATCAAACAACTCAGAAGGATCATCCTACAAGTGATAAAGAACTGGAATCTGATAAAGAAACCCAGGGGAGGTCCAGGGAGGTATTTAGTAAAGAAAAAAATGAAAGTCCAAATWGTTATACCAAGATAGAAACACCTTCAGCGGTGCCATCGTTGGCCTTCAATATAGACTGTCTAGAGCTAACATTGCCTCCAGAACTGGCACTCCAACTGAAAGAGATATTTGGGCCTGTTGGCATTGATGCAGGTATGGACAAAATTATGATTCTTATTTTTGTGAAAAAAAAAAAGCTAAGAAAAAACTTCCCTTCTTTTTCTTGTTCTTCCCTTCTTTTGTGATTGGTTTTGGGAAACAGAATTGTGCAGTTCTTTGGGATACTGTTGTTTTGCTTTTGTTAATTTAAAAATGGAACGTGGTGTAAAATGTAGATGCAGTAGTGAAGGTATCAACCTTCTGCCTGTATCTCTTCATCCATGCACGTCCTTTAAAGGCATGCAAAAACATACTAGCTTACTTTTCTTTTAAGCCACAGACCTTTGAGCTTATTTTCAGCCTTGGGATACTAAAATGATGAGGCTGGTGCAAATGTTGACTGTTTTGAGGGGGAGCATTGGCGAGATTGGGGAAGGAGAAATCAAAGACTTGCTGAGATATAAAGTTAAGTGGGACTGTAACAAAAGGTGAAAGCAAAACAAAAACACCACACCAGTCTGCTGGGGGAGCATGGTGAGGAAAACCATAATCAGCTTGAAAATGTATCAAGATATGAAATGAGAAGTGAAAACTAAGAAGGGAGAAGAGAAAATACAGTAGCACATACTGGTTTTCTCTCTTTTTTTTTTTTTTTTTTTTTTCTTCTTCTTCTTCTTCCTCCTTTTCCCATGAAGATGACTTGATGTGAAGCCTTCCGTACATGATGGGTGGGTCTTGCTGCTAGCCTTTCTGCCTTGCATCCCTACCCCTCCTGGAATCACGTTCCTTTTTGCTAGCAGAAAGGTGTTTTTGATGTTTTAGATCTGTGCTGCTCTTTATGATATATATGCTTTTTTCCCATTTTCTTTTTGCATCTGTGAGAAATGTAACTATCAGAAAGGTATGTCAAGAGGAAGATATATCATGAGATCATGATGATTGCTGCTGTTTCTTTTGGAGCAGGAAGGGATGCTTGTAGGTTGGTTTTCAGTTGTATTAAAAGGAGAGATGTGATTGCCGTTGGATATTGGCTAATACTCGGTGTTATGTAAAAACAGTTGCACGTGAATTGCAGTTAAGTAGGAGAAATCGAATTTGCATTATTGATACTGTACTTTAGTTGCTTCAATAATTCTATGCAGAATGCCTTAATGAATATATTTTCCTCTTTCCATAAGGATCACTAACCGTTGAGGACTGTGTGGTTCATATTGATCTGAATTTGGCAAAAGTGATTCATGAGAAATGGAAGGAATCAATTCTGGTTAGTACTCTCTTAGTTATGAAACATTACACTTGCACTTTGGCAGACCAGTTGTATCCTTATTTGTTGGTATTATTAATGTGTTTGTAAGATGTAAAGATCTTTGTGAGAATGATAATAGAATATGATTGTAATTTGTGAAATGTATAGTTTATCAGTGTCATAGGGAATAATCATCAAAGCTCTTGAGAAAAGTTTCAGGGTGAAGAAATTGCATGCAAAATTGGAGGGAGCATCATCATATRCAGTTTCAATGGAAGACTGACAAAAAAATCTTGTCTAATCATCACTAGCCTTTGGACTTGAAAGAGGAATTCTGAGTATGAATTATTCTGTATGGAAAATGTCCTCATGTGCAATAATTGAGAAGAATTTTCTACCCTCACAGTTTCATGTCACTGTATGTTCTACTACAGTCTTACAAAGCACAGCCAGGCTCTTTGTGGCTATATGTATATACATATATATAGATACACATGCATATATAGAAATATATTTATAGTTATAAAGTCTTAGCACCTCCTCTAGAGACAGATTCCTCTAGCTTGCTAAGCTGTTGGAAATATAGCTGTGCCTTTCAAATGTTACTTCTCMAATTTTTTTTAAATATAGTTCTTTTAAAATATTGAATCTTGGAGAAATCCTGTGAAACATTTTGAAGCTGGATTACCTAGAAGCAAACACTTGCTGCATTTTCCTGGGAAATTCTATATTTATTGCTTTTTAACATTCATGATTTTGCTATTTTTATTTAGAAGCGTCAGAGGAGAGAAGATGAATCACGCAAGTTGCTTGCGGAAGGTACGCTGTGTATTTTCTTGTACTGTAAAAATACTTGGTTCTTTAAAAATTCAGTAAGGTTGCAAATACTCTGACTGTTGAAAAATGATAGATGTGTTTATTAAGTGACGTTTTTGTTTATTGGCCTTGCTTCCATTTGSTATTCTCTTAAAGATACAGAAAAGGAAAATCTGCTAATTGTAAACCCTGTCGCTGATCCCAGCCAGGTACAGCCAGGTACATGGTACGTCACTGTGTACTCCAATGGGAAGCCTCTGTTGGCAGAGCAGACACTGCTCCAGGCTAGTATTACTGCCAGGATAAGACTTCTGCAGGTCAGGGCAGCAGGTCAGGATGTTCACAGCTTCTGTTTGTGCTTCTTGGAGGGACAGATTACAGCAGGAAGATGCAAGTCCTTGTTCAGGAAGCATTAGACTCTCTGGTCATCTTAGTTCTCAGCCTCTCAGCTCCGAGGAAGAAACATATGTTTGCTGCATAACCCACTGCATGTGCATGGACCTGGGGAATGACTTGATCTCAGCACCAATGCAACCTGTCCACCCACATGGCCAAATGGAGCTTGAACTATTAGCTCATGGAAGATGCAAGATGCATCTGCCCTTAAGTTGTAGAGGGAAGAAGCAGGGCAGGTAGATGTGAGTTTGAAAAAACTCTCTCAAAAGTGTGTAAACAAGCCCCTGCCCTTATGTATGTGCAAGGTAGTTTACAGCAGTAAGTCTTAGCACTTGAAAATTCAGTTGGTATCTATAGCTTTGCTCTTGCTTTGTAAAATAGGTGATCATTTAGTCTTTGGAAAATAGATAAGAATATGGTAAGAACAATGTGTTGCTTTCTGTGTTGATGACAACATTTTAACAACAACAAGAAAAAACATCTAGGGTAGAAAAAAAATSTAATTACTTTTTGACTTTGCTGAATAATGGTTTTATTTGTCACCTCTTTATTGCTTTTGAAGGTCCTACTCTGAGTCAGCAGACAGATACAGATGACTCAGAAGCGCAGTTATCACAGAACACAGACAGTAAAATGCAGAAGAAAAGTTCGAGCTGGSTTTCAGAGTCATCTCATGACATTCMGACTAAAAAATCAGCAACGTCAGAAGTCTTTCCATTTATGGATCACTGGAATGCTCAGATTCAGAAAGTTTCTCTCAGACAAATAATATCCGAAGAAATAGCCATGCAGGAGAAACAGGATCTYGTATGTATATTGCCATTTTTTTAATGCATTGTAACCTTGTTATTGTTACTGAAGAATATGGCTTATATAGAGACTCATTTTCTGCTGCTGACAACAGTCTAAATTCACCAGAGAAGTTTGTGCCAGCTGGTACTGTTGATTACTGTAATGCAAAAGTTTGCTTGTGGTTAATGTGTCCTTTTTAAAAAAAAAAAAAAATTAAAGTATAATATTTTGATTGTGTCATGAACAGTTCATGCTGAATTTCACTGTAAAGGTTAGCATTTGTATTGGTTTGAATTGTAATTTTTTTTTTTTTTATCGATTGCTTTAAAACAGACAGAGAGCTGTGTGATTTTTCCGTACTTCCTGGTAGGAAAGCTGCATAAAAAAAAAGATAGCTCCATGCCCTATTTGTTTAGATACTGCTTTTGACACTTTTTATAAGGAGAACCCACAACATTCCTAGCAGATGAGATATAWAAAAAAAAAAAAAGTTTCATTTTCATCTGAGTCAGGTGTTTTTTACACTGACCTTTGAGTGAATAGTATTTTTTTTTCTATAGTTTCCATACGCTAGCTGGTGCATGTGTATTATTGCCCTCTACTGGATGACAGTTCATAACATAAGTTTTAATTTTTGGTAATTGTTTCTGATAAGTAACTGTCCTAAAAAGAGCAGCTCTGTTTCTAATGACATATGAAGTTGGAAGTCATTAGCTTGTACTTCAAAAGAATGACTTGTGGTTTCTTTCCTTGAGCTGCATGTGTGTGGCTGACCGATAGCTACAATGACTACAGATTTATTTTCAGTTTGAATTTATGGAGCATGGCTTTTTGCTTTAGTTTTTGTGTTTAAGGATTGGAATGATCAGTCCTATTTTTTCTGGGTTATAATTGGGTTGTCTGCTCAGCATGGCTTTACTAATGTGAGTATTTATAACAAGCCTCAAATAACCTACACCAAAACAAGACTGTTTCCTGGAAGTAAACTCTGAAACAGAACTCCAAAACTGAAACACCTTCTAAAAATCCTTCTCATTCTACTTCTGGAGTTGAGCGAGCTCAACTTCGTGGCTTTAAGTGCCTGCAATGTCCTGCAGCAGTGTATTATATTTGTTGTCTTTTCTTCTTGTCAAGTCAGTATAGTGGGTTGATATTTGCTTTTTGCTGCTGGCGATGTATGCCTGTTGAATAGATATTTTTTGAAATTTAGCAAGTAACAGTGTAATTCGGTTAGATAAATTGTTAATATATTTTGTTCTAATAGTGAGCATATAATACTACTTCCTTTGTCTTCTGGGTAGAAACGTGTTCCTTCCATGGCAAGAAAAGACTGTGCTGCCAAGCTGAAGGAGAAGCAACTTTTTGAGATGTTTCCAACCATTAATCAAAATTTCTTAATGGATATCTTCAAGGATAACAAGTAAGAGATCTTTAAAGTTCTTTGCCAAACTGGTACTCAGCAGTGCTCTATGGTGCACAATTACAGTCTTAAAAATCAAGAGCTAAGAAATTGCAAAAGGGTTTGTTTTTTTTTTTTCTTTTCCCAAACTCTTTATTTTTAGACCTAATAAAAAGCAAAGCTAGTTGGTCTCTAAAAGCTAAAAGGGTATAAAGACTGTAKGATTAGTGGCAGGTGCTGATGGTGTGTGAACTCACAGCAAGTGGCATCCATCCCAAGAGAAAAGCTGCCACAGCCTGATGTTAGCCACTAATACTCTCAAGACTTACTACAGTAGCACTGGAATATGAACCATTGCTTCATCTCTTCCATTTCTCTCTTCTGCATTCTTTTACCTTCTTAAATCCAAGTTCCTGAGAACAGAGCTTTGTTTTAAAGAAACTTTTCTTCCTTCTTTCATCCTTCGCAAGTTGTCTTTTCTTTCTACTCATATGTGTTTGCATGCTCACTTGTCTTTCAGCTTGTCCGGGTTATTAGCAAAACTGTTCCTTGTGGAATGTAAAAAATACTTCTTACTCCATTTCTACAGCTCAGACATTCCACTGTCTCTTGCTTTTTCATCTTCTAATTTCTCTTCATAGTGAAGAGAGTTTCCTTTCCCAAAGTCTATCTTTACTTTCGATCAGACTTCTTGTCTATTTAGTGAAAAGTGTAAAGAACAAAGGAAAAAGAGGACTCACTAGAAATCTGATGGCAACTGGTGTCCTACTGTTATTACATTAAATATCATAACAAAGCTTGACTTCGTTATGGGTTTGCATATGTTGCAACTATGTTGCAAGGGTTTGGCTTGCACTGCTGTTTCAGAAAACTGAGGTAGCTTTAGCCTAATTTGTACTATCTAACCCCAGCCAAGAGGACATTAAGATAAAATAATATATCCAGCACAAAAAGCAGGACTTCTAAACTGAGGTCTGATTGATTGAAGTATGGTACAATTCACTTCACTTAGTTTTTGTGTGTCCTTGTAATATTCAAGTGCAGCTCAGTCACGCCTCTGTCAGTCAAGACTGCATGTGTGTTGATGCTACTAATGCAATAATGAGTCTTCAAGATTTTTTTTTGTGATAAATAGATGGAAAATTCAGTTCCAGTGCTTTATTTGCATTGATATCTATTTCTGTAACAGTATAAAGGTCCATAACGTGTATTCTAACAAATGCAGCAGCTATTAATGTACTTGTCAAGTTACAGATTTCACTTATCCTTTACAGCTATTCTTTAGAACAGACCGAACAGTTTCTGAACTGTGTTCTGGAGGCAGATCCTGTAAAAACAGTTATAGCTCAAGAAGGTGCTCAGCAAAATGAAACTGTTCCTTTCTGCAGTGCTGCAAAGAACCGTGAGAAGAAGGTATTTTTTTTAATAGTGTATTACAAACTTACCCAAAGTCTTGTCGGTGAAAAGTGCTCTACAATGCATACTTAGCTTCAACATTGCTGATTCCTACAGGCAAAAAAAAATAAGGAAGAGGACGATACTCTGAATGAAATTATATTCCAAGACTTTGAGTATCCGCAATATGATGATTTCAGAGCAGAAGCTTTTCTTCATCAGCAAAAGAGACAGGAGTATTTGAAAAAAGCTGGGGAGGCCTATCGCATGGGTATGAAACCTGTGGCAGCTTTTTATGCACAGCAGGTAAATGTAAATATTGTGCTTTTCTTCTCAATTTAGAGAGATTCTTAAATAACATGTTGGAAGTGATCAGAACAAAAATTTCCCTACTGCAGTTGATAAATTGCCTCAATTACTGTTCCCTGCATATGCTTATATTGGAAAATCTCCTTATAATTAAACTCATCTTCATTAGTAATGATGCAGCTGATGATGTAACCAAATTCTGTGGGAGACCTCAGGAAATGTGATAATTAAGTGCTCAGTCACATATGTTCATTTTTGTGTACATTTCAGTCCCACTTAGGCAGATATCTCTGTACTTGCAAGTGCCAAGATTTGTGTCTATGTGCTCGTGTACACAACATGGAGTAAAGAAACATCAGTTATCAAATTCTTCTTGGTAGAGGACAGTAAACTGTTTTTAGATGAATCTTTTGCTGTTCAGCAGTTAAAGAGATAGCATGATCTAATCTATTGCCTGAGTATCTTATCATCCTACACAAGTTGTGGGCAAAGCTGCCTGCCCGCTGGCATTGTTTCCCCATTCTGGATAACTTCATGGCTACAGTCTGTTTTCCAGCTAGCATGTCACACTTTTTACTGTCCTTCCATCTCTGGAGCGCAGGTCTTCTGCAGATGAGCCATTTACACACTGGCTGTGGAGCACCAGTCTTCTGGTGCTGATGTACACATTTCTTGSTGTGTAGTAGTTTGATTGCTGTTGATAATATTTTTGGTTATGAATACCAACCATTCTTGTAACCCTTGCAGTACATGGTTTCTTCTGGTGCCTTCACTCACAAGAATTTCCATTTATAGTACATTCAAATTGCATTCAAAAATTCTGTTACAGATCTCTACAAAGACTTTCCACTAATCGATGGCATATGTAGAATTAAAGGTGACTTTTTATTGAAAAAATTTAAAACKATAATTTGCATCATGATAGAACAAAAAGACACTTCTGAATTTGCTTATTATCTTTAAAAAACTCTCATGCTACTTATTTACAGTATTTTAGAATATGTATTTGGATTATTACTATACATGTATATAATACAGTAATAATACAACTTTTTATATTCCTGGTCTGTGTATCCTCGAAATTTAGGGATATCCTAAACACAGGTTCACATAATTTTTGGTTACCAATTTAACTTCAAGTCCTAACTCGCTGTTTGTCTTTAGACCTAATGACAATAATGCTCTGGAAATTAAAAGATACTGGATAATTTAAAGGCAAACTCTACCTCTATTTGTGAAAAATACTTTGATCTTTATACTTGATAGTTTCAGTCTGTGCTGGTAATTCTTCGCAAGTGAGTGTTATGGCACTGATGTCTCTCATTTGACACCAAAGTACTTCAGATGGTTATCTATTTTAAGAAAGCATAGGACAGGCTGGCACTTCTATTCTTTTACTTGAGTTTTTGCTAGAGCAATACCTGGAGTTATGTGTTCCATTTCTTTTCAAACTCTGGCTGCAAATCTTCAAAAATATAAACTGTTGCTTCAGTCTCTCGCATGCTACCGCTGTGACATTCGTAGGAAATAGCTGGTACTGTCCATGTGCCACAATGTGGATAGCTGCACTGCTCCTCACRCCTAATTCTGATAGGGACTATGTTGACCTTGTCAATCGTAAAAGATCTGCCAAAAATAAGTAGAGACCAGATCTCTATCAAAAAAGTGTTTGCTCATCTTGGCTAGTCTGATTTCTAGGGAATGGGTTAATGAAATCAACCTCAAGTATAACATATGGGCTATGTGTCAGTTTTTGAGTTGATTTCATTATGTTTTTAGCAAAATATTTTCAAAATAGTAAAATGCCATATTTGGAATAATAAAATGAAAATTGACATGGACTGTGACTTTGATCTATGTATGGATCTGAYGGTTTGTGAGGATTTCTTTATAATTTCTTCTCTGTGTCAGCTTTGAGTAGTTTCTTAAGGAAAAGAAACAAAAGCACATCTCCTTGTGTGGGGGTCTTAGTGAGTCTTTTAGAAGTTGTGTTGTGATTATAGCTCACAGTTTGAAGCAGTGAAATCTAAGTGTGCCCTGCCAATGTTGTCAGTTTGAATGCGAACAACCAGCGTGGAGCTTGGGTTATGTCTCAGAGAGTAATGGTGGATGTGCTTGTGGATAAAGGGTCGCCTTCATGAGCAAAAGATGAAAGAAGCCAACCATGCGGCTGCTGTGCAAATCTTTGAGAAAGCAAATACTTCCCTGCTGCCCATGAATGTGTTGGATCTGCATGGTCTTCATGTGGAGGAAGCTGTGAATGAGTTGTCCAGAGTGCTGCAGGAAAAAAGTGAAGGTAAGATAAGCTGGTAATACTTAACAAAACCAACCAACCAACACCACCCAAGCTACCCGATCACTCTGTTTTCCTAATTTCTAAGAAATCGCTATGTATGACAGTGTTAGAAGGTCTGACTATAACTGAGTAACTTAGCAGAACAACTGGCTTTTTCTGTTTCATTTTGAAAGCTCTTGCAATTAATTGTTTGTTTATCGTGACAGTGGTTCTTCCTCCCTGCTCTGTGCTTTTTTTTTTTTTAAACCAGAGAAGAAAATTAACCGTTACAATCCCTGCTGTTACAGAGTACCAGCAGACTGGTGGTAAACCTTATCTCTATGTGATCACGGGAAGAGGAAGCCATAGCCAGGGAGGAGTTGCTCGCATCAAACCAGCAGCTATCAGATACCTCACAAGCCACAACTTCAGGTGGGTATAGATTTTTGCTACTGATAATTTCTTTTTCTTTTTTTTTTNTTTTTTTTTTTTTTAACCCACACTCGACTAACTGAAAATTAAAGTCTGTTTTAAAGTACACAAAACTAATGTTATTACTCAGTTCTCCTAAGCGGCATTTAATAAATCTTTTTCTAAGGTAAATGAAAGTACTATAAAATAAAATGGTCTTAGCATAGTTTAATTATCCATCTCCATTCAAGGTCATTAACTTTAGTGTGAGAAGCCAGAATTTTTTTTTATTAGACTGCAATATATGCCTTAGCTCTTGGCATGTTTTGTGGGAGAGCAATGTAGCAAGTCTGGGTTGGTGTCAGCGTGTTGCTCGCCTCCTTTTACAGGCGTGTGAAGGTGACTGGGCAGCTGGGGCTCAGAATGAGTATGCCAAAGATTTATCTTCCTTTTTTCCTCTCATTTTCTGCAGGAGAGGAGGAGGGAAAACATACTTGGGGGAGGGAAAGACAGAAGGAAAAGACAAGAAGCAGAATGAATTTAACCAACATTACTGAGCAGCTATTTTTTTTTTTCTTCACTCTTCCCCTCAATTGCTTTTTTTTTTTTTTTACAGCTCTTGACCTCTCCAGATTAGATAAAACCCTCTCTCACTGTCATATCCAGAGGATGTGATGCTGATTTTAACTTGTTCTCACATGCATTCATACTTGACTGAGAACAATATCACTTTCCATGTTTGTGCTGAGGGTTAAAGRAGGAGGTATTGCGCATAGCTTTCGTGTTGAAGCTTCATCCTTTCTTGTTTCACAGGTTCACAGAAATAAAATCCGGCTGCCTGAAAGTCATGCTGAATTGAAGGGTTATTGTGAAGAGAACAGGAATGTGGAAACTGAGGTGTCAGGTTAAAGCTAAAAACTTTTTAAACCACTGCAATAGTATTTTGTATTCTGTTTTAAAGGACTATGTTCTATTAGTTTACAGTAAGTGGTTTTATTGGTGTGTTTTCAAGAAATTTTTATGTGGAATGGATCTCCTGCAAAAAGATGGCGCAGCATTTGAAGTCTCAGAAATGCAGATAAGAATTCTGCTGAGCAGTATATAATGTTTTAAAGGGAAATTAAGGTACAGGTTTTAAATATAATTTGTCTTCTCAGCATACGGGACCTGTGACAATCTCTTGACCTTCATGTATCCTAATTGTGCTGGATTCTATGGTATTAAARTAGTACCTCGTAGGAAGTTATCTTGTGATTAGAAGCTTTGTGCTTAACTCTTCACAAGACACAAGAGGAGGCAGGAACTAAACAACTACTGATATTTAAAATCTTATSACAGTTTAGTGCTAAATAATAATAATTAAAAGGGAAAATATAACACTGTAGTTTCATCTCTATTTACACATAGCTAATACTCTAATATTATAATTTTGCAGGAATTTTTTCATTTTTTCTACTATCTGTTGGATGAAAAGATTTCTTCTGTTCCCTTTTCAAATGGATTTAAAAAGTACCTTTTCATTTTGCAGGTGTTTGCTACCCATGTTTTTAGTCCGTGTGTATTATGTTTGGTACTTGCCCTGTACCAATTGCCCTGTTCAATAGCAATTTCCAAAGCAGTTGGTAAATAGAGTGTCTGTCACCTGTGGCAAGACACTTGAAATGTGTTGTTTAACATCAAAATGGGTGCTAACGCTGCAGAGGTAACTGTCTGACTGGACAGCCTGGGAGTGCAGAAGCCATTCTGTTGGTCATGGYGTCACACCAGCACCTGGAAACACCTATTCAAAAAAAGCAATTAATATGAAAAACTGGTACCTTGGCAAGTGTTTYTGGCAAGCAGTCAGAACATTTATTTGATTAAAACTGCTTAGATGCATTTTGTCTTTAATAATACCTTTGGTTATTGGAAAGCATAAGAATTCTGTGCTACAAACTTTTAGCTTTGACATACAGTTTTGTTTTTTTAGAACAGATGATGAGTTGTGTATAAAGAATGATATTAATAGGTTAAGAGTTAATGGGAGCGGTGTTAATTTTTTAAAAAACTTTTCCAGTAAATTTTATGCAGGAGCTACATACACAGAGGATGAATCCGTATGTGTGTGCAAGTCCTGCTATTTGTGTGGATAGGTTGTAATCAGCAAGGAACTTCTGTGAGAAAAGCTGTGCAAAGAAATGGGCTTCTCAACGTCTCTTGAAAATRTGTCCATATAAATTGCTGACAGACTGAAACACATGATATTTCCTGAATATCCATATYTACTGTAATATCTACAGTGAATGGAATGTATTGTAGACTTAAAAATGAGCTTGTTGTACTTTAGCAGATAAAATAATCTTTCTACAGTGATTTTTAAGTGGAGGAATAGCTGGAATAATATTTAATCAAAGGGACTCGTACTAGAATAATAGACCTCTGTAATAAGTTTTATACTTCTTGTGCATACTTATTTCATCCACATTCTGTCCCATCACTTTTTCTTTCTCTCTGGGCTGCCTGGGTAAGCAGTGTTTAACATATGGAAAGACCTGCTCCCTGAACAGTGCTTGCAGGGCTGTGATTATGCTACTGCGTGGTGACCTGTGTGACAAAGCCCACGCTCCATCCTCTGTGGGCAGTGCCTAAAATGGATGAGATGGCCTTTAGGCGTTTAGACCCAAGACAGCAGTTCAGACTATCTGCTGTCCTGGGCTGCCCATGAGTTGCCTCAGTGGGGCTGGGACGTTTGCTTTGGACGGTCTCTCTCTTCCTGAACAGAGACTTCCATGTGTGCTCTGTTCTGCAGCGCATGGATGTGCAGCTCCCTAGGACACCTTCTTGACACGCGCTGGGCAGTGGTCCCYGCGTCCRCTCAGGAGTGTSCCCTGTTGAAGTGKCTGCCCTTGCGCCCATTCAGTGAGRGGACTTGATTCACCCAGCGTGTTCAGATCATGCCTCGCATGGACAAAACTGCTTAGATTTCAGTTCAAAAGACAAGCAGAAGTTGCCTTGCCCTTCTGTTCATGATAACCTAGTTGCTGACATGTTTACCCCAGAGGTGAGAAACGCAGCTTTTTACCCTCTCCTGGCTTAGGAGAGGAGTGATGATTGCACTTGACTCTTGCTTCTGCAGAAAATGCCCTAACCAATGGGCTCACGGGTATTCTTCAAGATGCCACTTTCTGAGCCTCTTTTGAAACTGCCACTGGAAGCTAAAATTGCAAGATTAAGGGATTAAGGAGATTAAAGAATGCAAACTGCATAAGCAGCCTCTGAAGTGAGGACTAGGACTTTTGGAGAAGCTTTTCCCACTGAGCTTTAGATTCCCACCCTCATATTATATCCTGTCTTTAGCTCTGTTTGCATAAATGTATAAGAAGTGTTGAGGGCAAAACTGTCAGCTCCATCCCATACTGTGAGAGTTTTCCTCCATCTGTCAAGATCAGTGGAAGAAAATGTAGCTTAAGATCAATTAGGAGTTTTTCTCTCTCCCCTCTCCCTTCATCATCCTTTTGGGTACATGCTGGCGTTCACTAAAGTGCTCAGAATACCTGCGTGTAGATTTATTAGTAAGCCTTGCATTGGGTAAATAGAGCAGTTAGAAATTGTGTGATTACAGGCTGAATGTGCATGAAGGATTATGGCTTAAAACCGTAATACAGACAAAACCAATTCTGCCTTTCTTGAAACTAGAGGCAGAACATGCATCAATTTTAGTGACTTCAGGATGAGGCYGTGCAGTTCCCCTTCAGAGCGAGTGTGGTGAGCTCAGCCATTTTCTCCAATAGCCCTTCACGTGTGTGCKTAAAATTTTGCTGAGCTGGTTAAGGATGGAACAGATCAGGTCACAGAGAGCGAGTCGGCTTTTATTACAAAGAATCTCCATGCCTTGAACTAATTGCCAAACTATAAAAAAAAAAGTAATAATAACAAACACTGGAATTTTTATACTTCTTTTGGCTCTATTTATAATGTACAGTGGGATGAACTGTCTCAAATATAATTGTTTGAAATGTTATTTGAACACACATTTTAGAACTTGCAACCTTTCTGATGTCTTTTGCAGTTGAATCAATGAGAATTCTGAGCTATCATGTAAATTCCATATTTTCTTGTACTTTTAATTGAAAAGAGCATATAGCGGTATTGCCACCAGCACTCTGAAATAATATGTGACTCTTGATACCTGTTCCTGTGTATTACTTTTTTTTTTTTTTTTCCTTTAACAGCATGTGGTTGTGATGACTTGTAGCCTCTAATATGTGATTATCTTTTTTTTTTTAAAGTGTATATATATATTTTAACATTTAGTCCAATTTTAAAATTACTAAAATTACCATTTTTCCCTCAAAAATGTCTAATCAGTAGACCTAAAATAGAGAGAAAAAATGAAAAAAAAAAAAAAAACCCCACAGGTGCAATGGAAAAAAAAATTCTCCAAATAAATTTGTGAGGKTTTTTTTATGTATAACGCTATTTCTATTCATTATGAAAGTAGTGAGTCAAAAAAAAAAGAAGTGATTTTAAAAGATTTTAAGGTACTCTTAAGGTAAAGAAAAATGCTTAAATATTTTTAAGTCYTGTTATAATCATATAACAGTTCAGTTTCTTTTACACTTAGGGTTTTTCTTGGCCTGTACAAGGACATGTCAGGCAAAGTGCAGTTGGCATTTTCTGTGGCCGCTGGAAACCAGTGTGACTTGGGAAGCCCTATTCAGGCAATGTGCARATGCCACTGTCTACCCTTCTAAGAACCGCATTGCAATGGGGAAGCGTAGGGTCAAGGGGTTTCTTTGCATGCTCCACAGAACTGATATTCTGCATAATAGAATGGTTTTACTTGAAGGTGTGGAATGTAACCAGATTGCTGTTTCATCTTGCCACAGAATTGCTGCAGAATATGGCGGGCAGATAAGTAATACTTTTTTTTTTGTTGGCAATAGCAAAGAAGAATCGTCATAAATGTACTATGATAATTATACATAAACTTTACTGATGCTTTTACTTTCTAATGCAATTCATGCTTCAGAATATTGCCCTCTTTGCGGACATGGAGAGGATACAGCATGAATATTGAAATATAAGAGTTCTTTGACTTGCCACAATTCCCAAGTACCACAGTTACATTATTTTTWAAAAAAAACCAACCTCCAAACCTCACTGTTTGTGCTATTTCAGCTAAACAAACAGTGCCACGTATTAAATGACTACATATGTGAACAACATGCATGTGAAAAAACACAGTATTGTAGCTACCAGATGTTAGGACCAGTACCTTGGAGAATATCAATGTCTATTTTTAAATTAAAATGAAAATTGATTTTTTTATCTGTATAAAGTTGTAATTTTGCTGTTAACTATAACTTTTTTTTTACGAGAATACAATTTTGTAATTTGCATTTAGAGTTTCTAATGTCAAAAGGAATTTACTGAATCTAGTTTAATAAAGGAATTTTGCCACAAGTGTGGCCTTCTGCCTTTCCTTGGAAGACTACATTTCAGCATGTGTAAAATTTTGCCTCGGAGTTCTGCATGAAAGCCGCTTATCTTGACTGGAGGATACCATCTGCAGAGAGAGAAAGCGACCATCTGCAGGTGTGAGAAGGAACAGATTTGTGGCCTGATTTTAAGTGGTGCGAGTGGGAGCTGAATGCTCACATTACTGAAAATGAGGGTCCTGGTTTCAGAGTTAGTTTTGTGAGTTGCTGGTGAGAAGCTGCTCGGGAGCAGCTTGCTTTGTGGAAGGGCAAGGGCAGAGGTGTGTATGTCAAGGGAGGAGTATCCGAGCCCTGGAAAGATGGGTTGTGGTAGGAGAGGTGTACCCGGGAGACCTCATTCAGTGGATAGCTTGGTGTCACATGTGGTGATGAGGTCGGATCCTGAGCAGGTTCAGCTGTATTACATGTCTGTCCAGGGCAGGTATATCTGTGCCATGCTCTTGAAACCATGGCAAGAAATCTGAGAGCAAACTGCTGGCCACAGTGTGGCACATTTTGTTAGCTTAGGTTAAGAACCACCGGTTGGATCCGAGGTAACTCCTGCAGAGACATTTCTGTGACTTTGAGTTACAGGCGGGACACGGGCTGGCAACAAGCCAGTTTTGTGCATTTGCACAGCAACACCCTAACTAAATAAGCTGTTGAAGTGAGTAGGAAGAGAGGATTTGGAAACGTGTTACAGCTTGGCAGATGCCAGCTTAGATCTGGCATGGTCAGAGCTGAACCACAAATACAAACTGCAGGTTCGGGTAATGTGTAGTTGGTTGCACGCGTGGTATTCACAGGACTCCCTATTCTGGCTGTGTGGTTCATGGCCCAGCCTAGGGATTATGCTCTCGAATTGCACTGCTATAAACTGGGAGTGCTGCTCTTAGACTGACTGACTCCTTGGAGGTGACAGAACAATATTAACAGAGGGCTTGCACTGGAGATCTGATTTGACCCTGGTCTTTGCTGGCGTAGTCCAGTTCATGTGCCTCATTAATACACCCATCTAACCTTTGTGATTCCTCTCTGCAGTGGACCAGCTCCTAGCTCCTCTACACTGGCACCCGGGGGGTTTCTACGGGATGGTGCTCTGGAGATGAATAAGAAAGGAAACATTTGTAAGACAGCCTCTGCGTGTTGCTTAAATACTTGGATTGGGTGCCTAAAGATGTAGCTGCAGAAGGCCACCTTAGTCCTAGTGTGTCGCTTGTTCAGCATGGAAAGAGTCTGACAAATGCATCTGCTGAAGCAGAAGAGGTCTCCACAAAGACCGAGTAGTAACCACAGTTCAYTCCCCAGAACTCTGAACAACGTCGCTTTGGTGGAGAAGCCATCTCTTCTCCCTGCCACAGGGCGAATTCTAGCACTGAAGAGGGACTGTGCTACAGCTTTGCAAAGCAAAGGGTCTCCAACACCCTTTTCAAGTAGGGGAAGCCTGGTATTTTAACGTGTCCTTACTTGTGCAAACRATGGGCACCTTACGACCGAATATTGAAAGGCAGCGAGGACGGACTTCCCTGGAGGCGAGCGCGGGACGCGTTCGGTTCGCGCGGTGACACGGGCGGTGGCGTCCCCGGCGGGGTGTCCGGCGTGTGGCCGATAGGTGGCGCCATTGGCGGCAGGATGGAGCGGCGGTGCCGGGAGCCTCCCAGCCCTGCCCTCCTCACGGCTGCTGCGGGGGACACGGAGGGTGCTGTGACCCATCGCACGTGCTTCACTCCTTCCTCGGGGAGASTGCCCTGCTCGGGGTATTGTTTTGGTGACTTTCTTCTTTTTTTTTTCCCTTTTCTTCTGCAGGTGGGTGGGGTAGGGTTTGTTTTCGAAACGTACTTGCTGCTCTTGTGCTCTTGTGCTCAGAGGGACAAAGCAAGGACGTGCTCCTGGCCCTCGCGTGGCTGGGGTTTCTCCTGTAGCTGCTGCGGGCTGTTCCTCCCAGCAGTGCAGAAGCCTGGGCAGAGAGTGATCAGTTCAGGATCTGATGGGAGGGAGTTTGCGTGGCTGGGTAATGCCCTGTGTCCCGTGGATCCAGCTGTCTCGAGGATGGGCTTCAAGACCCTTTGTCTTACAGAGGATAGCAGTTGTCCTGTAGTCGTCCTGAATGCTGGTGTCCTGAATGAGAGTTATGAGCTTTGGCTTTCTATGGTTGTGGCATTTGATAGCGTTCTTGCCCTCAGGAAGGCAATTTAATGCTCAAATTCGTGGCGCCCCATTCTCTTCTGCACTCTTCTGCTAAATGCAATAGTCTTTCCAGCCGTCTAAGCTGGCCTGTCCTGTGCTGCTGGGTGCTGGTGAGCCCTTAGGACACTGAACCAGATCTGTAGCTTCTTGTTGGTGAAAAAGCAGGTCTTTTGGTATCCGCTCAGAGGAGAGCAGCTTTGGGGCTGGATAAAGGCAGCTGTGTCTCCAGTGCCACCAGAGGTCCCCATGGACTGAGAGCCTTGTGCTTCACATGATGTGAACTTTTATCTCAAGCTGCATAAAGAGAAAGAATTGAAGGGGGACRGAGGGTAAAAGCCTCTGTTGCTTTCTACTCAGTTGTCCTCAGCTGTTTTCCATTCTCCATCATGGTGCTGGATCTAAAGTTAGATTTGCAAACTCCTGAATAGAAGCAGTTTTCATATGGTTTAGAAGGTATTTAACATAACTTGGGGTGTGCTAAAATAACAGTAGAATATTAAATGCTGACACATTTCCTCTGTCGGATTGGGATCTGATACTCGCTCCCTTCTCTGTGCTGTGGGACATTTGAGCAGGGCACTGTTTCTGCAGCGATTGGTGTCTCTATGAGCAAGCATGTTTGTAAGCAGATGGATGAGGCACTGCATTCCTTGTGTTATCTTGGGAAGCAGGACCCTCCTCCTTACTCTCCATGAAACACACCCGCAGCGGTAGTGCACACTAGAGAGGACCGCGTGTGCTCCAAACTTGGTCCAGTTGCTCAGCCTGTGAGTGGAAGGAGTGCTGCTCTTGTCAGGCCGGGCTGTGGGAGCTCTGTGTTGCCAACGCTTACTCTGCTTGGGTTAACTCATAAGGCACTGCTTCAGATCCCACCTGCAGACCAGGGAAAGAGCAGCCATCCTCTTTTACTTGGTGGGGAAGGAGGGAGCCCCAGGCCAGGCAGCATGACTGTCCTTTTTCTCATGGACAAGTCTTCCTTCAGAAGAGAAGGAAATGCAGAAAAACCTGTTTAAAATAGACTACTGCCTTTATACTCGTACTTCTCCCAAGGGCACACCAGTGGCTTCAGACTTTGCTGGGACAACAGACCTATTCTGTGCTAGCATTTCATTTCTTCTGACAAGTCAGAAGCACAGATTGAAAAAAAAAATTGGTAGTTTTAGGTTTGAGATATGTTGTAGTTTCTCCATTAACAGTTTGTATAGTCCCACGCATTCACTCCTGTGTTTCCTGGGAGATGGCATGAGTATGTGGAAGGTGCTATGACCACCCTTGCAGTGCTTTTTAGGATGCCTGCGAGGACTCAGTGTGTTGATGTCGGTAGTGGTGCTCCCACCACACTGCCATGGGGTGCATTCCCTCCCCCTTCCCTCCTGGCTTCTGGAGCATGCCTAGGAGAGCCCTTTTGGCATCTGCTCTGCACCATGGGCTTCCTGTTACGTCATTAATTGTGAACCCTTAGCCTCTGCACAGATCTAGCTGCAGGAAGGGCCTTGGGAGATGGGAACAGGAGATGCACTTGACACCCCAGGGATTCTTCTTAAGGCAGTGGTAGGGTGCTAATCCCTAACCTGTAAAGTGGTCCCACACTCCCCTCCTCTGTGCCACATTGCCTTCTCATTTCCTCTTGACCTTAAGCTGCAGGCACAGATGTAGCATGGATCACACATCAGCTGGTGCTGGCCAAAGTCCAGTGAGCAGCTACCCACTTTGCCACCAGCACTTCTCCTTTCTCTCCTTACAGATCTGCCACTGGCCCTTCTGCCCTCCAGCTCTGCTCTCAAGCTCGCAAGGAGGGAGGAGAAAGCACCCAGTCCCAAGAGCAGTGAGCAGCCTGCTCCAAAATAAGTCTTCACTCAAGAACATGGTGGCCCATGAGCAGGCAGGATAGGAAAGTGGGAGAGAGCTGAGAGCTGTCCGATTGCATCCAGAGAGCAGAAACTCAGTGCTAAGGTGAGAGGTTGCTGAAAGTCAGCTCACTTCTCTGCATCCCTAGGAGAACGTAGTTTGCAATGGTGGCAAATGTGCAGGACTGCAGTATTGCAGCGGTCCCCCCAAAGGGCTGTGTCTCTGCAGACTGCGGGCTGGACCCTGCGGTGAAGGTGAGAAAGGGGAACAAAGCTCATGGCAGAAATACCCTCTTGGGAGGAGCGAGAGAGGAATGAGTGGGTGAYGGGGCCGCGCACCTGCTCCTGCCGTGGTGTGACCGGAGGGTGCTAGCAAGCTTGTGCGGGAGCATTGCAGCTGAACAAACGGGAGAGCTGCATGTTTTCCTGTGCCAGGGAACTCGGGGGGTGAGCAGGGGGAGGCCTGTGGGCAGCTGGCGCAGTGCTGCGTGCTGGAGGTCTCAGCTCCAGCGATGCCGGCCGAGGTGCCCGGGAGCAGCCTTGCCCCAGCAGGGAGGACATGCTGCGAGGCTCCCCTCAGG
The DNA here is from genome assembly GCA_003342815.1 of Eudromia elegans. Classification (NCBI taxonomy): domain Eukaryota; kingdom Metazoa; phylum Chordata; class Aves; order Tinamiformes; family Tinamidae; genus Eudromia; species Eudromia elegans. The sequence continues at coordinate 1,267,196 of PTEX01000042.1, forward strand.
ATCACCACGGGGCCAGCCCTGCACTTGCGGCTCCCACATGTGAGTCAGGGCTGCTCCAGACAGGTTTGCACACACATGTGGCCGTCGCCGCCTTTCTCACGACCCCCCTCTGTGCGTGGGAGCCGAGCTGCCCAGCTCGAAGGCGCTGCRGTTTCCTGGCGCCGTAGCATGGCTGCAGTGCTGGCTGTGGAGGAGACAGGAAAAGGGGTGAGCCCTGAGAGCGCTCGGGGTCAGCAGACACCATCGACCCTTCTTGATGGTGTGAGAGCGCTCACGAGGTCAGCACACGCCATTGACCCTTCCCCGTGGTGTGAGAGCGCTCACGGGGTCAGCACACGCCATTGACCCTTCTTGATGGTGTGAGAGCGCTCACGGGGTCAGCACACGCCATTGACCCTTCCCCATGGTGTGAGAGCGCTCATGGGGCCAGCACATGCCATCGACCCTTCCCCATGGTGTGAGAGCACTCACAGGGTCAGCACACGCCATTGACCCTTCCCCGTGGTGTGAGAGTGCTTATGTGGTGAGCACATGCCATCGACCCCTGCCCACAGTCCTAGGAGAAACATGCACCACTCTGGCCTGGAGCAGGGCCAAGACGACTCTGCAGGAAGGAGCTGCCATGAGGCTCCAAAGTGCAATGCAAGGGCAGCTGCCCCGCAGGGATCAGGTTCTGCTGCCGAGAGAGGTCCAACAACAGCCGGGTGCCAATAGCTGGCATCAGCCAGGAGGCCGCGGTGGGCTGTCACCAAGTCCTCTCCCAGGAAAGAGAAGTGCTCTTCCTCCTGCCATGTGCTTATGGGTAGAACTCTGTTCATTCTTTCCTGCTTTGTCCCAAAGAGAGTAAAAGGAAGGAGGGGAAACCAGGGAGCACTGCTTTTGAGGTAGGCAGTGAAGGGACTGGTGTGTCCCTCATATGAGCAGAGGCTGCAAGAAATGGGACTGTTCAGCCTGGAGAAGAGCAGGCCTAGAAGTGTCTTAGCAATATCTGTAAGGACCTTATGGGAAGGGGAGTGAAGAAGATAGAGCCAGATGCTTCTCAGTGGTATCCAGGGACAGGACAAAAGGCAGTGGGCACAAACAGAAACATGGGTAATTCCATATGAACATAAGAAAATACTTTGTTACTGAAGGGCGGTTTAACAAAGGAAGAGGTTCCCCAGAAAGTCTGTAGAGCCTTCGTCCCTGGAGATACTCACAACCTAAGCGGACACAGTCCTGGGTAACACGCTCGAGGTGACCCTATTTGAGCATGGCGTTGGACTACGAGATCTCCAGAGGTTCCAGCCAACCCCAGCTGTCCTGTGGTTCTCAGTCAGCATTTTCTTCCTTCCTGCTTCTGCCTCTGGCAGCAGCACTGGGAAATACCTTTGCTGCCCTGACCCCTTGGGCAATTCCAGGGCAGTACATACAGGAAGCTGATGTGGGCCCGGGGGCACAAAGTAGTCTCAGGCTAGACATGTATTCACAGAAAAAAAGAACGAACAGCAAAATAAGAGCAACATCAGAACCTTCTCTGTGGTTTCAACAAGTCCCCTGTGACTACTGTCTTGCTAAATCCAGACTGGAAAGGAAGCATACATGTATAAATATCCTTGAGGAGAGAGAAAATGACGGAAGGCAGACCATTAGTGGAAGCGGATGCAGGTTTGTATCTGCACTGCTTTGTTTGTGGAGGTGTTCATAGGAGAGGGCTGCCTGCGATGATGAGGTTGGTCCACCGTGCTGCCAGAGCCCATCTCTGCTGGCCTAAGCCCTGCAGCCCACGTGGTACCACTTTGTCTTCTTGTGGGCAGCACGAGCCACGAGCAGTGGCTGCTGCTCCCTCTCTCCCCRTGGGCCCTGTTGCCAGGTATCTGCTCTGCTTCCCTGGCGGCCCCAAGTATCTCCCGAGAGCCCAACCGAATGAACAGTGGGAAGAACCTTCCACAGCCCTGTGTCTGGGGTGGAGCAAGTCTTATTCTGCTAAAGCAGGTTATCTGAGGAATTAGGACACATACCTAATGCTGAGGAGGAAGATTAAATGGGTTTCCAGTAATGTGGCTGTCATGCTAGAATGCTTTAGGAATAGGGACACGGAAATTAAGTAATGCTCAGAGCAGTAGCTATACACACTTCCCTTTTAAGAAATAGGAACTAGATATGTTGGCATTACTGTGAAGGAAAGCATTTCCCGTAGATGCCCTGGCCACCAGTTCCTCCCTGTGGTCATGGAAGCGATTATAGTGGGAAGTTATCACACTCTTTCTGTTTACAAGATACCAAGCAAGGAATGTAAACATTAGTTTATCACCAGTTTATCACTGATAACCGGATACATCCCAAAGAAATGGCTAGACAGTAACTGGTGCTCAGGAGAGAGAGTTATAAAAGTAATAAAGGGTAATTCTTAAACATGCAGAGAACTGAGCCCTCAGAACTAGGGAAATCCCTGCCTGCCTTAGTAGTGCAGGCGCCTGGTCTCAGTTTATGCCTCAGGGCAGATAAATAGGGACTGAATAGTAATTTAGATGCCTACACCCATGGTTCAGAGCCGGCCCGAATTCCACCTGCTCTTGCATGTCAGGCCGTGCTCCCATGGCCTCCGCGGGCTCCGCTTTCCCAGCAGAGCCAGGACTTCCCAGGCGAGTGGCGTTTCAGGTGGCCCCCGTGTCCCTGAGGAGACGAGAGCGCGGCCGTGCCCTCGGGTTGCCCTTGTGGCCAAGTTGCTGGCAGCGCTGCTGGGAGGAAGGGGGCAGCCGCCTTTGCTGCCCCGCGCGAGCTTCCTCACAGCCTTGCTTGGGTGCTGAGCCCGGCGGGGAGGCAGGGGCTCTGCAGGGAGGATGTCAACTTGCTCCTGCGTTACGTGGGTCTGGAGTCACCCTTTGAAGACATCTAGTTTCCTCCAGCCATGTAAAGACAAACAGTCACTCTGGGTCCTGGGGTCTGTCTAATCTCCACACGTTTCAAGCTGTGTCTGTGCCAGACCTGGAGATATCCAAGCCCTGCATAAACCTCCCTAAGAAACAAGTGTAGATTCGCTGAAGCAAAATAGTTGGAAGTGTGAACTGTTTCACCAAAAGTCAGTGTAACGCTGCTTGTGAAACTGCCCTTTTGTTTGCCCTTGCTCTTGAGTTCTCTCACATTCCCTGGAAGGTTCTACCTTGCTTACCTTAGGGGCTTCCGTGATGGACTCCTCCAGGCTGGCAGGAAGCCCCCGTTCTTTGATGTATTTGTCCTCACTGCTCCCCTGGAAGGGGAGTGCCCTCAGCCACCAGGATCAGCAATTCTGGGCACCCTTCGCAGGACTGCACATGGGCCGGGAAAAGCCACAGCAGCACCCCTGCCTTCCTGAGCCAGAGCTGGCGTGTTGGCTGCACACGTCTCCTGCTTTGCCCTGTCACTGTTGACAAGAACGAACGTTCCGTCTTTACCAAATAAGCTTGCCCCGTGTACATTTAAAATGATAGTCCAGGCACAAGGAGTAAACATCTTTATTTGGTGTAATATGATRTTCACCTAGGACACGAGAGAGGCTCGCAGGGCTGAACGTTATTAAGAGTATTAAGAGTGTCACGGTTTGCTTCCTGAGTATTGCATATATATTATTTGGGGCTGTCCAAGGTGAGAGCTGAGAGAATCTGAGAGCAAAAAGGAAATCCGGCAGGGGTGATAGGAGAGTGTTCCTTCCTCGACCTCGTAGCCCTCGCCAACACCTTCCTGCAGTCTGCTGGCTTCTCCAGGCAAGAATGGGGGTTAAGAGACAAGTGACTCTCTACACTGTAAACCAGCCTATGCCTGACAGCACAAATCCCTGGACAGGGAATTGTACATGGTTTTTCATTAGTCCTTAGTTACGTAACGTTTAAGACTTTATCTTTTTTGTTGTCAACTGATTTTTCAATGCAAAAAATAATTTACCGACCGCTGCTCCACCCCCATAAATATTTTCCACAACAAGGTATTTATTTCTGAAGGCTGCAGACAATATGACTCATACTGAGTTGTAAAAAAAAGAAGTGAGGCATTTTTGAATGCATTAATACTCTTTCACAGCCAGATTTTCCCCTCTATCACACAGCAAGAAGAGGCGAAAAGGGGCATAAAAAATGCTTTAAGAAAGACAAAGACAAAAATCAAGGATGGAAGCAAATGTGGATGCTAAGCTGCAATATTGCAATATTTCAATTTCAGTATTTTCAATATTTAATTTCAAGTAAAATTACAAAGAGCAGGATGTTGGCATCTCTTTGTGATCTTCCAGAGTAAAATCACGGATGAAGGGCTAGATGTAGCATGTGCATTCATAGCAAAAGGCTCCAAGTTCTACTTACAAAGCAAAATAACCAAAGAAAAAAAGAATGAAGAGGAAAAAAAATCTGACTTTCAATCTCTCCTATCAACAATCAGTTACTCGGTTTAATCACTCCAGAAAGGGCAATGCARGGGAATGGGTGAAATCAAGATATGTTAGAACTTGTTTCTAAGTCTAAAATCTTGCTTTTTCACGGGGTTCGGTTGCTTTAGAAGTTGTTTATGAAGCATTTTACAGCTGGATGCGTTCTTTATCCAAAATGCAAACGGCTTACCCAGATGGTCTCACATCTGGATTAGTCTGCTGTACAAAACAGAAAAAAACAGTTGCATATTTTAACAGCTGCTATCTGTAGCAGACCTAAAATTGGTGATGCTCACCTGAGACATTTATATCAGTATAATTTGTGAATGGTCTCTATTTCCCTACTTTTGACAAGCCACAGGGCTCTGGTGGAAACATTTCAAAGTGTTTGGGTGTCTGACTTGCTTTATCATGATCGTAATGGAAATTTATTGCCTGATTGCACGCACTATTATTGAGAAACACAAACCTGGTTAAAAACAGAAGAACAGATGTTTTTCTGTGAACATTTAGTGACATAAGCTCTCAGATAAACTGATAATGTGCTGAAGCTCCTTATTCAAAATCTTATGTCAAACCAAAAAGAAGATTTAGGGAAAAAGTATTCCCAAAAGATCTTTTGTGAGCCACTTTTCCTTGCCTTCATCCCTATTGATAATTACCTGATTTCATTTCATTTTGCAGGGAAAACAAACAAATTGATTCCCCGGATGATCTGTGCCGCACAATTCTAGGAGCTTCGTCTCAGCAGGTTCACAATGTGTTTACATAGGTGATGTTCTTGCTGCAGCTATTTATATTTTGAGCACAAATTGTTTTTCATCTACTCATAAATTACCTTTTTGTTTTCTTTTTGCTTTTTCTTGTAATTTATTCTGTTGTTCTTGATCATTCTTGAAAGGGGCTATACTGGCATCATGCTTACGTGAACAAAATTGCTAGCTCTTTTCAGAGAGTCCATCTCCTGAAACAAGCACCGAACGTGTAGCTTCAGATACGGATGGGGCCGCCCATCCCTATTGCTTCATGGTTAGACATGGTCAGAAACAGGTTCGCTGGACCCAAAGTATCTTCTGTAAATACCTCAGGTTTCAGATCTCTGGCTCCAAGGCCGGYTTTGAGGTGGCCCAGGAAGGCGGCACCACGTCTCCGGCAGAGGAGCAGCCATCCTGCTGCACTGGTCAGGTTTGGGCCTCTTGCCTACGGCCTGGGCACATTCTTCCTGTGCCAGGCTCATTCTGGAGTGCGGGACAGGAGTGCCCTCCCGCCATCCCAATTGCCTGATCATCCAAATGTGGTCACCTCTTATACCATCTGCTGGCTCCCTCCTCATCTGTGCGGCCAAGTTTCCTTCTGATGGGGAGGATGGAGGACTCCCCCTGCATGTCAGGATGAGGGAGCTTGGCTGTGCCTGAGTCAGGAAGGAGCATGCAGGGAGCRGGAAAATTCCTGTAGACCCCAGAGGAAGGTACAATTGGTCTCTGCTCCAGAGCCAGGCATTTGAACTCCCTGCACTGCCATCAGAGCTTTGCTGCAGGAGGCCTGGAAGTGATGAGAGCCTCTCCGTGCAGGGGAGGTCAGGCCTCCCCATGCCTGTGGTCCATCATAGCAACTCCATCTTGGCCTCCTTGTACTGTATGTAGAATGTATGCCAGTTAAATGACAGGCTAATTCTAACCAGTGATCCAGGAATCATTACCATATTAACAGAAATCCCTATAAACCAAACTCAAATCCTTTCCAAAGTGCCTCCCCTGTGTTCTGCACGAGGGCAGCTGAACACACGTGCTCTTTTCCTCAAGTCAGGGCCACATTCCAGCTTGCATGAAAACCTCCCAAGCCTAGCTCTTGCTGCTGGAGCATCAGTCCTGCAGCACACAGCGGGGCGGCTGCACTCTGCTCCCGCTGGCGTTTTGGGGAGGCTCCACGCTGTTGACATCAGCGGTGAGGCGGTGGCTGCAGGCGCAGCAGGTTGCGCGGCGCACGCCTGCCGGAGCCCGGAGGCTTCGCTGCCCGCCCCCGTGTTCAACAAGCAGCTTCTACACGGGCATCCGCAGCCACGGAGTCAGCAGGGCGAGTAAGACAGACCGACTCATACCCCAGGCCACAGGCAGAGCCGCACAGGCAGCCAGGAAGCTGACTTCACCCAGACCGCCGGCGATCCCTCATCGCGCGCCATCGGGCGCTGCCGCCGCTCCGCCGGATGAGCGACCCCGYGCTCCAGGGCTCGTTTGGCCTCTACGTGCGGTGCTACCTGGTTCCTCCTTTTTTTTRTTTTCCCCTCTTTCTTCTCTGATATATTTTTTCTCATCTGGTTAAAAATAATCCTTCTGAAAACCAAGAACACACAAGGCTCTGCTCTTCTTTCTTCCTCCCCATCTCGCTTAAGAGCATTCGACTTCCGTAAGGTTTATGTTCAACGGCTGCTTTTAGCTTCCTGTGACTGGTGAGTTCTACTTTTTTTCTCCTAAATGTCTTGAAGTAAATTTATCTAGGTTTTAGTTTTACTTTTATTAGTAAATTCCTGAAAATGATGTACACAATCAGTACTAGTTTTGATATAACCTGCTGAAATCTTCAATATTGTGATAACTGTGTTAGACATTGGGCTAATCCTCCAGGTCACGTAGACTGTCCTTAGTTTTGTTTGTTGCAAGGATTTTTTTCCACCTCAGCATAAAAAAAGCCTTGTGTATGAGCAGAAAAATTGGCCAGTGGCTCTTTTTTTTACATTGTAATATATATTGTAATTTACATGGTAACTGATGTGGGGGAAAAAAAAGAAAGAAAAAGTGAATTACTGTAAAAATGKTGGGTCGGGCTCTGATCCCTTTTGCTGTTGAACCCAGCAGAGGCACGCAGGTGTAAACCTGCAGCACCTCATCGGACACTTTGCTCCCCCATCCATGAAGTACACCAGGGCTGTGAGGAAACGGCTATGTTTCGCCCTCAGTGGTCCCAAGCAAATTCCGGTTAAGATTTTACGATGAGAATTCGTGACTGGTGAAGTTTAGGTTTTTAGGACYGAAGTGAGGTTTGACCTGTGTTCACTTCGCCAGCGTCTTTGTTGCTGGCTCTGGCTGTGGTGGAAGCGCAGCTGGCTCCAACCTTCATCCCCACCTTCATTCGGAGCAGGAAGGACTTTGGGTGCATCTAAATGGCTGTGGATGCAACTCGTTGCTCTGCTCTTCWTTCCCCTGCCCTGCTCCTGGGACCTCGCTAGAGCGGGCAGGGGTTGCGTGTGTAACCTCTGCGCTCACTCTTATAGCTTCTGCTTACAAGAACTGCAACCCTATATCATGTTGGTGGCTGTGGGATGGTCTTGTCACGTTGTCAAAGAGAGGTAGCTCATCCCAAAAGTGAATGAGGAAGGAGTGCGGGGGCCGGAACCATSCTTCAAACACAGGGCCCCACAAAGGAATCTGAACATGGCTCTGAGAKGTTCTGTCTTCTTTCCTCTGTGTTTCCAGCCATGGATGGGGTGGGAGAGGGGGCCCTGGCACCTGGAGGAGGCCAGCTTTGACAAATTTGTCCTGAAGAAAACACCTGCAGAGGAAAAAGGTAGGATAAATGGTATGAGACACTTGTTAGCAAACAGATAGGTCTGGTTTTTGRTCTTGGTGCATGCTTGCTTGCTGTTGCTGTCAGAGTAAGGTGGAGTTGGGCTTTGCGCTGTGTATTGCGCTTTGTATTTTTCCTTTCAGAAACCYGCCAGAAAATAGAAGTTCTAGTAGAAAAAGTGGTACACGTACATTGACTGCAGAAAGGGGTTGAATTTCCTGTATCGCAGGCAGGTCTGGAGATGTGTCATGTGAGTGAATTCCATGTTGCCAGGGAAAGGGGAATATGGATTTGATGTGAGCACTCAGTTCAGGATGTGGGGAGCCTCTGTAGAGTAGGAAAGATACCTGACCACTTTCTTCCTCCTTAGACAAGATAAAGCCTTAGCAGGATGTAGTACCAGGTTTTATATTCACTAGACCAGGTGCTGCAAACAGGGCAAGTTAGAGAATCTGCTTTTATAAGTGATCTGCACTAAGTTCCAGAGCAAAGAATTAAAGTACATTAAATGGGTCTGATTCTCATATATAGCAAGACAAATTCATAATCTCCTGTTTACAAAGGGCTAAGTGTCTGTAAACTACTGTCATTTAGCCCCATTGTGAGGCAGCTTTACTCTGCTGGAGCACTGTAACATAGCCTCACTGCACATTAGTCACCCCTATGAGAGGAAAGTCTCTGTATCCCAGAATCACAGAAGGTTTGAGGTTGGAAGGGCCCTCTAGGGATCATCTAGTCCAGCCCCCTGCTCCAGCAGGGACCCCTAGAGCACGGGGCACAGGGTGGCATCCAGGCGGGTTTGGAAGATCTCCAGAGMAGGAGACTCCACCACCTCTCTGGGCAGYCTGTTCCAGGGCTCTGTCACCCTCACAGGAAAGAAGYTTCCTCATAAAAAAGTTCTCCTCACAGAGATGAAAATTCTAGTGTTTCAGCTTGTAGCCATTACCCTTGTCCTATCACTGGCCACAGCTGAGAAGAGTTTAGCCTTCTCCTCTTTACTCTAAATGGTGAATGAAAAGGAAGAGGGAGAAGCAGTATYCACGTGCGGCGCAGTAAAACATCAAATTGGAGATACACTTCCAGAAACGCTCCTCCACCCTTGGCGACCAGCTTTCTCTGGGGAATGTTCGCATGTAGGATAGCAGCAGATCCGGGCCTAACTGGGCCATGGGGTGTGCAAGTTTGGACAGGGAAGCGCTCTCCATGTTGCGGGCAGCCGCCATGCCAGGGGAGGGGTGCTGGGGCAGCACCAGCTGGTAGGAGCGGTGGCACAGGCGAGGCAAGCTCCCGCACTGATGGGGCACGCCAGATAAAGCCTTGTATGGACCCCATGCAGCACTGCAGAGTGTGCTGGAGCCGAGCGGGGCATGCGGGGCCGTCTCGCCCCGTCCCGCACAGCCCCTCGAGGTGCTGTGTGAGCGGAGGCGCCTTCCGCTGCGCCGGCTTCCTGACAACCCCGCGGAGGGCATCAAGGCACCAGGGTGGAAGTCCCTCTGTTCTGTTCCCTGCCGCTGCAGCCCTGCATATCTGGATGGGTGCCAGGAGCTGCCTCAGAGCTTTAAATCACACGGATTTTCACTGAGAAATGCCTCTTCTGCCTGAAACAACCAATGCCATTTTCTTCATAAAATACTGCTGGTAAGATTCTGTGACTTTAATTAAGAAATACTCAAATATTGCTGAACACACTGCTCAAAGTGGCCATGTTGATTTCATGTTAGCCATATAATGAAAAACTGCCTTTTTTTTTTTTTGTACTGTTTTGGTTACTATTTGAAAACTTTTTAAATGAGTAACTGAAGTTAGCCTGTTTCAAAGTCTTGGCATTTCTGAGCCTACCATCATTTCCAAATTAGGCTCTCACTTTTGGTCAGTGGTGTGTGGTTCTATTAAATCAGCACTTCTTGAGTGCTACCATGCCATGAACGCAGCTTACAGCTGTGCCAGCCTAGGGATGACCCCAGCACAGTGCGCAAGCTGCTGCAGGCTCCTGGCTGGCCACGGGCACCGCGGAATATCGCGTATGGGCGCCATGATGGGATCGGGCTTTCCTGAGGGCAGCGCCGACACCTCGCGTGGGAAAGACCCAGCAGGAGCTGGCAGGAGCGGAGGCCCCACGCGGCCGCCCACCATGGCCGGCGCTGGCTGCGGGCAGAGCGGTGCTCCCCACRTGGTGGCTGCGCAGCATCGCCGCCAGCCCGCCGAGAGCGGCCCGCGGGCCCCTGGGGCTGATTCAGTGTCTGCTGCGGGGCCTCTCCCTTCGCTCCCACGGATGTKGCTCCCCTGTCATCCTGGTTTCTGTAACACCATGGGGCAGTTCCTCATAAAGCAGACGCGGGAGGCCGAGACCCTCGGAAGCTGGGCTGTTTCGGCTGCCTGCCCTGCGCGCCAGCCCCGCGGCACGGTGCAGCTTTCACTGCAGCCAGCAAGCCGTCCCGTCCTCTGCGCTCAGAGACGCGGCGACGGACGCGCAGGGCTTTTAATCCGTTTTAACCAGAACGACTGGGCATAAAGACTGATTAAGCCTTGGAGTTCAAAGCGTAGCCGTTTTACCAAATTGATGATGTCTGAATTACCTATTAACTTCCTCACAGCTGTGTGCTTGTGTTCTCCTCATTACAAAAATATTTTATAAAACATACATTAAAACATATCTATTAAAAAAAAACTTATGTAAGTTATTGTTTTCATCAGAAAACAGCCCATTTTAAAATTAATATTTCTTTAAAATTCACTTTTAATTCCAGATGAAATGCTGCTGTGTAAAATATCTCTGTAAACTTGAACCAAGTCTCCCAGGATTCAAAATGAATCATGGGAAATGTTCTCATGATGTCCAAGCTCTCCTGGAGTATCTTTTTCATACATTGGATCATTTTCATCYCAAATGTACAGAAATCAAGAAAAATAAGGAAGAAATTTAAATATTCCTTTCCATGCCTCCTTCTAAAAACCAAAATCCCTACTTTGAGATTTACCATAGCAGGAGGATTTGCCCAGTCTTTCACTAAATGAAATCCAAATACATGTCAGCTTTAAGAAMCTGCAATGGCTTCTCAAAAGCCTAAACTGAAGGAGGATCAAGACAGACTTTTATTTTACTTCTCATGATAAATAGCAGGGCCTTTCCTCCTTTTAACCTGTTCTCTATGACCCAGTCCTGCCTGCAATATTGAAAAAAGTGAGAAGAGATTATGATTATACGGGAACTGGAGAAAGGTGAAGGAAAGCAGTACTGGACAGACATATTCCACTCTGGCATATGATTAATGTGAAGTATAAATCAATGTAAGATATAAATAACCAGATATAACTTGTGCTATTTAAAAAAAAAAAGGCAAAAAAAAGCAAGCATCTTTGAAAATGTGCTTTAATTCACCTCTATTCTTTAATCTACCTTTAGTCTATCTCCAAGCTCTGCCTAGGGTGTACRCAATTGCATGTGGGCAAGTAGGCACACACATTTTCTGTGTGTGTTTACTTTCATCTGCTCCAATTAAGGAATGCTAAAGAAGTTTACATAGTGAGGAAATCTTTTCCTACGTATCCTGTAATACATATTCCCTGGGTTTACCCCAGTGCCGGGTAGAGCACATGATCCTGGGTCACAGTCTAGGATGTAGAAGGCAACTCCTTTTTTAATCTAAAAATAAATTCAAGGGCTACTGTTCACATGGGGAGAAAACACATGGGGGGAAATTATGATGATTGCATGTTTTTGCATTGCAACATCTACCTGAAAAAGTGTGTAAAATTCTTTCCAAGCATGCTCTCAAAATTTTAAATTTTTAACATACATGCATGCAGACACACACACACAAAAAAAAAAAATTAAAATAATGCAGTTTCATTCTGGCTGAAATCTAGACTTTGATTTAAAAYAGCTCAGTGTCTCCAGAAGTGAGAACAAACTTTCTCATGTTGGCAATTCTAAGGTGAAAAGTTAAAATTGCCAGCCAGTTTCTTTGTGTTATAAATTAAATAACCCACCAAATTGTTGTWGTTCACTTAATCATGGCTTTGCTCATTAACTTTAGAGGCTTAGCACATATTGCAACAAAATTGAAGTCACATGCAGTGAATATGTTTTCCTATTTCCCAAATGAAAAAAAAAAAAAAATCCATGTGCTTCCCAAGCCACTATTTTGAATTGTTCAGTGTCAAATGATGCATCTTTATTTGCTGCTGAAAATGTGTATACATTCAATGTATATTTTCGTCTTATCACAAAACATGCAAAAATAATCTTCTGTCAAACACCRGTTAGTTCTGATCTAACACTAAAATTTTCGTCCTCTGCTTTTTGCCTCCCACTGAAATCAAACTTATGCAAATSGTACATCATTTAATAAACATGGTGAACATTCTTATGCCCTCTTACAGTCATGGGGAGCAGATCATATGTCATGCAGTTTTCTGTGCACGAATGAATGGATTCATTGGTGAAATAGTTACAGATCTTGTATATATACTGCTTCATCTTTGGATGTTTTATATATATATATATAAACACTTATATAATCACATGCATCAAGTCTAGCAAACAAAGTGTCRTTCTGAAAAAGAAAAGGTGTTTAAAACTAACAGACAATAATTTATAAAAGAGAAATGGATGCTTCATGATGACTGTACCCATATCTGTGGATAGACGGTCAACTGTTAAAAACCCAGGGAAAGAGCTAGACTTTATGAAGAGAGACACAATTGTTTGAGGCTGTAGATAAGGGAGTACTTCAAATTTGGTGAACCAAAATTTTGAAGAGATTTTGTAAAGTTAAACTGACAAAAAAAAAAAAAAAGGATCTGCCCAATGTGCCTTTTTGATTTATCTCAAACTTCAAGAAACAACGTTAACTCTGTCAAAGAAGGATATGACATGAAAAAAATGAGGGAGTTGGAGTTCAAACTTCAAACATTTCTGCATGTAAGTAATTTTACACATGGTAGTCTCATTGAAGTCAAGTAAATTACTTAAATACTGTGTATTTTATGAGATTAGTTCTCCAGGTTGTTTATATTGAAATTAGACACCAAAGCTTGCATTAAAACTGCAGATCCATTCTGATGCACAGAAAGATTTTTCATGGGTGCACACAGCAGCGCTTCTCCGTTTCCACTGACCTGAGAGAGGACTGGAGAGGCTGTTGAGAGGCTGTTCTCTGTGAAGGGGCAGATTTTCTACACCGGACTTAATCACGCTTAAAATTGGAGAGCATACATGCTTATATATTTTGGAGATGAGTCATTTTTTAAAATGCCTTGTATTTGTTTGATTCCTGCAGGGTGTGTAAGTTGTCGAGTCATCCCATAAATATGTGCAAAAAAAAGCCCTTAGAGTCTTGGCTTGAGGTGGAAGTGGGTGCTTAGCACTACCAGCTCCCATGGGCTGCTGTTGTGTTCAAGATCACAGATCAATTCGCAAGAGTCTTAGAGGGTTTTTGTTGATTGTTAGAGCTGTTCTAATTAATTGTGTTCATATTTAATTTGTAAATGGCTGCATCAAGGTGTGATTAGTCACAACTAGATGATCCTTGAAGATAAAATAAACATTTCCTTTGTTTAATTGGATAATTAAAATTAGGGCTAAAAAGTTCTTCTGAAGGAGTTGAGAGGTTGATTGAACAGATCTTCAGACGTATCATTATCCTCTGGTTATATGCATTCATTATAGGTATTATTACTAAACTGATGCCAGTTGTTCAGGCTAAAATATCTCATTATGCAGCTATGTACATATGTGCATGGGTGTAAATGTGTATTTGCTCTTAAGATTTCATTCAGTACTAGGACTTCATGTCTTTTTTCATCTTCTAAATAACACTGGACAATAAAATTGTCAAGGTGACTGAATACTTTCCTTAAATCTTTTTTTCCCAATTTCAGTTGTTAAAGCTACCAAAGGGAAAAAAAAAACAAAAACAAAAAAACCCACAGGTTTGCGTCAAGCCAGCAATGAGAGGTTCATAAAATTTGAAATTTTTAAAGTTTTGGGTTTGATTTTTTTATATACTGAAGCACTGAAATTTTGAAACAAGTTCTGGTTTCAGTTTGTGAATAAGAAAGTGCAAAATAAAAATTTCTAAGTTGCTATGTCCACAAARTTGTTATGCTAGGATCCTTTCTTTTTCAGTGTTCGAAGAAATTTGTTTTTGAGAAAGTAAGACATCCTGTCTTTGAAAACATGGGTTCATTGAATGTTACTTGTTCTTCTAACTTTAAGAAACCATTCCAGGTGTGACTTTTTTTTAAGGATAAAATAACTGTATAAAAACTTTCACCCAAGCTTCTATGGATCCGCACATTTTTTTTTTAAATATAAAAACAATTGACTGATAGTCTGGCAATTCATCCATCGGTCTCCTAAATAGGCCAGACCCTTGAAGCATCTGCTGTCTTRCTGTTGGGCCAAAGAATAAACATGGATTCTGTAGTAACTGCCTTGGAAAGGGAATAAGTTGAAAGCAGCTGAATTTTTTTTTTTTGGTGTTGTAGTGTGGGGAAAAGATGAGGAAAGATACGGGGCTGCCAGGAGAGTCCTCGGCAGGCAGCTCCTCAGGACAGCAGTACGGCTGCCGAAGCCGTGAGGGGCTAGAATGGCAGCACTGCCTGAGGGGCAGAGAGACTGTCTCCTAGGCTGGCAAGACAGGGACGTCTTAGAGCTATGGATCAAAATCCTTTAAACATTATTTTAAAGGCCAGGAGGCAGGTAATGCAGATGCCAGAGTTTAGTGAACACCTGAAGAGAAGGCTGCACAGTGAGAGGCTCTTTGCTTGTGGGCCAGCAACAGTTTCCAAATGGACTGTGGCTCGTGTATTATTTTTCAGTAGTCCCACTCACTGCTAGCAAAAAGATGTGTGGTGCTGGGAGCTTTACATCTGCCTGGAACGGGTACAGCCACTGTACGGAGATGAAAAYGAAGGGCTGTGCATGACCTGGGCTCTCTGGCCATCCATCCGGGCAACCTGACCACATCCACGGTGGCCACAAGGTCTCCATTGCAGGGACCAAACCTCACCCTGGTAACTAGGTAATAATATCCCCTTTTCTCCAGATCTGCTACCCACTCAATGACCCTCACCACGCCCAGGATCGCTCACCGCCCCTGCTGTGTGCTCTGCACCATTCACAGCACCTATTGAGGAGAAGATGTAAGCTGCGAGTTGCTCTGGTCAGTGGGGATGGTTCCACTTCTCCTTCCTTTTCTTGAAAGCCTTTCAGAAAGAGGTGCAGCAGGCATTTTATGTATCTGCAATGAAGTCTGAATAGACAGTGATTATAATCAACATGATAGAAAAAAAGCACAGAAACTATTTTGCAGGCATCTGTGTGAGGTGGAACTTGGTGTGATGAGAGAAACGTGGACAGGCAAAGCTAACACAAGCATTCAGGCCTTGCAAGTGGAAGGCCCTCCAGTGCTTTCAACTTTCTGTTACTAGAAATATTCTTATTTCCTCTCAATATCAGTTCCTTTCCTAAGCCAGTTTATGCAATGTTCAAGATTAAAAATCATCCAGCTCATGGCTTGKTACAGGAACTGCAGGAAGCCGTAGCTGTGGTGGGGACCGGATAACGGCAGTGATGGTTAGTGTGTTAATTGCTTTAGCTCTCAAAAACATTTTCTGACTGGCTGATCCATGTCATGTCTAAACAGTTTCTTGCTTTGCCTACTTAATTTTGTTTACACATGGGCTAATCCCTTACGGACCCCAGCCTGCCCGAGCTTCTAGTATCAGTGTCTGAGATAGGGTTTGAAAGTGGCATTTCCTGACTCTTTGCTGTCCGCAGGCTGTTGGGTGCTCTCCATGCCCTGCAGATATTTAGCTGCAACGAGCCCGTGCCCATCTTGTGCTCCGGGCGTGCGTGGCRAGTGAAGTGCTCTGCAGCCACGAATGAGCTGCTGCTAGTGCCCCACATTGCAAAGAAGGTGGGAACAAAAATACGAAACCGAAGAGAGTGAAGGCTCAGAAAGTGAACAGGGAAACTGCTCCATGAAAATCTGTACAAGAATTCTATTTGCAGTTAAATACGAAAATTTATAAAAGGTCACTGTTCAAAATGATTGCATCAGAATTAGAYATATATTTCCTATGCTTAATAATAGTAAAAAAACCCCAACCAAACAATTCACAACAACATTCAAATAAAATCTTCAATTAGTACAAGTGATGAAAACATAAAACAAAATAGTGTAAAAAAGATAGAGGTATATACCTTGAACTCCAGCTGTAACATTCTTCATAAMATTTTTAAGATTCAGAAAATCAAACTACTGGAAAACATTTCTTAAGTAGTATAAACTCAGCTGCCTGCTAGTAGAAATTTTTGTACAGTCTTTTAATGGGCGCAGTGTGTTGCACGATGAGACCTGGTGTGTTGTATATAACAAGAGAGAAAGGAATGAAAGCTTTTGCAAATACTTACACAAATGCTTCTATGCTGGTGCACGGCATTATACTGGCAATCTTCAATCTTTTTTGTTTTCTGTTGATATGCAATCTAAAGTTTCTTTTTTTTATCATTATCTGAGGTAATTAATAGTATTATAACATAATAAATAACATAGTTATTTTAATGCATTAAAATGTTCCTGCCTTAAAGCTGTGTCAGTGACAGGTTATGTGTCCAATTGAAAACACATACATTGAGTATGCATGTGTGTAGTACCAGTACCAGTGTGAAGGAGTGTGAACTCCAGATGGCTGCCAACAAAAGCAGGATCGGGACCACTGACTGCCATCTGTCCGCAGGACCAGAACAGGGACCTGCTGCCGACTCTTCATTTATTCATCCGGGGACTGGAGGGCAATACAATTTGCTCTGAAAACATCCCCGTGCTGYCCCGGTGCGATGTTTCAGTGCTTGTTACTGCTCCTAGCACCTTTATAATCTTTAGTTATGTATATATTTCCTTTTCAAGAGAAGCCAGCATAATCAGGTCCATTTATTGGCAAACCCGTCGCAGAGCAAGGCTGCCGATTTCCCGGCAGCGGGAATGCTGCCACTGGAGCGTCAGCCTCCGTGTGCGTTCTTGGAAGCGCCCTCGGCCCATGAAAACCTCGCCTGCTGCACTGGCTCTCCCGAGGGCCCGAGCGGGGCGAGCGCCCATGGAAAGGACAAGGCAGCGGCCCAGCCTCAGGCGCGTCCCCYGGCCGCTGTGCACATGGAGCGGTGGCAGGGGCGCCTGGGCAGGTAGGATGCTGCCTAACTGCAAAATGGAAGCGGGGAGCTGCCTGCAGCCGTCACCGGTGCCTCCGAAAGCTTCTCTAWGCACACCCAGTGCTTCTCTCTTTCTTGTTTTTTGATGCAAAAAAATGAAATGAGCTGAAGCATTAAGTGTACTTGTAGCTCACTCTGCTAGCTTCCTCTTGCTCTCTGCTGCTCCTACTACACCCTGCCAGAAATACAAGAAGGGGAGAGGGGAGCGTTTCAGGCTAGTAAAACTGAAGCATGTAACTGTAACATATGTGCTTTTCGCAGCCATCACTCATTTCTGTGCCAATGATTTCAAAATTTGTCTTTCCTCATATACAAATGGGGCAGAAGTATATTATTTTTTAATGCACAGAGGAAATTTTGAAATTAGCTTTGCTGAGAGGAGCTGTTTTCCTTGGGCTCGGCGGGCAGTGATTTCCACTGTGCTTTGTGTGTGCAGCCAGATCCTCCCAGTGTGAGCATTGCATCTTTCACGTGGCTGCTGGGGAAAGATAAGCGTTTTTCAGATAGGGAAATCTAACTGGACACTGGTGGCAGCTCAGACACCACCACGTACTACCAGGAGGTCCTCTCAGCTCAGTTCTACAACACACTTAATGCAGCTCCTCCAAATGAAATTGGCTGGGGCAGCATTGGTGGCACGACTTCCATTGGCTTATGCTTACTTGCTTGTTGAAAGTGATTTGTAAGAAAAATGTTGAGTGTTTATGTATTTTGCTGTGAATCCTAGRTTACTTTTGAAAACTGTTTTAGTTCATTTTGCTCCAAAGTCACAYCTGAAGTCTTGTATTCCTCATTGCTGCTTGTGGTTCTGTGTCATTGTTTATCATAGAATAGCCTAAATTGGTTAACAAAGAGCTTTTCTTTTTTCTTTTTTTCTTAACTCTGGGCTACCCCTAGAGATCCTGGGTATACTTCTAATGGATTTTAAACTGACTGATCAGGGGCAATTCAGGTTTTTGGTAGTCTTGCCTAAAGGCAACAAATGTCTCTCTGCTTTTAAGCAGATTAAGAATAGTTATGTCAATGTGAACTTGATTTTTTTGGTTATTGAGACAAGCGAAGGGAAAAAAACCAGTTGGTCTCAGCTCTCAGCTGGGAGAGATGATAGAACCGTTGGCGCTGGCGGAGCAGCAAGAGGCTTATTCACATGAATGGCCGTTGCGCACGCAGCTGGGCGGGTGGGAATGGCAGAGTTCGGCATCCTTGATGTGGAGTGGTCCCCGTGGCCGTCCAAAGACATACCCAGAAAACCACATCTTCATCGAGAGTGTTCTGTTCTCTGTGGTTTATAAATGCTACATTTTATTTTTACTCTTCCAGAAACATCATTTGACTCACTGAAGAATTAAAACTGACAGCACCACAGAGCTGTGTGGGAGAAAAGGGGATTTTAGACTCAAGTGACACATTCAGGTCTTGAGAAGTGAAGAGTTTGGATGACTTCTCACCAAATGGAAGTGATCTAAAAGTCCTCTGAGAACGCTGCACCTCTGCACCCAGGGCTCCCGCRTCGAGAGGGTGCGGTTGGGCCTGGACACTGATAAAATGCTGGATTCAATCAAGTGTGTTCTGGTGGGAGACTCCGCAGTGGGGAAGACATCGCTCTTGGTACGTTTCACCTCCGAGACTTTTCCAGACGCCTACAGACCGACCGTGTATGAGAATACAGGGGTGGATGTCTTCATGGATGGTGTACAGATTAGCCTAGGCCTTTGGGACACGTCTGGCAGCGATGCCTTCAAAGGCATTCGTCCCCTCTCATACCAGCAGGCAGACGTGGTGCTAATGTGCTACTCGGTGGCCAACCACAACTCCTTTCTAAACCTGAGGAATAAATGGATCGGTGAGATCCGCAACCACTTGCCCCGCATCCCTGTTTTGGTAGTAGCTACTCAGACTGACCAGCGAGACATGGGGCCCTACAGTTCCTCCTGCATCAGCTCGGTGGACGGGAAGCGGCTCGCGCAGGATGTGCGGGCCAAAGGCTACCTGGAGTGCTCTGCGCTCAGCAACAGGGGAGTGCAGCAGGTGTTCGAGTACGCCGTCCGCACGGTGGTCAACCAAGCCAAAAGACAGAACAGGCGGAAGCTCTTCTCCCTGAACGAGTGCAAGATCTTCTGAGGCCCGTCAGCTGTGGTTTTGCCCACGTTCCTTCTTTCTTTGCACAAAGATATATCGACGGARACAGCGGAAGGCAAACCGGAGGAGGACTCCCAGCTGGATCACACCGTGCAGGTGCCCCTAAGGAGACAGATGGATGTTTCGTCTAGTCTGCTTTTCCGTTTGCTTTTTACCCTTTCTATAGGTACTGTCTTTTAAAAGTAGGGGTAAATGCCCTTCACAAGCCTGTGTTTGGCCTTTGTTGGTCTGGATGGGTGGGGATCTAGCCTGGTAATAGCTGTGCTGATGCTGTTGCTGTCACTGATGTTCCTCAGTGTGTTGGTTTGTCTGCATTTATTTAATTATGGAAACTTCTGCCCAGATCTAGCCCTCTCCTGCATTTTTTGGACTGTGGAATTTTTGTACTCTAAGAACTTTATACATAAAGCCTGACCACTGTATATTTTATTTAAAAGACTTTTCTATATGTTGCTATAAGGTCCTGACAGAGTTTATTTTCATATATCGGATTTTTTTTTCCTGTAGCTAACCACAAAAGCAAACTGTCCTGTCCATAAAGTAATGGCCTGCAGCCTAGCAGTTCTTACATACGCCCAAGCTACCACACAATAGTAATCAAAGCCAGCGYGCCCAGCTCAGGAGTGATAAAAAAAGTAGTGGCATTTTATAGTTGTCCTGTGGATTTCTGTCATCTCTTTTGCTATGTTTGTCTCATTCCTAGTACACTGGAGCCGGTCTCATCAATGTCTTTGAAATTGGATGAACTGGGAGGAAACTAATCTGTTATCTTCCTAAACTTGACCTGATTGCAACCCTGAAGGAGTTGGCTTGTAGTGGGCTGCTTTAGGTCCATGGGTGGCGTGACAGGGAAAAGTCTGGGCCTCTGTTGCCTGGGCCTCTGTTGCCCCTGAGGTATTTCTGGTGCCAAAAGATTTCAGTCTCCAGAGAAGAGAGGAGTTTTTTTCAGGAGAACTAAAATCTCATGTWTTTTACTATGCTTTTTTTTTTCCCCCCAAAAAAACCTCACAGTTGTAGTGAAAGCAGTCACTGAATGTAATTAAAAAAATAAGTGCATGGCAATGTTCCATACAAATATTTTGAATGGCTGAGCAGCTTTTTGGGGAGTTTTCATACTGAGCATAATTAGAAAAGTGAAGAGTGAAAYAGGCTTTGCATCCTGGGGAGTCTGGCAAATACAAGTGTCAAATCCCAAGGTACCTGGGAGTTACAGTCCTGAAGAGAAAGGCGGCCTAAGGAGGTGGGAACTCCACACGYGGGTGAGAGTTCTGCTGGAAGAGACGGGTGTGAGGTGAGCCCACAGTGTCTGTCACACATTYCTKTGATTTGCAGTGTCCCCCTTCTCTTCAGGTTATCTGCAYGAAACCCYCTATCCAAAGCAGCCCTCAGATCTTGCAGATCTGCCTCATCCCAAGGTTTCTGCTGACCAAGGTAGAAATCTCCATGAGGAGGTTTTAGCACTGCAATATTTTTGTTCTTTCTTCCTGCTCTTCAGCTAGCTCAGCACTGGCTTTCAGGGGTTCACAGCATAGTGCCAGGAGGAGCAGCAGACAGAGCAGTAGGATGAGCCTCCCRCCACAGGGATCCCAAGGGAACAACCTCAGTTTCAGCTGAGCCCAGCTCAKGTATTTCAATAGGATCGGACACACAGGCTTACCTGATTCTAATCCAAATGTGGGAACTTCAGGAGTTAGCTCATTTAGCAGATAAGCTGTAGTGCAGCTTTCAGTTCATTCTTGAAAAAGTGGTCAGGAGCTCTCCTCGTTGCTCTGTCTCTGAGCTTCTCCCTGAAGAAATGTGCAAATCAAACCCTTCTCCTCCAATGAATCCCAGCGATGACCTGACCTGTGAGGTAGGGTTTGCATTATGGCTGCCTTGAGGAGCAACTGTGCACAAAACACCCATCAGCCTCATCTGAAGGGAGGCTCCTTGTCATAAAATGCACCCTGGTCTCATGTGAGGCTTTTATAGCAGCTTTGTATCCTTCAAGGCTTCTGCACCCTAGAACACAAGACGAGGGCTCCCCTCACCACCCAGCCTTCCTGTGGTATTCTCCTTCCTGCCACTCTTTCTCATTGTCTTCAGACACAGAGTGCAAAACCTTTGCCCCCTGAAACACTAACATTGAGTACGTTTGCAAAAGAACCTGAGCAGGGTGATACTTAGGAATAGCTACACGAGCGCCTAGGTACGCACAGTCCTCCCTGGAAAACCATTCGACATTTGGAGCACACACATTTCCACACCTCAGCGCTTGCAAGGCCTCTTCACTGACAGTTGTCGTTTTTGTAACCCTAACTTAAAAGTAGCTGTTGTTACTGTTTGAACATTAAAGAATGCATGCAAAATATCACGCTGTTAGTCTCCAAATCTTTTACCTTTTCAGAAATTTCTGTTATGGTCCCCACCTCACTTTTATTTGAGATAATTTTTGTCACCGTGTTCCATTAAATGGTCTTTTTTTTTCTTCTATGAGTTAAGCTTTGTTTACAGCAGTTCACATATATATACACACACACACATATATATGAATATGCATATATATCATACATACATACATATTTATTTATATATGATTTGAAGCATTAATAGCTGCAAGGACCGGATGCTCTGCTGTGATATATGCCATGGGATGCTGCATTCAGTGCCCAGAGGGCGGCAGGGCAACTGCAGACAGTTGTGCCAGCRTCAGATCAATGCGTGTTTCAGAATGAGAGCCCAAGGAAATTCCCATTTCATCCCTATTTGTTTYGCAAGGCTTGTTACAGAGCACTACAAGGACAAAATGAAGAAATGAAGGTTTGTCTGCAGTGAAGCAAAGYGGATGGGGTGCTCAGCACCGTGTGAGTTAACCAAGTGGGATACATGGGTATATTGGGGTGTCCTGCTGTGCTCTTGATCGGGGGTCCTGGTGTGAGGTCCCTGAATTTTAATATCAAATCGAGATATGTGAGGAATGAAGAGAGTTTGGCTTTGGTGCTATTTAGTGCCGGTCCTGGYGGAGCGAGGGGAAACGGGTGGCAGGGGGCAGGCAGCGATCAATCCCCTGGGGCCTCCCAGCTTGTTTTGCTCACGTTACTTGGGCAACGGGACCCTGGCAACAGCTCTCTGATAAGGATCTGCCTCAAATACTCAGGAGATTCAAATGACAGCCGGGCAAAATCAGTTTCGAATTCTTTTCCTCCGAAAAGCCCAGCAGGTTCGGGGCGAGTAACACTCTGTGCAGCCCGGTGTCTGCCGCGTGGGATTTCTTCAGCTCGAAACCTTGCCCAAATGCTCCGTTGCAGCTTGCTTCCAAATCAGGCCACTCCAAGTTGCTGGTTTCTTGCTACATTTACTTTGGCTCACTGTTAAAATGGCTTAAAATGGCTTAAAATGAAAAGGAAAAAAAAAAGAAAAAGAAAAAAAAGAGAAAGTATTTGAAACTTCAAATAAGGACAGAAACATCACCGTTGTTTTTGCCATCATTTAAATTTCTCTTCTGACAGAAAAAAARGTCATTTGGGGTTACTAGTTTTTAAATTAATTCTGCAAGTTGCATAAAAAGTTTGGGTGGCAATGCAGCTCCAACTGAGACCATGAACAGCAATTTTTTTTTCAGCAGCAATTTTTTCTTTCTTTTGCAATTTGCAAAACGTGATGAGAGCACATTTCCCTCTCTGAAATACAGATTGCACAGCTTTTGCATACTTACTTGGTCTGCGCACACCACACAAACCTTTTCTAAGAATAAACAATAAAAGTATGTTTCTCATCTTTTTCTTTCCCCCAGAATTTTCATGTGGGAAACTGTTCAAGCCTGTTAGTTATAATTAACAGCCTTTTGTCTGCCTGGCAGTGGTAATCAGCAGTCTGCAGATATTGGTGTGACGCTGGTTTCAGYGGCTCGCGCTGGCCTTGCTCTGCTCGGCAGAGCCTCGTGTCACAGGCGCTCCTGCTCTTGCGGTCGCCCGCTCAGCGTCGCGGTGCGGGAGGCGGTAACCGGAGGGGCAGGGACGGGCCCGTGCAGCTGCTCTGTGCTGAGGGCCTGGCAGGTTTCCCTGCATCGCGTTTTCAGCACTGGTTCCCTGCCCAGCTACCAGGGGCCCCCCGGAGTGCGCCCCGTCCCTGTACCTGTGTTTCCCTTTCACAGTGTCTGAGGGAATGAAGGGCAAAGGGGAAATACTGCATGTTTTGTCATCTCATTCTTTGAGGCTAGACCTGGAGCACAGCTGGAGACAAAAGGTCGTCCCAAGATGCAMTGTTTGGCCATGAAGTCCCCAAAAATAAAGCGTCTGAATGTGCCCAAGCACGGACCCCCATTCAGGAAGGATGTCTAACAACGTGCTTAAGTTAGGGCCCAAACAGGGGCCAGACTGGAAAAAAAGTAGCATTGTCAGCAGCACCTGCATCACTTGGAATCTCRGCTGRTGTGATCCAGGTTCCTTTTGTGGARCTTTGAAAAAATGGCAYCTTTAGATGCTTTGAGGATCGGACCACGGGTGCCCAGTAAGGTGCTGCAGCTGCTGCGGCACTTGAGCCCKTCCTGCCCAGCGCTCGTGTCGACACCGAACACGCGTTTGAAGCAGCCTTTCCACACACGGCCCCATAACCACTGCAGCAATCGGACACGAAGTAAAACTGAACCGCTCTCCCTGGAGGAGATGAAATGTGCGTTTGCCTCAGGATGGCAGGTAAGAGCCTCCAATCAGTTATCCCGAGGTACCCYTTGCAGCAACCCTCCTGTGTACCTTTTATGTTGTGCTCCGAGGAGCCAGCTGCCGCAAACAGCCTTGGCAGGGGACGCACCATTCGGGCCTGTTCGGGTGCTTGTATTGCTGTAACCGCGYGCCCGCAGCGCCCATGGCCTTCCCTGGCACCGGCGATGTTTCACGAAGCCGCCTCTCCTGCTCCCGACGGAGGTGCACACAGCGCGGTGCTGCCGCCTGGGCTGGGACCCCCTTCTGGGTGGATCTGCTCTGGTCCCCCCGGGCACAAGGGAACCAGCTTCTGCAGCGTGTTTCAGCTCCGTGTGCGCCAGCTGAGGGACCCTCGAATGGGTCACTGGCAAATGAAATAACATCCATCATGAAAACTTGTGTGCCACTCGGAGGGGACCCATGTAGGGCTCGCGGGGTTTTCCTGCCCCGCTCTGCTCACTCGGGCAGGCTGGGCATGACTCCCGCAGGACGCCCGCGTGTGTGCGGTGGTGGCTGCGGGTACCTCGAGATGGGGAAGGAATCGTGAGCGGAGCCCTCCGTGTTCCATGTGCCCGCAGCGGTTCCAAGGAGCCGCTTTCGCTGCCTCCCCGCCCAAGCGGGGCTGCCGCCTCCCACTGGGCCCTGCGACCGTCCCCGTGGCACTGGCTGGGCTTCGTGCTATGGGCAGAGGAGGGCCGGCAGCAAAGGGAAAGCCAGGCCCCGCAACCGGTGAGATGTGTTAACCCAGCAGAAAGCCCTGGAGGGAGGTGAATTTCTTACGCCTCTGCTGGCACATAAGCAGCTGCAGAATGTTCTCCTTCGCAGACATCTGCATACAAAATGTGACAGTCACTTATCTCCTAACACTTTCATTTATTTGTTATTTCATTTTCATTTACCACCATGAGAGCATATCTGCTGCTTAAAASACGATGCTGGAGTTGTCCTGCCACGTTCATGCAGCCCGCGTTTGAGGAAGCCTTAAAGGCCGCAATACTTCATATGAAGCCAGTTTAGGATTTCTGATGGCTCTTGGGCAGTAACACGTTTATGTTTTACATATTCTGTGGTATGTGGAGTTGGTGCTGGTGTCTGATCTATCACAGAGTTGCTGTCCTCCTAAACCAGAGCTACAGTACTGTCTATTGAACATAGGGCCCTGGACAGGGCAAGGACTTTGTGCTGGTTAGTCCAGCTTTCATCGTGTGCTCCATAAGGTCAGTTCAGAGCAGGAGRTAGCCATTACATTCAAGCAGCCTTTGGATCAGGCCTTATCTAAGCTAGCTGAGTAACTTTCACAAATGCAAATTCAGTTAGGTCACTGGCACAATTTCCCTCCCTAACGGGTTATATTCAGGATCATGTTGACCAAAATGGATTCCTCTGCCCTGACCCTGCTCCGTGTGGTTCGCATAGGCAACACAGTAGGATGGACAGGATAAACTCCAGGGCACAGACACGTCTGTTGTTCTGCAGCTCTGCTGCTGCTCGCTGGGTGACATCGGGCAGGGCCCCTCTTCGCTTGCCCCACGAGTGAAGAGGGGAGACGTCAGCGACCTTCTTTTAAAGCACTTTCTGATCTGCCACGCGAGTTCCTGGGAGCCGTACGTAGGTTCAGTTTGACGGTTCCCRGTTCCCCTTCTGAGAAACGCTTCCGACGATGAGCTGGCTCTGTGGTGTTCGCGCTGAACRGGTCTGCAGTGCAGCTTTACAGAACTAAAGCCCTTCGGTGCCACAGTTAACTGCAGGCATAGGGTGTAGGTAAGCACAGGGCAGGAAGAGAAGGGAGAATATATATGATGCAGGAATTCCTGTAGTATTTTAACAGACAGCAATTGCCKCTGTCAACATAATGCTCTTCTTAAAGAGGTGAAACACGTAATGGGCTGAGCCAGCATCTGATGCGTCAGTAACAGGTTTGGCAGGCAGATTCCAAGCTCTGCTGACTGCCAGGAGGGTGAAGAGAGCGAAGTTCACTCTATTTTGCCCATTAAATGCTGTGCTGGGGGYACTGTCCTACATTCCCTGTGGTAGCATACCTGAAGACAGGACTTTGCGAGATCAACCTTAGCCAACCTCCACCAGCCTCTAGCAGGGACATTTTTATGGCAAGGCCTTGGCAAGGACTTAGCTGCTTAGCCGGCAGCTCTCACTGAAATCTCGTCACGGATCTAATGCAGAAAGGGTTAACTGGGTCCCTGAAAAGAGTCTGATTTCTTTTGGGGATTTGGGACAAATTACACAGGGACACCATGGAACTACTCAGAATAAACACAGCATTTAGCAAGCAGAGGAACTTAGATGGGGACCTGATACTGCAGATATCAGTGCATGCAGATGGAAGAATGAAACACTCAGAAAACAAAAACCTGAGGCAGAATATCATGAAAAAGTCTGYCTTTAACGCCACAAAATTGGCCTGCAGAGCTGTGTATGCTGTGACTGACAGCAGACACTGASTGTGTGCCAACCACGTGGAAAGAAGTGCAGAGAAAGCAATGGGCCACATCACTTCACAGCAATGTGCACACACCAGGAGAGCACATCCAGCATGTGAAGAAGAGAGATTTTAAAAAGAAAAAAAAAAAGCTTGGAGAAGTTCTGCCTAAGAGCAATGGGCAAAGCTGCAGCAGGAGATGAGCAGGCAGTCAGCATGAATGCAAATGGAAAGTACATTCATTATGCAARCAGTGATGAAGCTCAAGATAATTATATAGCACTCAGATCCCTAGGCTGCGGAAGAAAAGCTGYGTCAGGCTCTCGGGGACTTGCAGATACATAAATAAATTTGAAAGAAAAAGCCTTAGATTAGAAGTGATGTTCCCAGAGCTGCTCCAGTTTTGTGAAGTTGATGCTGTGCAGGTCTGACAGGAAACCCTGGTCACAGATGGTGGCGATTCTTAAGCGCAGTCACTTGCTCATGTTGCCCTAACAGATATATACTACAGAAAAGTGAAGTCCCAAGTGAAGGGACAATGAATCAGCTGTTGAAACAAAAGACAAGTGCAGTGTCTCTATCTGGTATGCTACTTAAAGGCCCACATGGCACTGTGGGGCACCTCTGAGGCCAAAGGGTCTTGGTGCTGTCCACAGAGCTGTGGACTTCTGCGCAGAYGTGGCTGTGTCTAACTTATCATATCCCAGGGTCTGGCGAGGAGGGAGGACATAGGAGAGGAGCCTTTGAGGGATATTTGGGTTAGTGAGGTACAGAACTGGTGAACTGATGCCGCTAGTTCCAGAAGTGGAATCTGGGCTGTCTGTGGAGGTGACACTGAGGAAAAGGTTCAGGGAGATCCGGCCATTCCCTGCGCTGTGCTGGCCCGGGTGGCCCCCTGCACGCCTGGCCGGGTCAGGAGGACGTTCCCTGCGTGCAGCTTTGCACGGGCCTCTCCAGAGGCTGTGCACTTTGCAGCAGGATGCCTGCATTTGGCAGCACGATTCATGAGATTAGATTTCGTCTAGATCTGCCCGAGCTGGCTCGYGGACCTTCATACCTGGCCCTTTCTTGGCTGCAAGACACTGAAGGCTACTGGAACAACCGAGTGTGTGAGAAAGGCTTGCCAGAATAAGACAGCAACCAGGAATGAGATGAAAAAGGAAAAAGTCAGATTAATTGTGTGCCTCCAGTGTGTGCACAGCACTACATGACAGGAAGCAGATGTCATGGACTTTGCACAAAACACCCAYCTTTCATGATTTGGTACCCTCTCGTAGGGGCATGAGCAAATGAGCCACAACTGGTGCCGGCAGTGACCATGGTGGACTGGGGTCTACTCCTCTGCTGTCTCACAGATACTGTGCAGGACACATCTGGCAAACGGGCAACAAAATCGAACTCAGGTAGGGCCAGCGTGTTTGCTGAATGGTCCARCAATTTACAAATTCAGCACTAAAAAACACAGAATAAAATCCGTGGTAAATGGCATAAAATATAACCACTTTTTTTTTTTTTCTTTCTCTGAAATGTCCAGAGTCCATTTGTTGAGTGCAATATTTTTACAGRTGTATGTAGCACAATTAAAGGGAACTTGTTTCAAACACATGAAATGTGGCTYATTGAAACAGTCTGAACACCTGCGGACACGAACATCTGAAAAGCTGTTTAGGATCAGAGCTTTCCTAGACCACTCGATCAAGAAACAGCAAAGAGCTGCAGCAGCAGCACTGATAGAGGCCCTAACAATGACATGAACGTAAGGAAGTGGTTTGCTCTAAAGAAGGTCTTGAAAGCAGGTAGGAGGGGGAAGGAGGAGAGAGGTGGGCTGCTGCTGAGCAGAATGGTAGGAGTTAAAGCATAGTGAAAGGAAATAGCTGAGGCTGTAGAAAAAAGGGGGGGGGAAGGTTACTGAGACCTGAGAAAAACACAGAAGTGACAATCTGTCTGAATAGARCTTTTACTGAATTTCTTATTCCTGTTTTTAAAAGTTATTAGATCCTGCATGGTKTGTGGCACAAGAAGGTATCCGCGCATTTGAAAGTCAGTTTATTCCRATCCTTTTCCTGGAAGCAGAGGAGCAAACATTATGTCCCAAACTAGAAATTATTTGATGGACATGTACGCTGAAGAAAGACTTGCATTTAGTGGTTATAACCTGGTAGGTGGCTCTCCTTTTAGGTCTCCCTCTGCCTGTGCTCCCTGCCAGGAGAGCATGGATAGGTGATCCAGCCCAAATCCCTGAAGAAGAATTAAAGGCAAAGTCTGATACGATCTCATAAGAAGAAAGAATAAGGGAATTCCCTTACACCTGCACACCTGCCTCTTGGTACGTGCTCCCCTCGGGGCTGCCTGCACCTCTGCCAGCCCCTGGCTGCGGACTGCAGCGTGTCAGTACCGGGCACGCACGACCGAGGGATGCAGAGGCCACTCATGGGCTCTGCRGGTGCAATCCAGGGCCAGGAGCACCCCGGATGACGTCTGACCTCAGGTAGGAGCTGAGTGGAATGTTCTGCAGGTGCTGAGGGCTGTGAGCATGGGCCAGGGTGTGAGGAYAGAGCATCTCCGAATGCTGCGGGTGGGGGAGACCTCAGCACAGCGGCAGAGCTCCAACACCCAGTGACACCCAGTGGTAGCAACCAGCGTGCAGTAGCATCTGTGACACTGAAACCTAGGGCTGATTTTTCCTCCATGCTTTRGGATCTGCACAATTGTTACAACCATCATAAAATTGATACGTAAGCCTAAGGATTAGTGATCTAAGTTTGTAGCTGTTAAGCAAGAGGTTTCCAAGGTACAGCAAGTTTTCCCTGTGACTTGGAAGCTTTTCCCTCTGCTRAGACTGCAGCCCTGGTGCTGATGCTGCCTGGGTTTGCTGCAGGCTGCCRGGGAGCAGCCTGCCAGGCAGGCAGCAGTTTGCACAAACAGTTGTGTTTGCCAGGCAAGTGATCAGAGCACAGACCATCTCCTGCCCAGAYGAAGTGACGCAGAACGTCTTTGCAACACGTGCTGTGGGACTGGCGCTCTGCTGCAAAGTGCTGCACGCAGGTGGCCAGATGCTAGAGAAAGCGAGAGGCCCATGGTGACACATAGCTCTCTTGAGATACGAGTTRTGCATGTTGGGGTTTTTCAGCAGGATTTGGTTTAAGAGTGATGCAATTATTCTGAGCACAGYTTAGAGCATAATTTCTGATCCCACAGCTGGTATTTTAAAGTGTTTGGGATCCACGTGCCCACTCGCATGGCCCATCACAAGAACTGTCACAGAGCTGCATGGAGATTAGTGAAAGCAGCGTATGGCGCGCTGTACTCAGGGGCTCCCGACCCCACGGGCACGTGGCGGGTGGGAAACGCAGCGTGGCTGTCTGCAGGCCTGCCTCCTCCTCTCGAGGAGCATGCGGACAGGAACGCAGCCAAGAGGAAAGGCACTTCTAAGGTCTATTCCAGACATCAGCGAGGTGAACCAGGGCCCAGAAAAGCAGTGTTTCCACCTGCTGCAGTAAAAGGAGCCTTGACAACTAACTCAGGTGTCTGTACACTGACATCTGACCATAGGGAGATTGATCCACCCTTCCCTACTTATCTCTGGATAATAGCACAGCTTTTGGGACCCTCCTGTGTCCTTTGTGGTACAGATCTGGTGAGTCTTGCCTCAGCTACCACATCTGCAGCACTCGTACGTAGCAGCAGGATGGGTGAAGCCTCACTTCTGATGGCTCTCTGCTCCAGGCTGGATGAATTCAGCACAAATTGCAGCATTTTCCCTTAGCTTGTGCGTATATTTTCATGGAATTTTTAAGAACTGAGTATCTCTACCATTTCGATCATCCACCGAATCTAGGTGACACCTGCCAGTAAATTAACAAGTACTGGAGAGCAGAGAGACAAGCAGACACATGATTCTAGTTTTCTTATGAACTCAATAGAACTGATGATCTTATGCCTGCGATAAGTCCAATCCTTAAGGAAAATCTTTTCAGTATATTCAGCTAGATAGTCACAAGATGTGGATGCTGATGTTGAAACTCTGGGCAGAGACACAATAAAACAGACTTATACTTGCATTAAACCTTTTATATTACTACTCCAATGAGAGGGATGGAGGCATTTGTCACAGTGATCACTTCTTTCTGAAGGTAATTGCACTTTAAAGGTGTTTTTAATAATTAATATTTGACATGGAGCCAAATAAAACTCAAAGGAATTAAAGACAAAGGTAAGCTCACAGGGATATTTGTTTGAAGTTAATCTTCCGCATCACCTAAGCCTTAGTCTACCTTGTAGATCTGCAGCATTTAATCTCACTCCAACCACTCCAGAAGTTTCCCACAGGGAAGGATGTAAAGGCAGCTGAGACTAGTTGTTGGACTTAGCAGTTATTGAGACGGGGATGGATGTAGATGTGGGCGTGAGGACTGTGCTGTGTTAATGCATAACATGATGCTAATGCAAAACTAGAGCATTCCTCCTTAACCATCCTCATTTACACAATGGCCTGCAAGAGCCTCGAAAGCAGATGTGAGTTAGCTCTGGCAATTTAAATGATCGATTACACTTTAAGGTTAAGACCGCAGAGTCTTTCACCACGTTGTGGAGAATACTTACGTGAATACACAGCAAAAACGTGGCACTCTCTCCAGCAGAAAATGGAAATTGTTAAACTGGGCCCAGGCCTAGTGAGCTGCGGTGGGAAGGGAGGAGGCTCTGCCTCGTCCCCGCAGCARGGACCCACATGAGGCTGCAGTTTCACTTCTCGGTGTGGATGCTGCGCCTTGTTAGGGCAGCGTAGGCCGGCTGAATTGGTACAGCGAACCCCTGTTCCTTCCACCTGGCTACACACTTGGTGATTTTACCTCGGGTTCTGAGCAACGCTGTGCAGCTGGTGCTAGGCCCACAGTTTAAGTATATTTCAGACCTGTACACATTTGGGAAGGAACCAGGCTCTCTCATCCACCCTGTTCTTCATTTACTTCATGGCTGTGCAAAGGAGATCAAAAGGAGTGGGTCTTGTCCTTCAAGGCCTGTCACTTTACCTCTGGAGACCACTATGGGTTCCAGGCCTGGCAGGAGGGGATACAGCACATCCTCATGCACATTTGAGSGAACTGTGTATTTTTTTTCCTTAGTATTCACTAGCATCTATGTAAAACTTCACCTGAAGAGTTCTTTGGTCAGGGATTTCAGGACAAAACCTGTTCCRTCACTGAGAAGTTTGTCATCTACATCCAATCCACACACACATCAGTAACGTAACCACTGACGAGCTGGGACTCTTTCTGCTTCTGATGGTGCAGCAAGACCCTGCAGAAAGTCAGAGGCTGCCACACTCTGTCAGCACAGCACACGCTATGGTAATACCAGCACAGAGCTCAGCGAGAGCAGGCAGAGAGCCCAAATATTGGAGAGTCTTGTTATCACAAAATCACAGGGGTTGGCAGGGGCCTCTGGAGATGGTCTGGTCCAAGCCTGCTGCTCAAGCAGAATCCTCGGGAACAGGTTGCCCGAGTTACATGCAAGTGTATTTGTGGCATAGAGCATTTTGTTCTCCAGCATTTTGAAGCAGTGCATTATAATTCCCCCTACCCTCTGCTTTCAGCRATTGCACCTTCCTTTTGACGTGAGAGCAGATGTGCAGGTGCCCAGAAACACCATCCTGCAGCCCCTGCRTGCTCCTCCTTTCCAGGTCCCTTCCGCAGCGCTACCTGGGTGCCCCGCACCTCGGGCCCTGTGCCCAAGCTAGGAGGTATGTGGCAGCATATTGGCCTGGTGCCGCCTACCGCAGCGCTCCCCATTGCGGCAGCCTGCAGCTAAGGGCGCTAAGGGAGCGAGTCAGCCTCACCTCCTGTCCTGGTGCAGAGCAAGGAAGGGGCGGATGGGAAAAGGGGCGCAGAGCGTGGCCATGCGGCACGGAGATCGGAGCTGCCGCCCGCTGGGAGACGTGGACTCAGAGCTCCTGACAGAGCCCAAGCACCAGGCATCGCCCAGTGGCATCCTGCACAACCAGGGCCTGCCTGGGCCTTCCTGCCTCATCTCCACTCCTCTCCAGCAGTCTTCAGCTCCTGTCCAGCTTGACCAAGTGCGCAGGGGTACTGGCTCTCCTTTAACTGCATATTTGAAGAAGATCTGTTCGCAGGCTGCTGGTTTTGGGGGTCTGTGTTAGCAGTTTCCATGAGGCCTCCTTTGTCATGCCCCTTGAATTCAGAGAGTAGATACATGATCAAATCACCTTGGAGAAGGCTGCTTGCTGAAACACCTCTAGCAGTGCCTGGGTGAATGCTCATGCTCTGAGGACYGTGACGTCTTAGTCTCACCTTGCGTTTTGCACCTGGATAGTCACCATGGAGTGAATGACACATTGCAAATTCACACCATCGATTAATCTCTTCATGTACCCATGCCCTGAAACAAAGGAACACCCTGTTTCA
This sequence comes from Eudromia elegans, assembly GCA_003342815.1. Classification (NCBI taxonomy): domain Eukaryota; kingdom Metazoa; phylum Chordata; class Aves; order Tinamiformes; family Tinamidae; genus Eudromia; species Eudromia elegans. Next base: position 1,300,029 of record PTEX01000042.1, read on the forward strand.
GGAGTGTGGGTGAGGGGAGATGTGAGGGAGACACCCTGTCAAAACAAACACTTCTTCTGAGCACATTTGAGAGGAAAATCAAGGGGCTGAGAAACAAACGTTGCAATCACAGGCTCTCTGCCTGCAGGCTTATCTGCAGCTCCCGTTATCTCAGACTGGCTCAAAGGCAGCGCCTGCAGCACACCAGGGCTTGGCCTGCCCTACAGGAATCGGACACAGGATCACTTCCAAAGATCACTTGGAAATGGGCTGGCATTTTCCACTGAGGTGCCAATGTCCTAATTGAAATGAGTAAGCGCCCAAACTCCTTCTGGGTTCTTGTAGCCACATTAAAATAAAATAAAAAAAAAAATAATAAAAAAAAAAAGAAGGATAAGGGGGAAAAAAAAGAAGAAATATTATTATATGCCTCTGAATCTAAAATGTTGGCCCAGAGTGTCTTTCTTTGCTCCCTATGCTCACCTTAGGCTTGGCTGCATTTCACTAATGCATTTAACAATAGGGTTGTCATTTAATTTTGGAACATTTAATTTTGGAGCCCTTTGAGAGCCATTAGAAGCTTTAATTTTGTATCATCAGACATTGATTCCCCATCTTRAGAAGTCACCGTCCTCTCCTCAGAGTCCCATCCCTGCCCCTAGCCCCATCTGTGTGGTGCCAGCACGTGCTCTTAGCAGTGACATGGAAAAGGAACTGACCTGGCTGTGGTGTTGAATTAAACTTTCTTTTTCTTTTTCTTTGTTTCTCCTGGAACTTCAGCCACCAGTGCCAGCCTCTGGGTAAAATACACATGATGACAGATTGCACCAAGCAGGAGTGGGCAACACCTGATGGCAGGGCTGCAGCAAAGGTGCCGAGAGCCTGAAACCCCAAGGCAAATAAGCCAGTGATAAGATAGGTCTCACATTCATTTCTGTGGGTGAGGAGCAGAGCTGGAGCCTGACGTGGGGCAGCCGGAGACCTCTGGGTGTCGGAGCTCCTCATGGAGGACAGGAGCACGCGCCTGTGCCAACGCAGCCTGCAGGCCCCAGGCATGGCCCAGCGCGCTGCTGCACAAGGACACGTGAAACCCTCGAGCTGAACGTTGCTTCTCCCACAACACTGAAAATGGATTTGTAACTACTGCGTTAAACTGGAGGAGGAGAGGATGGGAGCAAGAACCAGAAGCCTCTGGGATCCTGAGGACTGTGTCCTCGATGTGTGTATGTAACATTGCTCTTTTTGAGCGTGCAGACTCAAGGGTGACTCTCAGAGCAGAGCAGCTTGTGTCTCCCATGTGTTGCTTTTCCACAAGCTTCCTGCCTTTGCAGTGTGCCTCAGTTTCCCCAGTCAAAGCAAAGGGAACACCGCTTCCATCCACCTAAGATAGTTCRTATGAACTCATTCAGTGCTTTTGATACAGAAAAGTGCCAGGCAGTCCTGGAAGGCAGAGGTCCTGAGAAGCTGTTTTAGCTCAGGTTAGTAGCTACTGCTAAGAAAGCAAAAAGTATATACATATATATATATATATATTTTTTCCTGCCTAACATGAAGGAGTCAYATTAGGGCTTAGTGTTAAAATATCCTCCTCATTCTGGAGTTTCTTACCCAGGCTCAGATAAGGTGGCTGAGCTGCTTGCGCTCTGCATTGATTGGCGGCTGAGCTGCAGAAAACGAAACAGCCAAACCACAGAGACCTGTTTTCTTTCTGCACCGGAAACACCTGCCAAAAAGGCCGTGTTCACTCATGCTCTGTGTAGAAAAGCCCTGAGTTCATCTCCCATCCATATAATAATAGGTCGTGAGATGGTATTTGGTACGTTGGTTTGAATAAAATGCAGTTTATTGTTTTACTTCACCAGGTGTGTGGCTAACAGAGCCTGAGAACAAGCTTCTGTTACATGCATTTTTCAACCCTGCCAATTCACTGTATAGTCAGTTCGCATTTTCTCCACTTGACTCAAAAGAATTTGGAAAACATAAATTGCATTGGAATGATTGAATGCAACTTGTGACCAAACAAAGCATTTTATACAACAAGACATTAGGTGACGACTCRCTGGCCCCGACCAGGTGGCACAGTGCTTTGGTTCGGCTGGGAGSGCAGTCTGGGATACCGCTTGGCCTTCCCCAAGCCCAGGCTGCCAGGTTTTTCACGTCTCACATGTGCTGTGTGTGAACAGGCGCAGGCACCTCTCTGCAAACTGTCTAGATCCAGGTCATTTTCAATGCATGCTGTTTGCCCGCTAACAAGATGATGGTTCTGGTGCTGGAGACGTTAGTGGGGACAATATCTGTGCCCCAGGAAAGGTGCCCCTCTAGTCCTGGAGACCCTCTGGTGAAAACAGCAGCAGTAACTGCTACAAAGGTTGTAACACCTGTGTGGGAAAGGGCAAGAAGTGAAAAGCRGAGTGACAAAGTCATCTTAGGGAATGCTTTTTCTTGGCGTTAATTCATAGGCTGGATTGCCTTGTGCAAACCCGAAAATGCTTCAGAGCACGCACTTCAATCACGACCTAAGGGAACCTGCACCCATCCACTGAGTGTCCTGCTCAGGACTGCAGGTAGGTATCAGCAGATAAGGTATCTAGTTCCCTCGCTAGCCTGTGCCCAGGGGTAATGCAGGTGGGGGACAGCCGGAACAGTGAGCCCTCTGTGGACCCTCACTGCTACAGCCGAGTGAGGTTCTTGCGCAGGACACGCAGTCCCACCACCCTGTAGGTTCCTTGCAGTAGTCCGCAGAGCCCGACGCCGTGAGCCGTCCTGCAGGAAGTGGTGATGCCGGGGCCAAGCGCGTGGGAGGAAGGACGGTGGCACGGGGTTTCGAGCTGTGGTATCCCGGAGGGCTTGCTGTGAGCACCACCCAGCGTAGAGCAGCTCTCAGGACGCGGCAGCTCTGCCTCCCTGATGTCTCCCAGCGTTTCGGTTTGCAGAAGCTGTGCTTTTGTGAAGCTACCGGGTCATGCCAATAGTAGCTGATCAAGAGAGTTCCACCATTACATTGACTAAGCGGATATTCTTGGGTGAAATTAAAGTGCAAACTATGCCTCAGTGCTAATAGGAAGGAACACAGAGCCCTGAAACATGAGTGGGTTGCATCATGTCTGAAATACTCCTGGATGTGCTTAGAGAACATGCCATTTTCTTTTTCTCCTTTTTAAAAAGACAAACTTCTTTTTTTGGAGCTTATATGAGATTTCCTCATACGATGCACATAGGCTATACTTGTCACTAAAATTACAGGTGCAGGTTCACTTTGTTGCGCTACCAAAATCAGTGCATTTTTATTAGGATTCCCTGTGCTCTTTACTGTTCAGTCTCCTAAGGAATTTTATCCCCAAAGTCAGCAAGTCAGGCGAGCTCAGCAAAAGATGCCTGCAGCGTGAGCAGGCATGAGGTCTCACACTGCCTAGCGAAAGGGGCTGAGAAGCGGTTGGGCATAAAGTCACCTTGCGAGTGTGCTAACAAGTGGGTTCTTGTGAAAGCCCAGACCAATTCAAGTCTAAACTTGGAGAATCCAGTTCCTAAGGTTCCATTTCCATACAGAAATACAGTTGCTACTCCCAGTCTTTAAATTAACTTACGTGGACTTCTTGAGGACCTCGTTTAAATACAACTCTACTCCACTTCTCTGTACACTAGTAATAACTGGGTCCAACTGGTGACACTGCTAAGGTGGTAGGTGGTGAAGCTGCCTGTCCTTCATTAGGAAATCATTTAGGCTATAACGAGGCAAGATTTTACCAATGATGTGATRTATACAGTGCTTATTAACTGGTCACTGACATCGCCTTGGAAATTTCAACAGCACATCAATTATGGGCAATTTGTGTTTACTTGTCTGGATTTGTTATCCAGTTTTTGCTGTAGTAACTTCACCTCAAGGATGCACGGTAACAAAAACTCTGTAGCAACACAGTATCCTAGGAAGACATTAGGGTTCTAATTTGATTAAAGTTTTTTTTTTTTTTTTTTGTCATGTGTGTTTGGACAATTTTCCCCACTAGGAAAAAAAACCCATAACCTTTGCCATTCGGGAGTTGCTTACATAGCTGATGAGGAAYTATTCTGAGACGTGTTCTGTACCCTGATATTTAACAGATTTTTGTGCTCCTCCTCGGTCCTTCCCTTGTTTGGTCGGCATAGCTGAGATTATCATTGGGGATACCCAGAGCAGCTTTCCTGTTTCTGGGCTCACTGCAGTGAGCTCTGCACCCTATTCCAGTGCTCTGGTGGAAGGCAGAGATGGACCATGCTTCTATTTTTTTCAGATTTTGTTACTATCACAAATATTCTGCTTTCTACCTGGGCCAGGCCAGAATCCTTTTCTCTCTTGGGAATTTAAAGGAATTTAGTGAGTGAGAGCATTTACCCTCACTCCCTGTAGCTGGAAGCATTATGCCCCTCTTCCTTGGAAAGATTATCCCTGCCCATGTAGATTTGACTAGAGAGTTGCTGGGCAGGATGAATGAATTTGGAAGGGCACAGCTGAGGAGAGCCTCCAGGCCGCTGTCACACCAATTTCTGTTGCCTGCTGTGCTTTTGTGAACTGCCTAGGAGCTTTATGGTAGCCCAAGAGAGCAAAATGGGCCCTCCCGTCATTTACATCCAATCTGTCATCACCACATGCCAAATGCTGCGTCAGGATGGAAAACTGTGTGATCACATAAGGCCTAGAAGCATCATACACATGAAGCACAAACCAAATGCACACCAAATCAAATGCACACTCCTTGGTCYGCTCTTCCACCTTATGGCTTTGCAATGCTTTCTGTCATTAAAGCTCTCTTGGAAAATAGATCAGCATTGAAAAATGTTTTGGCCTGCTTACCGCACACCTAGCTCACAGCTAGGCAGCCCCTGAACGCGCTGCTGTGGTGCCTCTGTTATAAAGAAAGGTGAGGGAATGTTTGCTTATGATGCTCTTTCCCTGATGTTGTTCCCTGTGACTCCAGTTGCATCACAATGCTGATTCCTTAASAAGTACTCAGTGCTCCCATCGCTAAGTATCAGTACTGTACTTTTCATAGTGTTCCTTACTACAGCAAAAGKCTCTTTTGAACTCACCAGGGTCTTTGATATTTAAACTTCATTTCACTTAAAGCTTTTTCTGRTCAGTACCTGATTTAAAACATCCTTTGAAAGGGCTTAGTGAAGGTGCCTAGGAAGTTTTAAGGGAATAGGCTCACATTAGTAGGAAAGGATAAAATTGAAGCAGCAGCAGCTCTATTTAACCTAAACTAAGGAGCTGAGCAACACTGCCAGCTTCCTTGAATGTCACAATAGGGAAACAGCTAATTCCTCTCCACATCCATAGTTTCCTATCACCAATTACTAGCAAGCTTCGCTTCTCATGCCAAGAGACAATAAAGGATGCATATATTTATATCAAGCTATCTTGTCACCACTGTGATTAATAAAAAGCCATTAACCAGGCACAGGACTAAAAAACATTTTAAAATGCTGTTTATTGATAAAATTCAGAAATATCAGAAGACTGAGATGTCAGAAATACTGACAGAACATACTGCATAGCATGCAAATTGACCCACCAAAATTTAAAAACAAAGTACACAGTCTTCAAGACAGTTGAAACCCTTGTTGGGARAATAACTTTCTATGAGCTCTTCCTTTTCTCTGTGACTTTACAGAGTGTAAACTTCATCCTGTAGAATCATTTCTGCATTGCAGAAGATCTCTCTTAACTGTGGAAACCCAGGGTAACTGGAACTACATCCTTCAGGATTTTCATCACCACCTTGCTATTTGGCTTACGGCTTCATCAGAATACCCCTGAGTTATTGCTGTCACAACAGTGCCCAGCCAAAAGGAATGCACACCATACTGCTCTGGGGGAAGCCCAACAAGCCCAAGAGCACGGCGAAAGACCATGAGGAACTCCCTCCTGCTCACAGGTGCATGGTCCGAATGCACAAAGAGAGGCCCCTCTCCCTGYGGCCGGGCTGCCATGTAGATCCAGAGAGCTTCCACTGGACATACCCACGTCTCTCTAGAGAATCCCAGTCTGATGAGAAACCTCTCCTGGCTGGCACGAGCAGGATGCAGGCAAAGCAGTGCGCTCCSTTCGCTCAGCTGCAGATCCCTCAAACACAGGAGCTCTGGCTGTGCCACACTTTGATGTCTCACCACCATCTCCTCTATGCGAAGGGCACCAAAAAAAGCTACGGTAAACAGGGCATGGAACAACACACATTCATAGGGAGAGCTGCACACAGACTCCAGAGCCCCCAGGAGAGATCTTAGCACTTCAATAGTTACAGGTGAGTATTTATCCTTTGAAGGTCCAGTCCCACATTTAAACCTTCTGATCATGTGACAGGTAACGGGATCCTGAAGAGGATCAAAATGACCTGCTAGCTTAGAGATGAAGGACAACGCTTCCACATACACTGTTATATCTGCAGAGGGCAGATCCTGGGAGTTCATGGCCACCAAGAACTCTCTCACTTGATCCGCTGGGATCGGTCAGACTGCAGGCAGCGCCATGGCTTCCCTAAAAGCGAGGAAGCTCTTCAGGCCTTCGTGGTAGGCCTGCCAAACATGGCGATCCCTCGAGTCCTCCAGCAGTGACAGAGTCTTGAGGGGCCACGGGCCCAAGGGATGATTCTCAGCAGTCCAGCTCAGCGCTCCTGATGAGAAAAYAAACAAAAAATCAGCACTAGCATCAGATAAATAGGTGTGTCATGGACAATAAGCAGACCAAAGATGCCTCCCAACACTTCAGCCTCTCTGAAAGACACTTTTGCCTTCTTAGAAGCTTCATCTGGAGGCCACATCCGCAAGGACCATATCCGCACTGCCCAGCGCTCTGTCCCCTCCCCAGAGCAGCACTCACCAGCTCCTCCACCACCTCCAKCCTCGGCGTGCCCGGCCAGCTCCARCCACTCCATGCCGGGCTGCCGCTGCAGCAGCCCCAGCAGCGCCCAGAAAGGCGAAGGCGCGGCGGGCGGCGCGGCCCGGGTGGCACTGCCCCGGCGGCGCGGCGGCGCCGACAACATGGCCACAGAGCCCCCGCTACCGAAGTAGGAAAAGAGTTCATACATTCCCGCGCTCGCCTTTTATAGCCGAGTCTGTACTCCTAGCCAATCACTGCGCTCCGCACCAGCCCGGGCTGGTCCTTTATCCAATCAGCGAGCGCGCAATCAGCCACACGGGGAGCGCTGCGCTGAGACACCGCTTACCACCTCGTTAGGCCGCAACGGCCGCCTCGCACCCGCGGCCCTGCCCCGGGGGAGGGACCGGGGCTACCCGGGGGAGGGACCGCGCGCCCCAGCGCAGCCAATGGCAGAGTTCCAGCGACCGAAGAGCCAATCGGAGGAGAGGGACATGAGTGGCGAATATAAAAACGCCTGTCCAGCAGCGGTCGTGTCTTTAACGGTTGCACTAAGAGCAGGGATGTCTTTCGGCGCTGCACCTTTCTGGGAGATGCTGGCGCTTCTGGCGCTGGAGCCGGGCATGGAGTGGTTGGAGCAGGGCCTCGCCGGGCAGGGAGCCGCGTGGGGAGCGGCGGGCGGCGCCGGTGGGACCGAGGCGGCGGCGACCGGTGAGTGCGGGCCGGGGTTGGGGGGGCAGGCGGGCGGGGTCTGTGTTCCGGGCGTTGCGGGCAGCGCTTGGTCTGCGTTGCCTGCTTTACCTCCGGCTGGGCCTGTTTGGTTGGATATGTTTCAGTGCTCCCGTGAGAGAGAAACTGAGGAGAGACTGGGGCTTTGCGAGGCCTTGAGTGAGCTCCAGTCTCTCGGTAGAGAAGGRTCTGTCTCATATAGGAACAGGTCTTCAGTTTTGTGTCCTCCATGCTGCAACAGGAACATCTGTTTTTAAGTTTTATTCTTGGTACTCTTCTCTGGGAATCTTCAACATACCTATAAGTTCTAAGAGCATTTCCAGCCTAATGCCTGAAATAGACCTGGTATCTTGTGTGCAGTCTCRTGAATTTGCAGAATGTTTGTCCTACACCCCCTCTGATGGGTGYAGCAGAATGACTCAAGTTCCTTTGGGTGGATAAACTCGGAGATGTGTGGAACTGAGGGTCCCTCTTTGCAGYGTTGTTTTGGTTCTACCTATTGCCAGGTTGTGCTAATGAGGATCCTTTCTTGTAGGAAGGGAGCTCGGGAGGGCTCCCAAGCACTCCCTGGGACCTTGGCCTCTGAAGACTTTGTTGCTRTTGGAGTGCTCAGGGAATGGGAGGCTTTGGCAAGCCTGCCTCGAAGGACTGAAGAAGTTCCTTGCCTTTAGGGAAAGCATGGGAATGCCTGCAGTATGGCCCATTCCAGAGGATCACATTAGAGGATTTTTGGCTGTGGAATCCCTTTACTCGGCCTCAAAGACACTGACGTATGTGGCTGCACTGTCTTATGTGTCCAGGTTGACTGGTCACCCTGGTCCTCTGGAAGATCCCCTGACTCGCTGCATGGTGTTAGGCTTGAGACGTCGAGCGGGCATCCTCAGGGATGGACACTCACCCATAACCATTGAGGTGTTGCGATCCCTTTTAGGAGCTCTGGAGTCTGTATGCCTGTCCCATTATGAATGCTTACTCTTCCGTGCCCTATTTACTGTAGCTTTCTTTGGGGCCCTTCGAATAGAAGAGATGGTGACTAAGCGCCGGAATGTTTTGCGACCAGAGCTGCTGTTTTTGTGTGACCTCCATCTGACAGAAAGGGTAGCAGTGCTCCGTCTGCGCAGCAGCCCGCAAGTGCCTCGCGAGAGACCYCTCATCAGCCTGGGGCTCTCGGGAGAGCCCTGGGTTTGCCCRGTGCTGGCCCTGCACAGCTATGTGCTGGCTCGGCCGCCCCTGGACGGGCCACTCTTYGTGCACGCCAACAACGCGTGTGTGACGAGGAGGGAGCTGGTGGCGGTTCTGCGGGGCGCCCTGAGGCTACTGGGCCTGCGTGCGGAGCGCTACGGCGTGCACTCCTTCTGGCTGGGCACCGCTGTCACCGCCCTGCGCTGCGGCTACTCCGAGGAGCAGGCCACCCGCCTGGCGAGGTGGCCTTGCGTCCTGCCCCGGAGAGCGCAGCCGTGGCGGCCAGCCGTGACGCCGAAGCTGCTGAGTTAGTTGTCCTCTAGTGTGCAATTCGTGCAGTAATTTGCAGTGATTCAGTGCTAACATCTGCAAGGGATGAAATGGTTTCTGGTAAACTCATGTGTTATTCCTACTATGTATGGAGTAAAGGATGGGGAAAGAGTGTCAAAAGGTGTCCTGGAGTTCATCTGTCTGTCTTGACAGAGAAGTCTGAAAATATTTTTATCTTAAACTAATAAAAACTTCCTTTTTTATAAAGTCTCTGCCTACTAGTAATATTTTTCACCCAAAACAGCTTGTAGATTTATTTTTTAAAGCAATAAATGATGAAAAGATTGAGTTTGAAGGAACACTCATGCACTTTAAGGTTACATGTTAACTTTAAGGTAACATGTTATCATTACATGTTAGCTACATGCTCTCTTACAGTAGATTGCTTTTCATGTTAAAAATGTGCAGCTGTGCTGGAAAAAATAAATGCTCCTACAGTAAAGGAAGTAAGTTGCATTTTTAGCCTAATAACAGATGCTAAAAGTAGAGGTTTTGCAAAGCATSTGTATTCATAAGGTTCAAGGCAATGGCTTGAACTGTTTAGATGGGGACAGTAGCTTTTCCATCAGGCAAACTCAAGGTCTGAAAATACATCACTTAATCTTCTATGTGCAATTCCCTTTGAGCATAATTAATCTAGTCAGAACTTTAAATAATTAAAATATCAACAGYTCACTCAACAGTTAATTATTTCCTAAAGATGTATTACTGTCCTCAATTCRACCTTTTTCTTTTTTTTTTTTAACTTGATTTTTAAGGTAGTCTTAAGGTAGTCTTAAACTTGAGCAGTTCTCAGTCTTGGCAAAGTACAATGATTTGAGAACTTCTCACCTGGAGATTAGAGTTGCATGCTGTTTGTTAGCATCTGTATGTGCTTTTCAGTATGTGGCTAGATTGGGAGGGTTGGTGGGTCTGACAGTTTGTTTACTCTGACTGAGAGTGATAGTAAACACATTTATTAATAATCCTCATCACTATCACTGCTCTAAACATGGACCAGTGTAATTGCTAAACTGGCTAGTGTTTGCAAATCATTCTGTTTATGCCTTTTTTCTAACAAATCTYTGGGTGCTAGATGAAAGTCAAGCCTGTGTTAACTTTTAGTAAAAAATTTCATGGGACTTCTGTGAGTTCTCTGGTTACCAGAAGTTAGCACTGTCCATTTAGGCTACCACCAATGAACTGCTCTTTGCTACATGKCAGAAGGGATGTTTGTCTTCACCGTAGGGCTTACTGCAGTGTGACAAGACTTAAGTGGTTGCTATCATATCTAACCACCTCTTGAGATCTTTGTTTTAGCTGCTGTTCAGCCAAAAGGTATGTGTGCTTTGCTCTCTGCCTTTAGTCACTAGAAATGCTTGCCTGTTTGGTAGCTTCTGTCTGGATACCTAAAATCTAAGTGCAAGTGCAGTTGGGRTGATATGAATGTGGCAGCTCCTCAGGATCTTGGGATGGGGCTGGTGTGATTGTTGCTCAGGTTGATTGGGATGAGTAAACCCTTAATTATTCCTCAACSAAGTGTGTTTTTCTGTTCTGTGCAATCTCCGATACACTTTTGCTGTCATCTGTGTACCTGATGTATCTGTGTCCTGGGTTGTGCTGTACTTAGGCGTGCCAGACAGATTTACTGTTCTACATCTTGCTATGAGCYGTATGGTGGGAGATGGGTCTGAAATTTTTATGGATATCTTGAAAGGAAAAAAAAAATAGCAGATGGCAACAAAACACCAAGGACTAAGTAGTTCTGGGCACTGAGTAACATAAGTCATTGTGGCTCCTTGGTGGTGGGGTGGTAGAAACAATCCTGGAGATAATAACATAACATGTAGTCAGCCTATGCAAAGGCCCTGGACTATCCTTGTGTTTCAAAGATTAGATGAGGCCGCATGTCAGCAGGTAGTGAGGGAACATCTGCAACTGAGACTTCTGCTTGGCTGCTGAAGATATAAGGRAATGGGATTGAGATGGCACCTGCAAACTGTCCTACTGGAGCRCTTCCTGTGGTAGCCTCATCCCAGGAGGTCTTTCCAGCCCCTCTTAGGGGTTAAGTTCTGTGTCACTGGGCAATTTGACAAGCTGAGCTGTCTGCCCTGTAGCTGAGGAGGAGGAAGATCTTGGATTGTCAAGTCTGWCATGTGAGCGTACTGGGTTCTGGTTGCTGGCTGTTAACACCAGTACTCTTTTCTGCAGAGGCTGATAAGGGTCTTTAGTATGAATGGTGGTCCTGCTGGTTGATGTTCTGCAGAGCTGTAGCATGATCCAGAACTAGGTGCACATTAATGATGCTGCWCATGTGTCAGATATTTTTGAGCAAAGACACAAGCAGTATCTCTAGTATCACCAGTGGGTTCTTAGGGCCCCCAAAAAACTACTTATTTTACTTTATTATTACAATAAAAATATTCTTTAAAATATYCTAGCAAYTACTTTCTACTAAGGAACTAAATCAAGTACGGCTGAGCAGTCAGTTTCCAGAAGGGCTACTGTGAACTCTTACTTTCTGTAGGTGAAACAGTCATGTTCTTTCTAGAGAGAAAGATTTGCCAAAGGATTGTCTGTAGTCAGGCTATCTTGCTGCCTAGGGAAAACCAGTTTGSCGTATGACTTCTTGATCACAAGACTTGGCCAAATCTGAGCTGACTTGAACAGTGCAATTCAGTGAGGAACTGTGCTGGTGGTTGGGTTCATCTGCATCTCTTTCAGGATGGAGGCAAAGCTGCAGATGGAAAAGCTGTTACTGCCTCCTAATGAGTTAATGATTGAAGGTGCAGAGCTTGGTGTGGGAGGARCCAAGTATAGGAGTTTTTCCCTTTTCTCGTCTTGCTTTGTTTTTGACATGGCCTCACATAGAAATACCTGGAACCTGTGTGCTTCCTTTTCAGTAGAAAACTGAGTTCCAGTGGAGAGCATGGCCTGACCTAAAAGGTACATTTTGTGTACCTTTGTGATGCACATTCTATCTGAAGGGACTGCATTGTGGTGAAAATAGCTGTCTTCAGCCCCTGCTATAGCTCTSTCACTCTATTTCTGAAAGCTGAGGAGATGCTGTCTTCCGTAGCTCAAAACTGATCAGGTAGAGAAAGACTTGAGCCTCTCTTTCTGTGTCCTTTGAAATGAGTAAATATTTCTACAGTCCAATTTGAGCATCAGGCAGCCTGTCAGAGACAGCCAGTGATCTGAAATAGTGACTAGGCACAGAGGTTGTCTTTATATAGAGCACAGAAACCGTGATCAGCAATTTCAACCGTGATACAAAGCTGAAAGTGATCCTGATAAAAGAATTGTATATAGAATAGGCCTTGTAAAGCAATTGAATTGACTTTGCCCTTAACTCCTACCAAATACTGAATAGTTCTCAAGATTAGAGAAAATGCCAGTAACTTGCTGTGTCCTGGTGAGAGACAGCATGTGAGAGACATGCTGTATTGCAGATGAAATAATACAAACCTTGGAATAAAAGTTTTCTCTACTGGAATACTGTTAACAAAGCTGTTTATATAGGTGGATCTAAAGAAAACTTGGTTTCAGAAAACCTGTAGYTCTTAAATTATATTTTCCTTTTCTGGAACGTGTGGCTATGATTCCATGACCTGACACTCTGAATGCTTCCTCATGTATTTCCTTTCTCCTGTGTGCGTAAGAGGAAGAAAATATGAATGAGCGTGCTGGTTTGAGGTGGGAGGGGACTTTCACAGGGAAGGAAGGAAGCAGGAGGCAACAGTAGGTAGGTGAGAAAAAACGAGGCAGAAAACCACACTGCATGTAAATGAAGAGCTGTGTGCTRTGTATGTAGAGCAGGCCGGAGGAGGCTGTGTTTGCTGCCGGGAAGAGCTGCTGCTACCTGTGCTGTGAAGGCTTCACTTGGTCCGAGGAGAAGTCTGGGGCTCCTCAGAGCTGCGTGCTGCTTGCCCTTCTCACGGGATGATAGCATTCGTTAGCAAGCCTTCGAAGAATGTGAGCAAAACAGCTTCTGAGCTGGAAAATTGGCAAGAAAGCAAGTAGAAGCAGGCTGTGAGACACTTCTAACAAACTGTGCTTAGAAACCAATCTGTTCTTTATTGTTCTCTGATGAAGGGCTGGATTATAAGTGATACAGGCGGCCTTGAGGCCTGTGAAAATATCTGTAGCTTTTCTAATTTGAGGCTTAATCTTTTGTGGTTTTCATGAAGTAAAAGGATGAAAATGCATTTTAAAAAATGGCAAAAACACACATCAAAATATCAGCTTTGTGAGCAAAAGGCTCTTTTAGGCAGGATAATCAATAGAGCAAGATTTAAAATAAATATTCTTCACTTGTTTTCTGCTTTGCTTGACCAAGATAAAAAACCAAGGTTGGAAGTTCTTAATATGAAACTAACTCCCATCTCTATTTCAGGCTGTTCTTAAGTAGTGTGTGAATGTTTGTGGAATCAAACCTCCATTACATGGCAATTACATGGATTTCAGAGATTTTCTGGAAGTCTTCGGAGAGGCATGTGTGCTTGTCTARAGTCATAAGCAGTTGTGCGGGATGTAAAGCATCAGACAAGCCCACATGCAATCTCCATCAAATGTTTGCATAAAACACATGAAAAACAGGACTAGGTGTTGTGCCCTATGCCTATGCTGTGCGTATGGTTTCATACAGTACAGTCGTGAGTGATTTACCTGCCTGCCCTCAAACCTTCTCATGTTGAGTCTTGTGTATTAGGCGGACCAGAAAGCCACATTTAGTCTCTGAGGGATTTTGTTCCTTCTGCTTGATTCTTCTTTAAAACAGTATCTCTTCTCTGCTTTGTCTTGTGTCAAATATGAAGCAAAAAATCAGTGATACAGTTAATCAAATATCATTTAAATGTGATGTGATTAAAAAAGACTTCAATGTCTGAGTTTTCAATAGAATGGGTAACAGGGACATCTGCTGGTTGATACTCTTAGCAGTAACTTTGAATTTCCCTGGGAACAAGCTCTAGTTTTGGAAGAAGTTAATGACTTGATTCAAACTTCCAAGCACTTGTGACCCTTTCTAAATTCTGTGAGTTGCTTCATACTTCTGCTTCCCAAGTTTATAGCAGAATGTTTTACTGTAAAAATTTATAGTGAAGCAGTCCTCTATTTAAGCCCCCTTGAAATGTTAAATGGGATTTGATGAGGGAGTAATACTACCATAAAGCCACGCTTGAAAGCTGTATTCTGAGGATGTTTGTAGATGAATCTCAGWTCATTAAATAATGGTGTTAAAAACCATTCTTCTCACAAAGTATCTACATTAAACATTCTGATTAAAATGGTAAATATTTTTTTCTGTGATTTTTTTTTAAAAGCCCAATAGACTGGTATACTAAGATTATTAATGTCTTTAATAGCAGTAGAACTTTGGGATATATTTTAGTTTTTTGTTTTTACGGTTAGTAACACATGTAACAGCTCCCGCAAGTTGCATTCTTGTATTCATATGTGCCTGTTAGCCTGTCTTTGTCACAAAGATGGCAACTAGCTGAATGTATTTGAAAACTACAGTGAGGTTATGCTGCATGCATTTGAGTTCATAACAATCAGTTTATGGAAAATAGGGAATGCAGGTAGACATACGTCTTGTTTCTGCATRTTCAGAATGCCCATCTTCTTTCTAAGGATCACATTATATAAAAGTATTTTACAACTCTACAGTAATCTTATGTAAGTTGCTGTATATCAGTGTGTATTCATTGTGGTTTAGCTGGTCAAAGCTGACTTCAAGCCTGTGGCAAAGCGGGCTTGGTCTTGCACCATAAGTGTTTAGAGCAGACTCTAAGCAGTGGTAGCTACATGCAGATGTAATGGCAAACATACTATAGACTAAAGGTGTCACCTGAGAACCTACTGATTGGACCATATCCTATAACTCTTCCATCTCCTTTGCCTCTCATTTCTGTTATGTGCTGCCTGTGGGCTGCTTTGACTTTTTTGACTTCTACACCATTTTCTGCTTCCCCCCACCTCTTGACAATTCAGTGAATGGGATGACAGAGATGGATTTCATTACAGGTGCTGAAATTATTTATTCCTTAGCTATTAAATCTGGCCACAAATGTCACTGATTTATGGACCTCAGTAAAGCACAAACTTTAGGCAGTGAGTACTAGGGGTGCTGAATTATATATATGAAGGGATCAATTACTTCTAGCATAAAGAATGAATGAGCAAAGCACTAGCTGTTAATTTTTGTGTGATTTGGAACTGTTTGGGCTAAATCTTATTGTTGATAATTCATTGTACCTTTCCACCTTTCTAATTACCATTTTTTTCAGTGGCTGCTGTATTCTGTTACTTGGAGAGCAAAGATCATGGATCACAGGATATGATAAGGGATGGATTTAATTTGCCCATACAGAAAAGAAGTTGCCACCTCTTCTCTGTGAGAAACCTGTAAGAAATGCCTGCAATGCTGGGAGGCTACCTTGGCAATATGAGGAGCAGACAGAGCTGAAGATGAGCATTTCTTTAAGGCATGTGAGGTAGGAGGAAGCTCAGTTGTAGTAAACTCGTGCTCCTTGTCACTTCTCTTGCTAATCACAAGAACTGTCAAGTTCTGTAATCTGCTATAGTTTTGCTAAGTTCTCCTGGCAAAATGTACCAGAAAATGGCACGTTTTGTAGGGTCCAATTCTGCTTTTCCTTCCCGCACTGAATAGTGGTCTTTGAGTTGTCCACACCACTGGAAGTTCTTGCTTGCATGGCTGTGGTGGCAGTGCCTGCTGCTGCAAATACCACCTGTGTTGTCCAAAAGAGAATGCTGTTCCGGTAGCTTCATCCCTTCTACGTGACATCAGTTTGTTTGAAAAAAAMCATTGTTTTGCCAGCACCAGGGGGGAATCTTTCCTGCGTGGCATGTTGGCTTTGTGATGTACAGTACAGCTTGGCCAATTGAACTTTTGAGCCAGATCCTGGGTTTTTTTTTGAGGCTCCACAGACTTCAGCTGGCTGACTCAGAGTGAGCTATTGCTGGGCATTAGGGTTGCCCCCCAGCACACGTGCGTGCATCCCCCGCCCCACCCCAAAAAAAAAAAAAAAAGAGAGAGAGAGAAAGGGTTTAATCCTAACTTGGCCATTGAGTGCTGTGTTTGTAGTGAGAAAAGCAGTGGAATACAGGTCACCTGCTGATGTCCCTTCCATTTATCTGGCTCAGCATCAGCGTCAGTGCTAGCAGCTCTCAGGTTACCTGGGGAGGAGGGTTCATCAGAGCTGGTAGAGGTGGCAGGGACAAAGGATCGAGCAGGACCCTGGCACTGCTGAAGGAGGACAGCTGCTTCTAGCAGCTCCGCTGTGCTTCAGATAACTGTGCTGCTGTGCAACCTGTTTTTTGTCTTTTTGGATGATAAGTCATAAGTGTCATAAGTTGGTCATAAGTGTCTTTGTGGCCCTTGAGTGGACGGGATTCTACTTATGGTCCAGAAATGAAGAGAAATAGTCYGTTCTCCTCCTGTGTGTGTCTCCTGTGTCTGTTGACAGCAGTGCTGCTTCAAGGTGAGAACATTTCTGAGTAGCTAAAAGTTGTGTTGAATTTTACYTAGATAAGAGCTAGTATGCAATATGTGTATCCTACCCAGCTGAGCTCYAGAACTTCATCTGTTTTCACTTTCTTTGCTGATATATAGACAAAATGAATGATCTTGTGCGGTCTGTTCTAATTGCTCTCGGAGAAACTTTACTAGGATTTCTGATTTGAACTTGTGCAGGTAGTCAGTGTGAAGACTGAAGTACTCCAAAATAGTTCTCCCTGCGTTGTGCCATCTGGTGCTGTGCAATCATTGTAGATACTGCGGTCCTTGCCAACAGCTTGCAGAAATGTGTGAATCCATCTACAGGTGATACAGGCATTCTAGGGCAGCTGGGCGCACATGGAGGAACAGCAAGATAATTACTTCAAAGGATTCATTTTAGTGGATTGTCCATGGTAAATTTGCATAGCAAGAATATTTCCAAATATGTGTCTTTGAAGCCAGGCAGTTGAAGATGTTACACCAAGGATGTGTGTGTACTCTTTCTAGGGACTGTGAGAAAAAGGAACTCTGAAAGCATGAATCTGAGTGCTGCATTTCAGCTTGTGACAAGTCATTAGCTAGGGAGCAGCTYTGACATCAGATTTTGCTTCTAATTCTAACTTGGCAGGCATGTGACTGTCAATCTTTCTGTACTCATGAAAAAAATCAATAAAACAGATAATATTAAAAAAAACACTCTATTGCTGCTACTTATTTGGGGAAGATAAATAGTAAATAGGTGCGAATAACTGAAGTTGTCAGACATGCATTTACTACAGAAGAATGATGTACCTGTTTGAATAGTTTTAGGATTAGTCTGTTGCCTGCATTAAATGATATTCTAGAGTATATTGATGATAGAGTATGGCTATAGTGTAACGTATAGTTCATAGTTATAGTAAAGGCTAATTGAATTTTTAGGTTTTCTGATGTTAGTACTTAATCTGATATATGGAACAAATCTATAATCTAGCTGTAGAATCAGCTAAAGGAAAATATGCTCACATGCTGTTTAATGAGCTATTTGAAGACTACTCCAATGCTCTAAGACCAGTGGAAGACACSGATAAAGTATTGAATGTCACCCTTCAGATCACATTGTCTCAGATTAAGGACATGGTGAGTAAAAATTATTCCRTTTTCTAGAAAGATGCTAGAAATTGGTGTGCTAACTGTAAACTGCAGAAAATATATATGTATGAGCATGTTTGTTTGGAGTAGGAAAAGTGACTTGTATCCTAATATGACAACTTCAGTACTGCTTTCTTTTTACACAAWGCTGGCTTAGTAGGTACTTAACCGTTTGCAGTACTATTCTGTTCTGTTCTGTTGTATGGCTACAGGCTGATAGCTGCTGAATTGTTAAATCATTTGTAATAGCAGTTAAGTATTGATATTGTACCCTTTACTAGGAAAAGATTTTTAAGAAAATTAGTTTCAGCTACTTTCTTCTTAAGACCAAAGAGAAGGTGTCTGGAAGAAAGGAAAATTGCCTCTGTGATTCTGAATTGTAATTTAAAGATCTTCACCAAGTTTCAGAGAATCCATTCAAACGATCTGTTAGCTACTTTTTTCTTAAGTTGGCAAAATAAAATTCTTAAGATGATGGAAGCCTTAAGCAAAAGTACTTCCTTAGCAAGGATTAAAGCTAAGSATGCTCTGGAGAACGGAATCCTCATTAAGGAAAAAGTGTTGGGATGAGAAAGTTAAAATGTGCAAGACCTATGTATTGTATATGGACATACATACTTGTCTRAGAAGTACTGGTTTTGCTTKCCAGTACATTGGCCTACTTGGCTACTTTATGGCTATAAAACAGATGCTGTGTGTATCCAAGATGTGCATTTGTCACCTTCTTCAAGAAATTTCTGCATGTTTATGCAGGATGAAAGAAACCAAATTTTGACAGCCTACTTATGGATTAGGCAAAGCTGGTATGATGCGTACCTCACGTGGGACAAGGATAAATATGATGGGTTGGATTCCATCAGGATCCCAAGCAATTTGGTCTGGAGACCAGATATTGTCTTATATAACAAGTAAGTGAATGTAACTGAAAAGAATCAGTTTTGCCAACATTTGGCTAAAGGTGGAGGTGAAAGGACCAACGGAGCCAGAACTTTAGTCAATTCACTTTGCATTAGCAAGGAGAATGCTTGTTGTCTTAAGATTTATTTTTGGTTGTCTAAACATTTTGCATTATAACCATAGACAGGACTATTTGACTGTTGTTCACATTACACAGCAAAGCTGTTTTGTTCCCAGTGCAGCAGAGGGAAGTTCAGAACATTCTTCTCCACTGGAAGTGCTTTCTGCTGAGGCTGCTGAGGAACTCTAGAAGATTGTGATCACAAATTGGTACACACTGCTCTCCCTGAACAGTAGTGAACCACAGATTATTATAACCTTTGAATGGATTTTTTTTATCCCAACTGTATCTTGTTTGATGTCAAATTTGAAGAAGCTGTGGCCCAGAAATAGAGTGTAAATTTGGGGGGCACATCACAGCAATAATCCATCTGCCCCAAAATAAAATAGGCATTGCTACGTATAATAGTTAATAATGAGTTCCTGATGATGCAGGATAAATGATACGATTTCAGAAGCATACTTTAAATTGTTTGAAGGGAGGGTCTGCTCCCAGGTGACTGTGGAGGAGTTATCACAATAATTTGTCACATCAATTTGTCGCTTTTCTGTGTCTTTTAGGGCTGATGATGACTCCTCAGAACCAGTGAATACTAATGTTGTGTTGAGATATGATGGAAAAATCACTTGGGATGCACCAGCTATCACAAAGAGCTCATGTGTAGTGGATGTATCTTACTTTCCTTTTGACAGCCAGCAGTGCAACCTTACATTTGGGTCCTGGACCTATAATGGTAATCAGGTAGACATCATCAATTCTCTTGATAGTGGTGACCTCTCTGACTTCATAGAAGATGTGGAGTGGGAGATTCATGGTATGCCAGCAGTTAAGAATGTAATAACCTATGGGTGCTGCTCTGAGCCTTATCCAGATGTGACGTTCACACTGATTTTGAAGAGGAAGTCGTCTTTCTATATATTTAATCTGTTGCTCCCTTGCGTTTTGATCTCTTTCCTGGCCCCACTGGGATTCTATCTCCCTGCAGATTCTGGGGAAAAAGTGTCTCTGGGTGTTACGGTTCTTCTTGCTCTGACTGTGTTCCAGCTGATGGTTGCAGAGATCATGCCGCCCTCCGAAAATGTTCCGTTGATAGGTGAGCATTGTGCTTTTTAAAAATATGACTTATTAATTGCAAGGCTTATGCCAAGGAGGTCATGTCATTGATGTCTTTTGAGAAGGTAAATATATTGCATTTCTAAAGCCTAATAAAAATACTTAAAATGTGTGTGCAACTTGCACAGGTTTTAGGTGTGTTAGAGTCTATGCTCTTCTATTTTAGATTATATATTTTAGCTGTATCATTAAAATATTCCATATAGTTGAGGTATTTAAAGCATTTTTATCACTTACTGTTTTAAAAAAAATAGGACCAGAATACAAAGAGCAAGTGAGAACTATAAGCACCAAGGAAGGCTGGACTGTTTCAAGATGTGTTCCTGCACTAAATTTTTATTTGAATTTTGTTAATAATATAAAGTTGCTTTATGTTTCAGGCAAGTATTACATAGCAACTATGACGATGATCACAGCTTCCACTGCACTGACAATCATTATAATGAATATCCACCACTGTGGCTCGGAAGCAAAGCCAGTCCCGCACTGGGCCAGGGTGGTCATTTTGGACTACATGTCAAAAATTTTCTTTGTTTATGAYGTGGGTGAAAATTGCACGAGTCTGCAAAGAAAGAAAGAACAAGGACATAAGTTAGAAAGGGATGATGGAGGTCAGAGGAGGCACAAAGAAGAAAGGAGTCACCTTTCCAGTAGAAATGAYACTGATCTCAAGGAGAAGCTGAACGGCAATTCAAATAAAAGCTGTGAAATTCATGGTGAAAATGCTGGGGTGCCTGTTAACTGCTGCTCTTGTTATAAAATACTGTTAAAAAATATCGAGTATATTACTAATTGTGTTCGAGACCATAAAGCAAACAAGGCAAAAGGAGTTGAGTGGAAAAAGGTAGCAAAAGTGATGGATAGGTTCTTCATGTGGATTTTCTTTATCATGGTGTTTTTTATGAGTGTGCTGATCATTGGGAAAGCAGCTTGACTGCAGAGCTGAACACACTTGTTTTTGTAAGTACGAATCCACTTGGCTAGCTTGTTTTTATGGAGTTCTGTGATGGGTGCTCACTCCGTGAGTCTTTGTCTACTGTTGCACTCTTTAATACTTAACATTCTTCCAGGCAGCTCACAATTTGAGGTTACAATGTGTGTTATCTAGCACAAAGTGTGATCCTACAYGCCTAGTAAAACAGCATCATAATCAACATGCTCCTTGCAAAGTGCCTTCAGTACCACCGGTATGTTTGCTTTGCTGGCAACAGCACCAGCACTGTCTCTTCTGTGTGTTAATTTCTCTTAAGCTTCTCAGGGAAATGGAGCTCTGGAAGATGTCTYGTGTAGTAAGGTGAGAAGCTAATACCCTGGGTGTACCCAGGGCAGATGAATTGCCTTTACAGAGCACCCTGAACTTTGAAACCATGATATTCTAGATGCAGTGGGAGAGGCAGAATGGCACTGTAATGGATCCCAGTCAAAAGTTCAGGTGATAAAGCTTGTTTTTATAATTGTTGCAGTTAATAGGGAACACACCYGTGAAGCTGTAATTCAAGGTAGTGAGGAGTCAAAATGGCAGAGCAATGCCTTTGTTATGCCCAAATTTATTGGAAGAGGTTTGTGATTACTATTCTGTAAATGATGCATTGAATGCTTAATGGCAGGTTTAGTCTTTTGTATGGAATAATGAAAGCTGTAAGCCTATCTGGAACCTCATAAATAATGCAAAGCTTTAATGTCCAGGTTCCAATGTAAAGATGAACTGGGTGGCTAGCCAAGAATTAACTAAGTATGTGGAAAAAGTCTCAAGTGTATTCCCTATATATTATCAGTTCCCAGGCAACTGGGGCAACTTTAATGAATAGTTCTTTTTAGATAACAGTTTGTTTTCAGTGTGCTGGAAAATGGTCTCACCCATTTRTTGTGGAGTTCGGGGTTTAGTGCTTATATTGCCAGTTTGAGGAAAGTGGTTTTGTGTGTTGTGATGGGAAAAAAACACATAATCCCAAAAACCTGATATGTGGAATATTTATAGATAAGACTAAGATATTCAGAGCATGAGTCTTCAGAACAGAAAACAGATGAGTGAGGGTGTGTTTGTCTGGTCCCTCTATCGGTGTATAAAGAGTAGAGAAATATTATCCACTGTTCCTTCAAGTATAGGACTCAGATGCTTCAAATACAGTGAATGAATATGGGGAGAGAAAGGAGTTCCTTGCAACAGGATTTGTGATGATAAAACATTGCATAGATTTAAAGTCGGAGAAAATTGAAAGAAAAAAAGCTATCAAGGATACTACTAAATATAGTCCCAAACTGAAGAAAGCTGGGAAAGTGTTTTAAGGAACTGTAACTACATGCCTTATCTTCCATAAGGATCCACTGGAGATGAGTTTGTCAGACCTCTGGTCTGACTCCAAATGACGGTTCTTAAAAGTCATTCTGCCCACTCACTTCTGTTTGAAGTAAACTTAAACATGTATTTATAGTTGTGAACCTCTTATGTGTGAGGATGAATATTGCAACCATGGGTAGACCATGAGACTCTGTTGTGTGGATGYCCTTCAGAAGTTTCTACCTTTCTGCATGCTTGAAGATGTTGAAATCAAATGTTGTACCTTCCTAGTCTGTCTTCTGTAAAGATTGATAGCACCAAAAAGATTCTCCTTCTTTACAAGAACAGAGCAAGGCTTGAAAATTATTTACAGATACTTTTATAGCTGCAGACTGCATTTGCTTTTTTGCAGTTACAGATTGGGTGGCTCTAGATCCAAGTGTGTTAGCAGTCAAGACTGTGCATGACATCTCTATTGTGGAGTGGAGACAGGAAGCTTTAATTTTGTCTGTCTTGGTGTCTTCTCCTTCCCTTCGCATGTATCGTGTTTAGATCCAGTATCCCATGAGATCCTATGGGAAGTCAGAGATGATGAATGACTAATTATAGTAACAAAAATAAATGTTCATTTGGTTTTCTCAGAAACAAGCCTGTATAGGCTGAGCATGAAAGGAACAGAGCAACTTTAATGAGGAGGACAATGACACTGTAAACACAATGAGGTCTATTTTCTGMAGGGGCTATTGCTGAGGAATGGGCAGACAGCTTGTTCCTGTACTGTCTCTTGGCAGAGATCACCTCTCACACTGAGTCCTTGCAGAGCTGCAAGTGAGGAGGAATATGAGCTCCCTTCTGCACTGCTTTCCCTGCACTCTCCACTCAGTGCACACAGAGGACAGGGGCATAAGGTGAAAGCAGCTACTGTGGTAGCTCTCCTGACTGGGTTGACTCTGAAGCTGTCAGGAGCACAGTGTGTCCTCAAGCCCGTCCTGAAGGTGAGTCCTGGGTGCAGGGACCAGCCTGGCACTCAGCTTATAGGTAGCAAGACCGTATATGTTCCTCGTCCTGCAGGTCCCCGCTCTTTCTGCTGGGCTGCTCAGTGCTGCGCTTCCAGCCGGAGTTCCAGCCTAGCAGGTATGTTCACTGCAGGACTCATCCAAAAGTGACTGTTTCAGAGGGATGTCAGTGTATGGGGAATGTAGCAGGGTGCAGAATGTGGTCTGCACTTAATTCTGGATGCAATGAATGTTTTGGCCTAAAACTCTCCTACTTTTACTGKTTTTTTTTCTGAGCTGTCATCTTTAGAAGTGAAGCTAGTGAATAACCAGAAGACATAAAATTAAAATGGCAGTAGCAATTTTTAAAATAGGAGAGAGGGCTCCATTCTAGTGTGGATTTGCACATTCAGATGTGATTCAGAACAGCTTTTTACATAACCCGTCTAGAATTCAGCACTCTTCTGCAGAGCCCGTAATACTGTTTGCTTTCACTGCTCTTCTGAGGACTCTTTGCCATGGTCTATGCTGAATGGCATCCACACTTGCAGTAGGTTTTCATATTTGCCGTGAGAGAACTTTTATTTAAATAGATATAAAAATAATGAATGCATTTATTTTACTATTTTATTGAAAAAGATTTTTTTTAGTGGTGTCTGGACTTCTTGGGAGCTGTGCTTCTTTCCAAAGAGATTCTGCCTGTCATTTTCCTTGGGATTGAGARTTGTTCCAGTTTTATTTATTCTAATGCAATGATAGAGCTGGCAAAGGGAGAAAGTGTTTCCTAAGGAACCAGAGCTGGTATGATTTTTGAGACGCTTAAACACAACCCTGACAATTGTAAGCAAAGTAAAAATAAAAAAGCAAAGCAAATAAAGTGAATAAATTAGATTTCATTGGGTGCCTGCTTGTTCTAAGTGACCAATGACAGAAATCTGTTTAACCTTAAGAAACTTTGTAAATGCACTTCAGAATGTCTTCAAATACTGTATAACATTCTGTTTTTATGTATTTGTGATTTCTTACGTTTGATATACAAGCAGAGAATTTCAAAGTAGTGTAATGTGGGCAAATAACAGTATAATTAATTCACGTATCTGCATGGCTCTGTATTTAGTGTGTTATAGATTTGTTATATCTTGTTAATATTCMGCTAACATTTAAAACAAGAATGAATAAGAAAGCCAGAGCTCCAAATRCTCACTTCATATCAGTGGCAGAGCAGGACTTTCCCAGCATTTCCTGACAACAAAAATGGACTCTACCTATAATGGTACCTAAGTATTAGTATCATCTATGGAAGTCTCCAAAGGCCAGAAAACCCTTTTGCAGGAGGAGCATGATGTGAAGTTGGTGATGGTGTGACCTGCTAAAACTGGAGCTCATAGAGCCCCATCTGTGCAGCAAGACTGGTATGTGAGGTTGGCAAACAGTAAGGGAAAGGCAAAACCGATGAATAATGAGGTGAAAGATGCAAAATTCCTTGGATGCTGAGAGTCTGTTCCCTGGAGCGCCTCCTCCCTGTTGTGTAGGTATTTCTCCTTGCCTTCTGCTTGCTGTGGGGAGGAAGGGGGCAGGCAGACTGCGGCTGGACCGCCAGCCGTTTGGACGCAGCCCTTGCCAGGGATGCATCGCTGCCACAGGTCTGTTCTGGGGCAGGGATTACTGGCCCAGTCAAACTTCCAGCTGTGAAAGCAAAAGGGGGCTGCTAAGGGCCAGGTTACACCTCATGACAGCGATGTGTCTAAGCCTGCATTGCTGGGAGGAAGCAGTGAGACCCTACGGAGCTGCTGTCACCCCTGGCCTGTGGCCATTCTGACCTCTTCCATTCAGCTCCCAGAGGTAGRTGTCCCGTGTCTCATTTCTGTGGAGATAGATGGCCACCTCCAATGACCTGTGGGCTACCTGATTACTTGGAGTTCATGCTGTCACCAGTGTGTACTCACTTGTCCAGCTTGCCTGTTATCCCATGAGAGGCTTGAGATACACTTTCTCTGCAGGTGGCCTGATGTGTTCATGGCATTTAAAGGTGATGTTACCATACATTGTCCCTATTTTGTTAAKCATGAAAACAGTTTAGGTGACCACCAATAATCTATCTAGGCGAGTGAAATGTTGCTTCCACGTACTGTCTGTTGTGTACCAGAAGGCAACAGGGCAGTGGTAGTGAAGTAGTCTGTTACGATCATGTTCCCTCATGGCTGAAGGATGGGAATTCTTGAAGCTTAGCACCCAACATTACACAAATAGGGAGGAAGCAAATGGCCTCTTACCCCTTGCACTTCTAACCAGTAGTGCAGTGCGAGCGAGCTCAGGTGTCTGATGATTTTGAAGCTCGTCCTCRGCTACGCTGCTCTGATCCTGGTTTTGAAAACAGCTCTTATTCCTCTGCMGAGGCTCTGTTTGCGCTATAAAAACAGAACTTTGTAAGTGCTGTGGTTCAAAGCGGTGTGCGTTGGGCACGGCACAGCAGAACCTGTGTATGATTCACAGCCAGGCTTCAACATGGCAAGTTTTGTTGTGCTAGGAGCCTCGCACTGGGCTTCCTGGCACACTGGAGCAAACCAGACCCCGGTGCTCTGCTTGTTGCCTCTGCTCCGCTGTCTGCGCAGCCTCAGCAGTGCGGGAGGCYGAGGAGTGCGTTGCTGTCACGGGAGGGCTGTGAAGGCTGCGGGTGCCCGGCTGAGGGCAGCCGCGGCAGGGTGGTGGTGATGGACCCACGCGGTGTCGTCATCCTACGCCGCCTTGCGCGGCCAGGCGCCGTGTGGGACTGTTCCTCACATGAACCCTGATACCTCTAGGGGTCATGCRAGGGCTGTTCGGTGGGCGGCTGCCTCACGGCTGAGGGGGGATGCTTTTATAAATGAACAAATAACAACAACTAACCACAGATGTTCCTTTTTTTCTCCCCTCTCCAAGTGGTGCAGACTGGRTGCCTTATTATATCATGGTATCTTCTGACTTTTTAGCAAAAGATCAGGTTAAAAAAAKTTCTGAAAGGCAGTTTTATCCCCTGAGAAGTTAGACTTCAGCTTTCCATGTGATTGAGGCACCTACAATCTTACCAACCAGCCTGATTTGACTGCAACTTGACTTGTACATCAGCCCACAGAGTAGTGGGCAATGAAGGCCCTTTTCCATGGTAAAACTTTGTCTCTCCAGATTAAACTGCCTCTTGTCTCAGATGCTTCGGAATTGAGCTGCTTTCCTCCTGCAGTAATTTTTGTTCTCGCGGTACGAGAATCCTCTTTTGGTGGGTGTAATACAAGGCTCAGGAATCTGCTTTAGCACCATGGTGCTGTTCCCTGTCCCCTGTGGATGTGTTACCCTGTGTTCAGCAGCCACAGCTGTTGACTGGGTAGAGCAGTATCTGTGATATGGAAGAAAGAAGCTTGTTCTTGAGCTAATATGCTCKGCTTGCCACACGCAGATTGGCATGGAAAGGTGGCAGTCTCTGTGCAACAGGCTTCGTCCCTATAGAAGGGGGTATCACTGAAACAGTTGAATGAGTGGCTTTTATTTCCGAAGGTGGGCCCATTTCGCAGATGCCACTTGCAACAGTTCTAAAGATTGGGGAAATGGAGCAGGATTCATCACAGAGGCTTCCCTGTTTGCTCTGTCCGGCTCACTGTGCTCAGTGGAGCCCGCAGTAGCACCCAGAGATGATGATTCTCCTCAAAATGCCAGTATAAACTTCTGCCATAAWCAGATGGCAGTCCCATGCCGGAGGGTTCCTGGAGTGTGGAGCCTGTACAAGGCCCAGGAGGCGGCAGGTGTTTTGTGAGCGTGCAGGAGGCACTTGTTAAAACATCACAGCCTGGTCCTACTGTGTGTTCCACCTCGCTTTAGGATCCCTCRTTCCTAGTGGTGTCTGTTCCCTCAAGGTGCTACTCCTGAGCCAGCTGAGCTCTTGGTCCCTTCCTTCCTGCCATCCATCCCAAAGGGGATCTCCGCATATGGGAGAGGGTGGAAGGCCATCCTTGCATCTGTCTTGAAGCAGATGTTGCTGGGAAGGCATAATGGCTGAAGATGCAAGCAGGCTCTGCCATAGATGTAGACAGATTTACTTGAATCATGTTGAGGGGACCTACCCATGATCAGATCAAACTAGGAGCTTACTAAGATGAACACAGCTTCACCTAGGGCAGAATATATTGCCTGTTAAGCACCATGGAATACACTTGCCTGTTGTTACTGCATCGGTATTGAATCCATGTGATTATTAGTACAGCCTAGACCTGGAAATACTAATAGGCAGCAAGGTCAGCTCAGGGAGCAGACCTCTATTTGTGCAGGAGGAAAACATAAATCATCATTCATTTCCTTTACGCTGCAGCTAGTACTGTTACATTGCTGTTTGGTAGTGTTTTTTAATTATTATTAAAGAAAAGAACTCAGCCAGGACAGTGAGGTAATGATTAACTGCTCAGATCTGTATGAGTATGGATTTAAATTTATTAAAGAAGCTAAGCTTTGCTGGTTAGTAAAAGAACATGTAATTAAGAGCAAATACCTGTCAGAAATTCTTGTTCATACACGACATCTGAGAGTTTGCAAATGAAACATGGAAGTACATGCAGGGGTACAACGGGACCTGGAATTGCAGTCTTTGTGCGTGGGGCTCTACTGGAAGGAGAGAGGGCAATGAGCACATTCACAATGTTGCTTTGGCATCTAGCTTCATTGAGATTCTTTAGCACATGGGAAATACCGAAGCGTTACAGGGCTGAGTCAGGGTCTTGCTGATGATAGTGGACCTCAGTCCTGGAAGCAGCCAGTGGTTTTCCTATAGTGTGTATGGGTAAATCACTCCGGATTTAAGGCAAATACAGGGCAATGTGGAATGATCCTGTCTTGTTGCGTTGCCTGATATGGTTAGAGGATTGCTTGGCCAGGACAGTGTGTATCATATTGCCTTTGCTATTTCTTCTGCTTAATGATAACTTGTTATTCAAAATTAATAATAAAGCAATCACTGTGTTTAGAGAGGTGGCACTTCTAAAAGTAGAGCACTGTGCTAGAAGAGCTGTTTAGCCTAAGTTAAAGAGCCTGCAAGCAGGCCCCCATGCTGGTGCTTTACACCTAGATGTGCTTAGGGCTCATGGCACTTGTGGGYGTGCAGGGTGAAGGGAAGCCGCTGCTTCGGAGCGCAGCTCCGTGAGGACCCGGAGCTGGCTGGGAGCTGTGCAGCTCCACATGCTGACCCTTCTGGTGCGTGCAGGCGAYACAGCCAAAGAAGCAAACACTGACAATTTGTGTTAGAGATAAAGATTTGTATTGAAATGAACTGAATCTGCAAGGAAAGGGAGAAGAGATTTAATTTAATCCAGGAGAGTATGTGGGGGAGAGAGTGCTCAAGAAAAAAGCCTGTTAGAATCTCATTACCATTTACCTAGTATGTGAGCCTCCCCTATTTTTATCGCTTTTATGGTATCTCACTTGTAAGTAATATCTCTCCAAAGAGCAATTTTATCTATGACAAGTAATTTACCTAATTGCATGCTATTGAGAGAAAAGGGTTATGTTCAGGTATCAGGCTAAAAGTTCCAAGGTTCACTGCAAAAGTGGATGAGAAAGTATCTTATCAGGGATCAGTCATTTCTGGTTTGCTCTTATTTCCTTAACTACTGTCCAGCAAGTCTAGATCCTGGGTAGAATAAGTGAGTTTGGTTTTGTGCAAAATATCACACAGGTTTTATATAAAGAGGTCATAACTACTCTGATGAGGAGATCAGTAGTAACTTCTTTCACTTCACATGGTGGCTGCAATATGCCGCTGCTGTTGTACAATTTTTGCCTTGCTTTTTCTGTTCCAACCTCACTGCCTTAGCACATAATAATCCTCTAGTACTGATCTGAGTTCATTTTTTGCCCCCTGAATCCCCTAATTGTTATTT
This sequence comes from Eudromia elegans, assembly GCA_003342815.1. Lineage (NCBI taxonomy): Eukaryota > Metazoa > Chordata > Aves > Tinamiformes > Tinamidae > Eudromia > Eudromia elegans. Next base: position 1,329,035 of record PTEX01000042.1, read on the forward strand.
GCAAATTTCCCTGATGGTAAAGGTCACAAAGATACTTTGATCTCCAGCGCAGGCTCCATAAACAAAAGGCAGTATAAGTAGTSTGCTGTTTAAATTAATTATTCTTCCAAGGGTTCATCAAAAAAGACCATTTTTCCGTTATAGTTTGCTTACATCTCTTTTTTGTGATGTTTGAAGCTTGGGATAGGAACCTCTAATTTTAGAGGCACAATCATATGGTAGGCGCAGCTCTGTCAGATCTAAACCTGGCCCTGTGTTGTTTCTTGCACAGGACTGTCCCCTCTTCTGAAGACTTGAAACTCATTAAACTGTGCAAACCCTTCAAGAGGCAAGATGCAATCTGTATGGCTGGCGGGGAGAGTCCGGAAGAGTTTGTGAGAGTTCATTGAGGTTATACCTCTCATGTGTGTAGCTTTTTCTGCCTTCAGAGTTCGTTGCAGTTATTTTATGTATCTGTAACAGTGACTTAGCTAGATGTTAATCCATATCCTTGTTTTACAGCTGGACAATACAAGCAGCATGAACTTCCCAAAGCTATGGGCCTAAGTGGCCTCTCTCATCCTTGATCGCTCTCTCAGTGCATATAATTTTCCCAAAGTCCAAATTTATGGCTGTTCTGTTCCATTCTTCTTGTTTTGGAAATTTTTTGCAGGTTTTCCCATGCACTTGATCATGGATAGATGAGATTCCAGATGGAAGCCAGCTTTGTTTCACCTTGTGCAGAGTTAAGATGCAGGATATACTCTGTGCATGAGCAATACTGTGCTCCTTATGTCCTTTACATGGGCTTCATTTGTGCTGGCTGGCAGGTTGTATTCCCCTTGGTGCAACATTCGGTGAATAGCCTGGGCGGCTGTGATAACCCCTGCCATTGAAGACGCAGTCTAGCTTCCAATCAGAATAATGTTCTGCAATATTGGATAAGTATTAAGCTCTAATTGGTCATGTGGGCAGGGTGTCTGCTCTGTCTCTATGCACTAATCCTGAATTGCCTTGTGGAAAGTATTTCCTTCCTTAAAATCACTGTCAACAAACAGGGACACTTTCAGAAGTGCTGAAGACTGGATTTTCAAGGGCACTTTGCCCAATACTGAGATTAGTGCTTTTTTTTGCATAAACATCAAAATAAGGGCTAAATTTTCAAAATTGCTGATCAGCCACTGCTGGAGGGGCTCAACATGTCAGAGTGAAACACTGAGAGTCTCCTGTTTTGTCTTCAAGGACAAAAGCTGCTCCCATCTTTTTGGTTTACTTTCTATGCATGTGTTAGAAAATAAAATCATTCTGTTTTGGGCATAGAAAAGTCACATGTAGTTTAAATGGAAGCAACTGTGTGATTGTAAAGGGAATATACAACATCCATATGCAGAGTAAGACAAAGTTGACTAATTGAATGGCTTATAGTTCAATTTCTGGAAATGACTGTACTTGGAAGGAGGAGATGTTGAGAGGTGCTAAACAAATAAACTATTTTCTGCTTTGAAGAGTGTACTTGAGCAGAGTAGATGCAACCTGTGCTGTTCTTATGCCTTGGCCATTGGCATACAGTGGGCTAGATGTGTCCTGCAGAGCTCTGCAAAGCTGCCAGATGTGCTGGGTGCAGCTGAAATCACAGCAGGGTCTTCCTGGGGTAAAGAAATCTCTATAAACACCATGGAAGCAAACTGATGTTATGTCCCTRCTTCGTTTACAGTATTAAGCTTGGGATACTTTAAAACTTCTTTTCTTTTGCTTTCTTTCATTGTAACAACCAAATTAGGTAAAATCAAGCTACTTTATGTCCTCATTGTGTGTAGACACACAAGAGTTGGCTGTTTGGAAAGAAAGAAAAAAGCCTACACTGGGACAGAGCAGCCCGMCATGGGGCTGCTCTCTATGGGGCATGTCCAGCCACAGCCAAGCTTCACAGAAGGGTCACTGACAGCAGCAAGCTGTCACCCAGCAGGCTGCCCACGTAGCTGCTTCTGCCACCGTGCAGGTGTTGGCGGGGGAACTTGCCTGACTGATGCTGCAGGAGCCAGAGTGAAGGGGTAAGACACCAGTTTTGGGGGCCAATACTCTTGCTGCCCAGCACTGCAGTGCTCGCTCTGTCCTGCCTGGGATTCAGCTCAAGTGGAGATACCCTATACAGCATTCTGGCTGGAATCTTGCCATTTGCCCAGCAATTTCCCCACTTGYTGGTTTGTGCATCATTCTGTAATGATACCAGTTCATCCTTTATGTTGATTATTGTATATCTGTTTTTAGCTTCCATCAGTTTGGGCTTGGCATGCTTAGGAATGTGTTTCCATATGAGAGTCACTGTCCAAAATTTCTTACAAAAAGATGGCAATCTGTTTTGTTTACCCTTCAGTTATATTTGCTCCTCTGAACTTGCCTGAGGTTTTTTGATCAATAGATCATGTAACACTCATCAAAAACTTTTGTCTAGACTGAATCAAATGCAGTGAATTGCCTCCCTTTTCCTTACTAGTCCCTTGCTCTGAGAGGGAGGGCCTGTTCCTTACCTGTTCTCCCTTCTACCCTTCCAGGTCTCATCTATTCTTAAATCTTATCTTTATATTTTGTGTCCCTTGTCATTATCTCGGTACAAGCAAAGCCCCAATTACACTGAATATCTGTGTTAAAAATRCTGGACAGTAATGCATTGGCTAGCCCTATCATTTCTGGAGCAAAATAATTAGTTATAYAAAGCTGCCTTTTGTGTCTTTTGTTGACTTTCTGGCAAGTTTTTCTACTCTACCTTCATTTTTTTCTCCCCTTGGTTTCATTAAAACAGGAGCTTTCATCTTTTTCTTGGTGTGATGCCCCATGCACTTATGTTGGCCTTTTGCTTCAAACAAGATGTAAGTAGGAAACATGCAGGGGACAAGACCTGAGGCCTCTAAGCCTGGTTCGACCTCTGTGTGAATGTCCTATCCCATCACCAGCATTAACACATGAAACTCCAGGGCCAAAAAAAAAAAAAAAATCCAGAAAAGATATAATTTTGTCAGATAAGGAGCCTGTTCCTCTGTGCTCCTTTCTTCACGCTATGGGGTTTAAACCTTTCAGGGTGTAATGAATAGGCAGGTAGCAATTAGTACCCAAGGAGGGGAAGGAAGAAGAGACAAGACGGCTCWGCTAAGGTTAGACTCCTCAGCAGGGAGATATTGAGGAGCTCTGGGAAAGGTGGCTGGGTTGTAGTAGTGCTTTTAGGTTTGTAGTGAGACATCAAAAGGCTAGTCTGAAATAATCTTTCTGACAGACGGTCTCTTTATTTCACCGTAATGTGTGCTGTCAGGGTGTTTTAGTAATGTCTTTAAAAACTTGTCTTAAACTTCTGAACTCACTGAGTTATGAATGTTGAAGAGGGTTGTTATTCCTTATATTACATTGCCCAGAGTGCTTGGGGTGCTCTGAAGCTAGCCCAAAATGGGGGGCACGGGTGCCCGGAGCAGGGTCACAGGAGGCTGCTGTGGCGTGACGGGAAGGGCAGCGCGATCTCACCTGCTCTGCCGGCACGAGGACGGGCTGCGGGCGCCTAATCCGCACCGTCCTCTTCCCGAACGCGCTTTCCACAGCTCCGAGGCCCTGCCGAAGCTTGAGAAGGTCTGTGGAGTAACTGCACAAGCGGCAGAAGAACGAATGAGCAACGGCCCCAGGCCTTGGAGCCCYCCCCCGGCACCGGGTGCTCCTTTAACCCTGGCGTGTTTGACAGATGAAGCAAGACCCCRTCCAAGGCGCTGCTTGAGAGGGTGATGGGGCGTTACACAAGTTTCTAGCTTCCTTGTAGGGGTAAGTGCTGGTGCTTTGGGGAGYTTGCTTTTGGTCAGTCGTGTTCTGGTTGCCAAAGCAAGTGGTGGCTAACCCTTGGTTTCACCTGAGCGCCACGGCCAGGAGGAGCAGCCAAGCTCATGGAGAGATTGCAAGCTGAAGAAAAACGCTTGGTCACAGGCAGCTCTCCTTTCCCAGCCTTTCTAACTTAAGCCATTCTTTTTTTTCTTAACTCCCTCTTTTTTTCCCCCTCTTCCTCTTTTGGGCAAATCATTTACTGCAATTTAGTGATCACAACCACATAAAACTCACTTCCTTGTGTTTAAAAAAAAAAAAAAAAAAGGATTAGATGTCTCGGTTTATCTTTCCACASAGGTCACGTGGCCGGAGCTGGTTGTAAAATGTTGAAGAACGGGTTTAGGGTGTGCTAGGTGCCAAGCGCGGTACATTTCCGTATTCTCCCTCCGCTGCCGGTGGCTCACAAAGACACCTCAGAGCGATGAGGAAGTTTGCTTTCTCAGGGAGTGGATTTTTCTTTCTTTTTGAATTTTAAGCTGTGTTTATTATTCTTACATCTAATCCTTTAAGACCTCCCCGGTGTCCCAGTCCCAACCCCAAGAGGAACAAGCTGAGAAAAGCCCTCAGTCACCGATAYAGAAACCCGAATGTGCAGCACAAGTTGGACGTGCAGCTTACAGCCAACACTSAGGAGAGTTTCAGGAGTCCCTCTAAGCTAAATGAATCTGATAAATGGTACATGGGTGCAAAACAAGACTCTTTGCAGGGTAAAAGAGTCTCTGCAACCTCAGGCCAAGCCTGGGGGCTCAGGGTGCCCCAGCTCATGGAGACCCGGAGACAGCAAGGTGCCAAACAGGGCTTATTTTTTGTTGCCAGTTGCCTATAGAGAAGTGATAGCTGCTTTGATTAAGCAGCTTCTTATTCCCTTGTGGGGCTCTTGTGTGAGACTCCAGCAATTTAGCTTTTCTTGCCAAAGCCGTGGAGAGGAAACACACCTCATGCAAAGAGCCACTTCTCCCGGCACTTCCAACGAGACACCCTGATAGTTAAGAACCACTTGGGAGATGTGGCCGGGAAGTGCAGCAGGGTTACGGCCGCTGTCCTCGGTGCAGAGCCCAGGGTTCCACCGCTTCCCAGCTCTCTCGCTTGAGCGTTTTGGCAGCAGCTCACGAGAGGTGAGGACATGGGGACGCCTTGCTCAGCTGAGGGCTGTGCTCCTTGTGGGGCTGAGGCTGAAACTCTTGATTGTGAATGAAAGTGCTTTGTACATCCTTTATTTACAGYGCAGCTGACAAGCAGTGGGACAGGGAATTGACACCGTCTGGATTCAGGTGCTATGTTCTGAATGAACCTCTGGTGGTAGCTGCAGGGAAGAGGAGACCTTGTTCCTAAACCACACTTGTAGTGATGATGCATAACTGCCTAGTTTCGGGGCTGTTTAAGGAGCTTCACTCCTGCTTTGCTGTTTGAATACAAGGACATCATTTGAATTTCAGCCATTTTACATATGGATTTGACTGTTTCCATCTGCAGAGAGAGAGATTTTCTCTGCCCTACGTCGTATGCAGTATATTCTTTGGCAAAAGAGAAATAAGCTGTAGGGCCCCAAAAGACTGATAGAATTATTTCTTCCTTTTATTTATATTTTGTAGGACTTGGAGAAATGAAATGGGACCAGGGATGCGGTGGGGTACCTCACACAGTTGAGTTTTGCCCACTGTCCTTGCTGGCTACCTACACGAGAGTTTGTGTAGAGCTAGAGGGACAACAGCCCACTCTCTTCCCCATGTATATTCTGGGGGTACTGGTTTAATGATTAATGTAATACCTGTCAGCTGAAACCAGATCACCCCTTCTGTGCATCTGTTGGGAGGGAAGAGGGGTGCRGAGGCCGTGCATGTCACTGCCATTCAGAAGGAAAAGCGAATAGGGACATGGAGCTGCTGTTCTGCCTTTTGCAGCTGATCACTGCCTAGGCAGCCAGTGTCCYGAGTCTGACTAGACAGTAGTGGGGCAGACGTGCTCTGCGCCCTCCAGAGGGAACCCCTAGGGTGASAGATGTGCATCCAAATCTAGAGCACAATGTACAAGTTTAAAAGCACAAATTTAGAATACAAAGTGATCTCCACCCTGCCAGTCTGCCAGCTGCCTTATGACTCAAGCTGCAACTTCAAGTCAGACAAACTGCTCTTCCTCACTTCTCATTTTGTCGTGTGTGCCAAGCCTGATGTACTTGACCTGTGCTTCTTGGAGCTCAGCTGCCTTTGGATGTGCTCCAGGACTTCCCCAAGTACCCCATGAAGCTGTGGGATGGCCACCAACATCACCAGGATGTTGTAAGAGGAGGAGTATTTCTATGGAGCATGGAGCTCATCTCAGTCTCCTCAAGCCATAGTGCTCAARTGAGAAAAGGAGGAGATGTGGAAAYGGAGACAGATGGTCTGTTGCTTGGAACTGGTTTTTCCAACAGTTTGGATGATAATGAGGAATTCCCTARCTGATAAGGAGAAGGTTAGCAGGGATAACCTGATGTCTTCAACTGATCAACTTGTCTGAAATCATTGCTGTCTTTCCAACAAGTGTTTAATAATTATAGGGTCCCTGTGATGGTACTGAGGATCCTTTGCCTAAAAGAGCCAGTAAAAATGTTGCCCACAGAGGATGCTGCTTCCTTGTCCTGCCGAGTGCTGGGGACTCAGAGGTGAAACCTGGACCRCATAAATAATGCCCAAGGGCAAGATGATCAGGCATTTTTATGCTTGGATATGTCTTGGAGACGTGATCATTGATGAGGTACTGATGGTGCCCAACCTGCACCACCTGTTCTCTGTAACCTGCAGACCCAAAATCTGGTGGGCCAAGATATCTTTGCCTGGAGAGCACCCAAACTTTGGGGAATTATGTGTGGGTCTGGAAAGCCCTAGTGGAAGTGAGAGCAGCCTAAGAAAGTCCAAGACTAGAGAAATTAAGGATGCTGTGTGTACAGCCAGTACATGTGTGATAAAACCATTGCATATGGTGCTGAGTGGTCCTGCTCCATATGGTCCTGCTCCATATCCTACAGATTTATTACAGGAGTAAGAACTACTTACTGTAGCTGATGATTTAAAATTTTGGAACAAAGGAGCTACTAATAAGCATAGGCTGTTTTGCCTCTGAGCGGTTTAAGTGCATCTCTCTTTCTCTGCTGGTTGTTTGAGGTCACTTCTGTGGCTTGCATGGGTTGCCTGCAGGTTTTTCCATTCTTCAGTGAGATCTGCAGGCCTACCTGTGGCTTTCACTTCCCCCAAGGGAGCAGGTAGCAGACAATGTTTGAGCAAAAAAGCTCTTTGTGATACTGGGAGACTGTTCAGAGGCTCAAAGTGTAGTCAGGCTTGTTCCCCTCTGGCAAAAATTAAATGTGCTTCCTAGTTTGGAAAGTGGCAGGAAGAAAAGGGCATATTGTGGTTCAAAGTGAAACCATGGCTATGGGCAACCAGACCATTAAAGAGAAGCGCAGTGTAGTGAGGCAAACTGTCAGCTTACTTGTGGGATCCCAGCGCTGTTGGTGACAAGGAGGTCCTGAGGAGGGACGCAGAGTGCCCTGGAGCATGGTCAGGGCACCCCGCTGACATGGGCTGTGCTGCGTAGGTTGGAAACACATGAGTGTTTGGTGCACTTGGGACAGGTATGAGCCCTCTGAGCTGTCTTTCCCACAAGGAAGCATTTTCTAGAGAAGAAACTGATTCCTGGACTGAGTCTTTCATTGAGAAGCTGAGTCTATGATTGTTTGCCTTCTGTGTGCAGAATCCATTGGAGTTTTGCCCGTGTGTGGGCTGCAAGATAGAGCTTTTGTCATCTTTTATTAGAAAACCAGGGAATCTCAGGTCTGGTCTTCTAGTTGGAGAGGAAAAAAAACATCTGATGTAACTCATGCTTGACAGGAGCTGTTTCACATGGAAGTATTTCTACTACCACTGTGAAGATGGCCATATTTTCTTTGCCCTTTGGCACCTTGAACAACTCTAGGTGTGCGCTGCAGCCTGCCCTCGTGCCCAGGGAGAGGGGGCTCCTGGGGCCACAGAACTGGGTCTATTTTCTGGTTTGCAGCTGCTCCTTGCAACACTCCTCCTACGGTCTCAGTGCCAGGTAGGACTTAACCTTTGAACTCAGCCCAGTGTGATTCAGCACTTAACTAACATGCTGGAGCATAAAACCCGATTCTGCTGACTTTCACATGCACAGCAGTGGTAGTTTCTTCTGTTCTGAGGCAGGTCTGGGTTCTATTTATTTTACAGGTCAGCATTACAGGCCAAATCCATGGCTGAGATGTATGAAAAGGAATGCTGATCTCTATCAGTAAAGACCTGACCAGAACCCCATGTTAGAGGTTGAACTCTAGTCACAGAACATACCATGGCTGTGGGATCTTTTCAGTCACAAATGTATTTTGCATATAYTCTGAGCTCTAGCGCTTTTATAAACAAGATGTTGCGATATCAGAACAGTGTTAATCCACTTGAATTTCTTGTTCATCTGTTTATATAGGCACTGTACCATGGTTGTATTAACATATGCTGTTTCCTGAAGAAAGTCAAAGCTGGGTTTAGTTAGCAATTTATACTGRTAACAGCCACAGCAGTGCATGTCTGCTCTTCAGGATCATCAAGCACTACGTTCAGAAAGGGAACATCAACCTGGCAGCCTTCGGAGCTGTCACAGTGCCCGCTCCGGATAGCTCCTGACATTTCCAAGGCAGCAAGGTCATCTTAAAGACAGCACTGTTCCCTGGCATTGTTTATGTTAATATCCTGAGAATGACTTGCATGTTTGAACCTTATGATGGGTTAATCATTAATAAGGATCTTACAGAACTGAAATCAGAAGCCAGCAATCTAGGAAAGCAATAAATTCTCTTATAATATGTCTGTTCAGAAAAAGCAGTCCAATGCACTGTAGATTCATTTTAATCTTGAGTAACTTGATAAAGAGAAAAAAGAAAATTCCACAGGAGTGCCAGAGACATATTTTAGTGTAGCAATTTTTTTTGTCTCAAAATCAAATGTTGGACTTTTGTGGAGTCTATGAACACCCGTTCATAGAGCCATGGTTTGAGGTTTTCCTAATCCAAAGCAAATGTAGCTGAACCTCTAGTGAGTGGGAACACGAGCAACATGTTGTAGAGATTTGTGTGACTCAAAGATTTGTGTGAGAATTGAAGACGTAATGTGGCTATTTGTCACTGAAAGGTGCTTTTAACATCATGTTGGTTACCCATTCTCTGAGCAAGATAGATTGAACTTGTATTGGAAACAGGTTCCTGGATCATATGTGAAAAGAAACAAGCAAAGTTAGGGCCCTTTCTATCCCCTTCCTCCCCATCTTACAAAGAATATATTTATTTTCAAAAGAAGACTAGGAAAAACTCTCATGAGTAGTGTCCTTCAGGAAGCTCAAGACATATTAAGTACAAATAAGTTGTCTTTACTGCAGAGTGAAAAGTGACGTATAAAGACACACTTGCAGACACTTTGCTTTCCCATGAGGGATGCAGATGATGAGGCAATTGTGTTCTGGTCTCTTCTCTTGATTATTCAGTAGTGCTAGTCCCTGTCTTAGCAACCAAGACCTCTCACTTCTTTTTGTTCAGCCTCAGGAGTTTAATTCTGCTCCCTCACACTGCCTTCCTCCCAAGACTTGTCATTGCCAACCAATTTTCTTCCAAGGGACTTACACTGAGGAAACAAGCAGGGATTCTGCAGGGCTGCATGTATTGCCAACGGGTACGGTTTAACCTTCTGGCCATAAAAGCGCTAAGGTAGAAAGCTGAATCATGCAGGGATGAAGGCAATGTGCCCTTTCCCTCGATGGGGTACTTCAGTGCCAGCCTGCGCCAGGGACGAGCAGCGAAGTGCCAGGGGTTGGTGCAAGGGGTAGATGCAGAGCAGGGGGAGACACCAACCCCTGTTCCTCCACTTGCATCCAAGCACAGCTGCTCAACTGCATGRGAGAAGCAGCTTAGGCTGATCCTGGGCCTGCTAGGGGCAGGGCTGGCACAAGGACTCCRCAGCTCCCGTGGGTGGGATGTCCTCCTCCTGTGGTGTCCCAGCTCTCGGGGAAGTCCCCGAGGCCTCCCTGCCTGCGCGGGCAGCAGCAGCATGCTGCAATGAAATAGCAGTCTCCATTTTCAAAGAATGCTTTATTCACTACATCCTAGAAACGTACCGTAAATGGAGCAAGAACTAACAAAACTCAGAAGCTTCCAACAGTACAGAGAACAGAAATAWAATAAAACACCTAAAATATCAGCTCTTTCGAGAGTAAGGCACGCTAGTTTTTTGTATACATATATATTTTTTTCTTTGTATAGTTTGTTCTTAACCTACAGCTGTTCACATTTCAAGTTATCAGACTTACCTCAGTAGTAGTGTACATGAAATGGTTTAGAGACAAGCGTGGGGCAGAGGCTGACGGGCAGCTCGGGGCCCAGGGGTGCCCAGGGGCCGCAGGCTCGAGGGGCTGGGACACCCTGGCACTTGCTGCCCGGTGGTGGGGCCTTCCTTCCCTCCCTGCCATGCCCTGGATAGATGCTGTAGGTAGGACACAGGACAGGAGGGTGCTGGTGTGGGGCCGGGCGGCTGCAGCCTCCCTCCCTGCCCCTGCGGGTCTGCGTGGAGCTGCCGGCGCTTCGGCGGCTTCCKCGGGCTCTCGCCCTGGAAGCAGGCTAAGGTCTAGGTGCATTTTCAGCAGGTCTCCTGCACGGGAGCACGGCGGGCAGAGTCCGATTTAATGGTTAACGTCCTCGCAGCGCTTCCGATAACCGTGCAGYGGGTTCAGCCAAGCTCGGCTTTGCTGGAGACAAGCACCTAAAGTACAGCCGCTCCGTGCTGAGGCAAGAAAAGGACGTACCAAAAGGGCACTTAGTGCTGAGTTGGACATGATCTGGAAGTGGTTCAGTGGTCAAGATACACCTTCTTCCGTGGGTATTTCTACCGTCCGAAGGAAGTTGTTTACTCACTCCCTGCATCACATCTCATTTCACTGGAGCTGTGTTTGCAGAGCTGATGCACTTCATGAAATGGGAAAGATATTTCTTTAACATTTTACTATACTTTACATTCACTGCACTACTAAATAAAAGCCTTTAAACAGGCCACAAAACACTGCAATAATATATTTACCTCTTAATAAAACAAACTTTTTAATAACATCGAAATAAAATGGTTTTTTGTTTGTCTGTTTTGTTTTGTGGCAAACCACATACCATGTAAATTTGCAACATAAAAGGACTTTAAAAATGTATATTAAAAGATATTTACAAGCTCTATTTCTTAAAATCGTGGGGTCTAATCTCTCCCATCCCCAATGTGCATGCGCAACCCCAGTCGAGGCCAACTGGAGTCAATTGTGGAAGGGAGGCTGGGAGGGAGGCTAGCCCAGGCTTATTAATTCCAGTATCACTAACACCCCTAGTACCTCAGGAATTTGTCACGGAACATGATGAAGCAATAGGTAAATAGCGCTGTACTTCCTCTTGACAAGAGCCCGTGGGGTCTTGCCTATGACAGCATACATTCGCAGTCACTACAACATATACTTCAAAGAATAAAATAAAGAGCATTTAAAAACAGCCTAGGTTTTATACTGGATGAAGATCTATGTCAAGACACCTTACATGAAATACCAGATGCTCATTTCTGCATGTGCGCCAAGGCTGAGCTACTAGTAGCTTCAATAAATAGAAAATCCAGTTGTTAAGGAAAACTCAGAACCTTTCCTTTCCTTAAGAGGAAGCCTGCTAACCACACGAGCAGGAGGTTTGTGTGGTGAGGCCTTTTCTTCTTCCAAAAAGGCAATATTCATTATTTTTTATCCCAAATAATAACAAAGAGATTGTATTAATGCCAGCACAAAAATGCAGAGGTCTTGYGCATGTTTCAAATTGCACTTTCCAGTATAACTTTTAAATAAGATACTTGTTTTTTTTTTCTTTAAAAAAAATTCTAAGGTATGTATTCTTTAAATATTGAATATATTCTTCAAAATATATTGTTTAAACTTTTCCTAGCTGCTCAAGTGGGCTTTTTAATATATAGCTGATATATTATTAAAGGCACTACAAAATAGACATCTCTGGAGTGCAGAAGTTACTAAAAAATAACCTTCATACCACAAATATATTGAAAATATAACTGCTAAAAAAAAAGACCATCTGCCATCCCACTCTAGTGCATATAAACGCACATTAGCGGTGGGCTGAATGCAGAGGTCACTTAGAAATGTATGAATACAGGCATGTTAAGTTTTAAAAATAGCCTAAAAAAATTAGTGAAAACTTCATGCGTATAAAATCTCTCCACCGTATCCTCTGCCGGGCTTCCCTTGCAGGTTCCGCAGCAGTCCGCCGAGTCCCAAWGTTGCTACGCTCTCGCCGCCGGCTCCGTCTTCATAAATAGTAAAGTGTTCCTTCAGTGTTTGCTTCGCGCGCAGCCGTKGCGCTGCCAGTCTCAGTACGTCTGGTAGACGTCATGTATGGGCACCTGGATGGTGGCTGCTGGGAACGCCTGAGGTATGTAGCCGGCGTAGCCGCCGTAGGCGGCCGCCGCCGCTGCTGCCGCCGCCGCGTTCTTCTGTAGTGTGGCTATCGTGGCCGTGGCCGCGGCGGGCGCCGCGAAGGGCACGTAACTTGTCCCGTAGATGCCGGCGGCGGGGATGCGCGGCACGTTGGGCGCCACGGTGTACACGGGCGTGATGGGGCGGCCCTGGCAAGGAAAGGCGAGAGCTTAGGCGCGAGCTGGCCCTGCACGCCAGACCTCCCTCGTATGGCTCCCGCTGCCCTCCCTGCTGCAGCTTGGTCTCCAGAGGCTGGCTGGTCACGGGCGGCGGGGTGTTGAAGCACTTGCCATCGAGCAGACTGGGGTCTGCCCTGGCAGTTCTCCCCAGTGGGGCTGGTGAAAAAAAGGGCCTCATACAAGAGCATCCCTCAGTCCAGACCGGGGCTCAGTCTCTACTACAATGAACAGAGTACAAGTTACAAGAGTGGTGGCTTGCAGTGGTTTGAGACTACATCACTGCACAGTGGATGCACACATGCCACACGGAAGAGAGGGCTCTGGTCCCCTCTTTGGAAAGGAAGGGATTTAATATGGCTTTGCAGCACTTAAAATGCCATACTTGCTGAATGACAAATTTCCTCGGACAAGAAGCTGTGGAGGAAAKGTTGAAAGTGCATGCCCTGTTGTTGGGCAGCAGCTCTGTGACCTGGGGTGCTGTCTCCTCCCTTGCAGGGTGCATGACGCTGCGGGGACGGCAGTCGCCTGACATGCACGTGTGAGAGACGTCAGATGCCCTCTTACAAAAGCCTCTTCCATTTGCTCCACCGAATGTTTTGGCTTTGGATAACAGAGGAAGGTTTGAATGGAAAGGATAGTAMGCAGATGTAGCTCAGGTATGGGCTCAGCTATCATCAGACATAACCAATAAGTAGATGCCTGAAGCTAAGTGAGATGAATCTCATCGGGCACCTTGGAAGAAGGGAAGAGGGAGAAAATAAAGCGTCCCTGTCACAGGAGCACGGCCAGATGTCGGGCTTGGCACCCATCTGGCTACATRGGGCAGGACACAAGCACTGAACCCACCTGGAAGGGAGGAGGTGTTGAGACAGCCGGGATCACGGCGGCGGCTGCGGCGGCCGCGGCGGCCGCTGCACTGGCTGGGTCCTGCTGGACGGCGATCGGGTTGATGATGTGCTCAACCGCATGGATTTTGCCATCTTCCATCATCTTGGCTGGCGGGGCAGCCTGAAACATGGAGTACTGGGCCCCGATCGCAGGGATGGCCACTAGGAGAGACCATATACACAGAGCCGTGTTGGATGAGCGCCTCCGGGGCCTCGATTTGGCAAGCATGGGGCCCCTCTGCGGCCCACGCGGCCCCCTCGCCATGGCTGGGCCACAGCCTGGGGTGCCTCTGCCCTCTCCATAGCGTGGCCGCAGAGCCCACAGCCTCAGTGGGCAGCCGTGGAAGCCGCAGGTGGCAACTGCTCTAGGCTATATGTTGTTCTTTGGCCAAGCCTGCACAGCACCCACTGGTCTCCTATTTTGCATTTGCCAGGCCTGACTTGGCTAAATCCATTTTATCCAGTCTTTCTGCTGGAGGATCAATCTGTTTAATGGCACCTAAAATGACATTGCTCTTAAGAGGATTTCCTATCATGCCAAAATAGGACAACATGGAATAGTTAAAGCTTCCAGATGAAGGGAAAGTGTTCCGGTTATAACAACTCTGAGTTCAAAAACAGTGAATTTGTGTATGCTCCAAAATGGAGCTTGGTGGCACTGCTGAGGGAAGGAAAGTACTTGCTGAACATTCCCAGTAATCGTATTTATAATGCTGTTTTTTGCTTCAGAATGCATATTGCATTTTTCAGTTCACAAGCATTCCAGCAGTAGGATTATTCACAGGGGAAACTGAGTGACTAATAAATGATGGACTAAGAGATGTTTGCATTTTTGAGGGTTGCAGCTGGTAAACCCAAATGAAACCAAATTGGCTAGTGTGCTTTTTATTCATTGGGAAGAAACTTTGGGATTCTGCTTATGGGAGTGACAGGTCCCAGTAAGCAATATTCTTGTTTTGATCATGGTGACTGCAACAAGGGATCTGATGAAATCCCCCCTTCAAGCGAGACGTTCCCACTGAGAGCTAGTGCTGCCTCCTCAGGTGGAGAGCTGTGTATCAGGAGAGCGTTTCTTGTTCTCCGATGCCACGTGGTCAGCTCAGACCAGCTTCAGCACTGGTTTAATGAACCTGTGTAATTTCTCACTGCAGCAAAGGCCACACRCTCTGTTCTGCAGTGGCTTCCGAGAGAGAAGCAGGGCATGCAGCTGGGGTATGGGCCGACGCCTCAGAAGTTTTCTAACTTTTTACGGAGAGAACAAACCTTGGAGCGTTCAGGTTATTCTGAGCAGTTGTAAAGATTGCAAGGTCAGAACCTCTCAACTCCTGCATTCTGGTAAAGTGATTGCAGAATAATGTCCTTTTAATAAGAGAGGTAAGTTTGGCAGCTAATACCTTTTACTAGCTCGGCTGATCTGGTTGATAAAAACAGACAAGGTTCTCTGGGGTTGAAGTTTGTGTTGAGAGCATATGAGAGGAGCAAGGCCAGAAGAAAAGCTCTGAATCTGAAGTGCAGAAACATTTGGAGTTGAGCACCAGGCCTTTCTTTGGCAGTCTAATGAATTACATAGGTCTCTTTATTTATGAGTTAAAATAAAGTGTGCATCTCAAAAATTAGTTTTCAAACATATTAGTTAGTAGTGCTTGGAATTCCTAAAGTATCTTTACAAAAATGCATAGTAATATTTTTGAGCTATGAGTGGATATTTTTCTCAGGAAGTCTGAAGATAAAGGCAGAATTACTGCAAATCTTCCTTTGAAAATTGCTCTCAACTTTTTAACAATGTTCCTTTTCCTCTAGAGCTCTCTTTTCTTATTATCTCATCCAGCTGGTATGAAGGACTTTCCAAAGCATTCATTAGGTGCAAGTCAGTTCCCACTTCAAGTTGCATAGTGGCCAACAGGGTACAGCAGTTTCTGTTACGAGGCATGTTCTGCTAACCCACTGCAGCTTCGTAGGTGGGTAACAGCACAAAGGTTTTGCAGTTATCATTACCCACAGATACCAGGGGACTTTTGTAGTGGAGTTTGTCCCAGGTACCTGAAAGGACCTTCTTCCTCAGACATAGCCCAGGCATGGGGATTGCTCCCCACTGGGGCCCTTTGCTGTGGGGCTGCAAGATGTGCTCTGTGTTGGTGGGGACTTTCCCATTACGGGAAAGCCCCAGGTCCTTTTCCCAAGCCGTCTGCCACCACGAAATGCTGGAGGCCAGGCCTGTKTGCCAGCCCAGCATCACCCTCCCCACAACTCCGACTGCCCCATCATGTGTACTGACCTGTGCCAGGCTTAATGGCCACCGGGCTGACGGCGGGGAGCTCCAGGTTGGGCACCAGCTCGTAGCCTTTCTCTTGCTGCTTTCCTTTGCCTTCGTGRTACCTACTATAGATGCCGCGGCCGGCAGAGTATCCCCCCAGGTAGGAGCCTCTGGGGCCGGGGGCTCGGTTGCCGGCTGCTCCTCGCCCTCTGCCTCTTACGCTGCCTGCTTGTAATRACAACAGGGAAGAGGTGATGAGTAACATACAGCAACAGCAATGGGGATGGTCTGGGCAGCCTGGCGCCGAAACCTGGGGCATATACTTAGGAGATGGTGCTGGTGAAATTAGTTTGATCTGAATTTTACTGATTTTGCTCTTGAAAATAGAACAAATTTGGCCCAAGCACCAAGCAGAGCTATGCAAGTTTTGCTCTTGACTTTTCTGACAGTTCATAAATCAACCATTTATCCATCGTACTGCAACCCTTATGGCCGGTTTTGTAAGAGTCAGAGGCTCCCCGTGGGCAGTTCCTATGYGGTAGAGCTCCAGTTTCTACTCTCAGCCCTTCTCCAACGGAGACCCAGCCTCTCAGTAGCCTGTGACGAGGCCCTGCAGAGACACCTGGCCTCTAGCCAGCTTTGTCCCCTTATGTTGATATATTTCTTCTAGTGTCTTTTGTTATCTATGTGGTATTATTAGTAATGCGAATATGCCCCATTTCCAGAAATATCACCTCTGTGTKAGCGACTCCACGCAGGTTATGACAGTGCTTTGTGGTATTATTAACATACTCTGTGAAGACCTTTGGACCCTCAGTTAACTCATTTGTAGCTCACTGTAAGTACAGATCTGGAATTGAGCTTGGGCTGAAATTTTTGACCAGCCACTGTTAAAAATATTTCTTTTYTATGTGTGTGATTAAAGAATATATTCATGGCAAACTGTCTACTGTACRGAAACACACATTAAGGATTTCAGGAAACTCTAATAGCTATAAGCACAGGATAATTGTGACAGGAGTTAGAGCTGCTAGGGCTTTTTATGAATAACATTTTTTTTATGAATAACCTATTTTGGTTAATTTTTAATACTTATAATCCATAACTAATGAAATTATACGTAACAAGTTCTTTTGCACTCCTGTGGCCCTTTCTGCTCMCAGTTGTTAATGGTCTTTAAAAGATGCAGTGCTTCTACCATTTTAATGCAGAGGGCAAATGGCACCTGGGGAGTTCTCAGCTCAGCCTCTCCCAGCGGGCAATGCCCTTGGATGGCCAGTCCTGGGGCGTGGGTTTCACAGCACTCACCCGCAAGCGAAGGCAGAGGGTCTAGCAGTGGGGAAGGAGGCCCCAGAGATGGAAGTGCCTGGACTGAGCATTTGCCCAGACTTACTGCAGCACCTGTGAAAGGCACATTACTCTCTCTCCCAACCYGTGCTCAGTCTTTTAGCTCATTTTCAATGCCCTCATTGCACTGGTTTGCACATTAGCAATTATTACTACAGAAATACAGTCTGTATGGTCATAAATTGAGACCGATCATAAATACAGCAGAAGGAGCTATAAAAGAGTGCTTAGGAAAGAAACTAATAGGGGCAGCTGTTATCTGGCTCAGGCAGGATTTGGGCCACTGTTGCCTGACATCAAGCCTGCCCATMACATCTCCTAATCGTGCTTACTAACCTTTCACAAAGTAATCTCTGTTGGGGCCGATGAGGGCGTTGTACGGGTAGCCGTAGTACGCCAGCGTGTAGGGATCGCAGGAGTAAACATAGTTGGGCTGCTGCGTGACTTCGGGGGTCGCCGCTGTGCCGCCTTTGGCTGCTTTCTGGTAGCGGGTGTATTGTTCCTTGTCCACCGGCTTGGCCAAGGTCACCTCCAGGCAGGAGCCTTCCAGCTCGGCCCCGTTCAGGTTGTTCATGGCGTGTATGGCGTCTTCCCGGGTTGTAAAGTGCACAAAAGCATAGTCACGTATTTTTTTCACCCGCTCAACACAGCCTGGGTTAAACTGCCCAAAGACCTTTTTAATGGTGTCCTCTGTGGTTTCAATCATTAAGTTCCTCACATAGAGGATTTTAACAGTCTCCATGACGTCTTCATCCACATCTATCTCTGGTTCTGCCCAGTCAACGGCAATTTGGTGTCCCCACAGCTGGATCCTTCCGGG
This sequence comes from Eudromia elegans, assembly GCA_003342815.1. Taxonomy (NCBI): domain Eukaryota; kingdom Metazoa; phylum Chordata; class Aves; order Tinamiformes; family Tinamidae; genus Eudromia; species Eudromia elegans. Next base: position 1,346,888 of record PTEX01000042.1, read on the forward strand.
CATGAGTTTCCTCCTGGCCATGGCAGCTGCTCGGTGGCTCTCGTACTCCACAAAGGCAAAGCCTCTGTTCTTCATCTTGTCGGCCGCGCTCGCGTACACGATGACGTCCAGCACGCCTTCTGTCACCTTGGCGATCTCTTCCAGGATCTCCTCTCTCTTCTTCATCTTGGGGATGCCGCCGATGAAGAGCCGGCAGTTGTCCACGCTGCAGCACACCCCCAGCAGCCTGCCGGGGCGGATCTCGTAGTTGTTGAGCTCCCTGACAGCGCGCTTGGCCTCGTGCTTTTGCGTGTACATCACGAAGGCGTAGCCTCGGTTCTTCCCGTCAAAGTCCATCATCAGGCGCATTTCGTAGATGCGGCCCACAGACTCGAACACGGGGACGAGCTCATCCTCGTAGACGTCGCGGGGTATTTTGCCCACGAAGACTTCGCAGCCGCGAGGCGGGTGCAGGCCCTCCCAGCCTGGAGGGGGCCCGCCGTACTTGCGCTGCCCATTCTCCTGAATCATGCTGTAGCCCGTCCGCTCCATGAGCGCCAGCAGCGCGGCCTCGTTAGGCGCGCCGGCTACGCCCTCGGGCACTTTCGTGGTAGCCACATTGGAGGAATCGTTGCTCATCCTTGCAGTGGAGTCCTCAGCAGTCATGATGCCAAAATCATTCAAAGCCTGGTAAAACCTAGGCACAGGAGGGGGACATGCGTTAGGAGCTGCCAGCACCCACCAGGATCACCGCTGCTCTCTTCTGCCTTCCTGCAGTTGTGCGGCAAGTTCATTTCTAGGCAAGGAGTAAGGCTGAGGAAGAGCAGGASAGCGATCTGGACCACCTCAAACGTTCTACTGCAGCAAAGGGAGAACGGTACGAGGCCTGTGGCCACGCGGCCGTGGTTTAGGCACATCTTGCTGAGGGGGCATGAGGGAGTCCCAAGAGCTGCTGCCACAGGAGGCTGCAGTGACATGAAGAGCTGACACCAACCATTCCAAAYCCCTGGAAGGAGGGGTTGTCTCCTCCTTGATGGCTAGTAAGGAGTGAGCATTTGTTTGGGAAAGGGGGTATGCCTTTATGGAGCCTCCTATATTGCAGGCCACTTGCTTTAGGGCAATAACAGGCTGCAGAAAGGCAAATTTCCAAAAGCTCATTCTGTATTCAAGAGAGGCAGGAAATACAGAAGTGTGGAAGAAGGATTAAAATGTTAAATATTACACTGCAAGATAATGAGATCTCTTTCTGAGCACAATTTTTTAAAAAACAGACACGTTAGCATTCTGTGAGCAGTTAATTCATTGATTTTGAAAGCTGGAAAGGACCATCAGACCATTTAATATGAGTGACTGAATATGACATGGACCATTACATTTTATTGTTATTGGCATATTGAGTCCTATAACATTTACCTGAGTAAATCATGTCTTCCAGAAGACATCCAGCCTTGATTTTAAGGCATCAAGAGCTGTATACAGTCCCTACCACTTCCCCATATGGCTTGTTTGGTAATTACTCTTTCTGACAAACAAGCGGGCCATGTTTCTCATGAGAAATTGTCTGGCTTCTGCTTCCAGGTGGCATCACTAGATTAGAGAGTATTTCAGTACCCGCRTCTTTGCTTTATGGTGATATTTAAGCTGTTCAATCAAGCCACAACTCTGTCTTCTTTTTAATAAACTTTTCAGGCTGAACTCCTGAAGTCCTTGTCCTCAGGATTTTTCCCCTAAAATTGTTTTCAGGGCTCTTCCCAAAGCACTTTTTCCCCCCTTTATTTATCTATTTTTTAAAAACCTTTGCTGCACTCAGCGCTAAAGTCATCCCTCTCTCTCCTCCCCTCTTCTCTCTCTCTCTAGCCAAGCCCTATTTCTCCTTCTCACTACCAAATGATACTCAGTTCTTTGTCTGCTCTCACCCTAATTCCTTTTCAGGGAGGCCACTTGCTGGGCAATATAAAAAATCTGCTACACACAGGTAGGTRTGTTAGTAAAGTAGGCTCATGTCCACCATGACATAAGCAGAATTTAGGCTGCTACATCTGATTTTAATAACCCACATGACCTGTGTATCTCCTTAGTGACCTCAGCACCTGAGAGGTTTTTTTTGGGAAAGTCCTGGAGCTGCCCAGAATTGTGATCACTTATATCCAGAAATGCCTCTGTCCCCACCACAGCCAAATCCCTATAGTGCCTGTTTTGGGCTCCTCTTCTGTTTGGGAATGATAAACTAGACTTCTCTGAGCCGACCTCTATGAAATGGCCCGATTCTGCAGGTGTCATTACATCAGGAGTATTACACACGGATGACTTTTGGAGCAGCACAGCCATTAGAAAATAAATTAAATATAAATAAATATCAAAAAATTACAAAAACTGGAGAGCAGAGGAGAAAGCAGAGAAGGCAGCAGGACAGCAATAGTGATGGTGGTGCCCAGGATATATGCTTCCTTTAGAAAATGCATTTTCTGCAACGTCAGATCTTTCAYGGAAATGCATCAGTTATGACGTTTTGTTTCAAAATGCTATTTAACAAATATGTTTCTCCTAGATTCTGAGAATCTGAGAATTATTTAAAATCAATGTTTTTAACTTTTATTTATTTAAAAAAATCATTTAATAAAAAACAAAGCAGAGAAGATTTTTATTTTTCACTTGACAGTGTGTTCTAAAAATGTGACTTATCTTTCCTCAAATGAAAGCAAAACTTGTTAAACCAACACTTTGCAGAACAATAATCACTACCTTTACATTGGCCATCAGTTGGAGAAAGAATGCTTATCTGCTCCGGTTTAGCTAAGCTCCAAAATGAGTCATGGCCATTAGTTTTATGTCCACCTGTAAAATAAAGGTGTCTGTATTCTGTTACGTGCATGGCTCAGTCGCCTGGAAGCTACAGAAGGGCGAGGGGAGCGTGGAGAGAGGAGGGACAGAGCCAGCTCTGCTGCCGCACCAGAGACGAGCTCTTAGCTCAGTTTGGGCCTGTGGTGGCAGGTCAGGRACTGGCTCCTTTCCAGCATTTTGGCACTGCAGCCCTCCCTGCCTCAGAAAGATGGTGTCTAATGTTGAAAGCTGCACTGTGAGTTGCCGCTTAGTGCTGATGGCCACCTCAGCTGCAAACACTGCTTCACCACACTGTCTGTGTCGGTGAATAAGTAAAAAATATCTGTAGACCTCAAATGCATTTCTTCCCTGTGTAATCTGTACGGAATCTATGTGCTTATTTATTTATTTATTTTCTGTGCAAGTCCACAGACCCTGATTTCATGAATTTACAGTATCTAAGAGCTACAGAGCCCACTAAGCCTTATTTGGTTCAGCTAAATCAGTAACATTTGGTGCCCCATGGCAATCAGCACCTTTGCAGTGCTCAGCTCCCATCTGCCAGGATGTGGAACAACCACAAGTGCGTCCGCTCTGAGAGCCTCTCTCCCCCTGTGGTAGCCTGCTTGGTAGACGAGGCTGCCAGAACAACTTCAGCCACCCATGTCAAAAAACAATCACTCATAAGAAAATTGTTTTCAAAATAATCATGTTTTTTCCCCTTTTTTGAAGTGTTCTGYGGTACCGAGGAATTCTGTTAGTCCACAGTAAACTGGCCATGACAGCTTGCTACCAGGTGTTTCAGCTGCACACAGGGCACAAGATAACGCCATGAGTTCAGTCGTCTCGGCATGCAAGACTGGTTGACCTATATGCATGAAGTGTGATTAATGCTAAGACAAGAAGCAATAGGGTAAGTCATTTTCAAATGTGCTGTCTTACGAAATGTAAGGGCTTGATTTCTAGTCTCCGAAGAAGAAAATGCACCCGAACTCACTGACAAAGACTCATAAAAGAGAGGTAGGCAAAAGTGTTAATTCCTAATCAGAATGGCTGTGCTTTGGTGACAATTAAGTTTTAAATGACATGTTTTTAATGTTAAAACTGTAGTTATTATATCTATTGATCTACTGTACATACCATGTATGAAATGCTGAGAAGTTGTTAAAACARCAAAAAAGCAGCACAGATACTGAAGCTCACAGAGTCAATGACAGCCTAAGAAATAATAAGAAATAATACCTGCCTAATTGCCTTTGCACCCAAAATACCCACGCTGTGCATCCCAAAGCAGCAATGAGTGAATCCGTCTTGGCACCACCCGCTGGGTTTGGGAGCTCTCACCCCATTCTGGAGGCCATGGAATTGGGGCAGAAGAGGTCCCTGTGGTTCCCCCCGGGAACACCGTGGCTGCTGCTGGCCCACGCCAGGATAGCTGCTCTGCTCTCCACGCTCAGGGGCATCTCTCTGAAAACTGCTATCCACAAGCCTTTCCCCTAATCATTCCCACCTTTTTCCTCAATTAAAACTTAGTAAATTACTGCAAAGCAATTATTTGGGCCTGGTTTCAAGTCCTCAGAGGTGTCTATGTTTCTGTAGGGTTTTCATGCCCCAAGCAGGCACCAGCATTCAGGGTGGCTGGGCGCCTTGGCTGCTTTCTGTGTCTTCCCAGCCCCCTCTGACAGGTAACTGGCACATCTGAGTACATATTTAGGCACCCATCAATGTCCAGGTACAATCTGTGCCTACGAGCCTAAAGCGGAAGGCCTTTGCAACAGGATTTCTCTTTTGGAAGTGAGAGATGTGAGGCTGGGTGATATCCACGAGGGGCAGAGCAGCAAGATGAACAGAAGGCTGAAAGGCAAAGTTCATAGCAGAAGCACGGGAAGTCACGGGCCGTGCGTTCCCAAACACGTGTGAATGTGTTTTGTAGATGCATGTGTGTGCCTTGGGCTGCAAGAGGAAAGCAAAGGCTCCCACCCCTGGAGTGCCCACATCATATATCCTTGGAAACACCTAATAATCCCCTTGCTGGGCTCAATTTATTTTCCATTCTCAGCTCTGTCTCCCATGTCCCTGCTGTGCAGCTCGCAGGGGACAGTGAAGCTGTGTGGGCTTCTGAAGGCACCCGAAGGATTTTCTCCAGCAGTGCAAACCCCTGCTAACCGTCCCCATTGCTTGGTGGTACTGCTAGCACATAAAATACCAGCTGGAAGCACTTAGCTCTCTATCAGCACATGCCTGGCAAAGACTTTTTCCCCAGTGATACCTTTTTCAGCTTCTGTTTGTCTAACCTTGAACCTCTTCTTACGGAAAACTTCATTAGTGAGACTGATCTGAATCTTTGTGTCCCAGTAGTTGAAACAAATACTCCTAATTTATCCTGGAACATGACTAGCTTCTTTTTCTTCTCAGAATAAAGATAAATGTTGTAGAGATTATAGGTTCTTTATCACATTGAACAGATTCTCTAAAATGCCCCCTAAAAGCAGGACTTGGAAAGCTTGCAGTTCAGCTCCCCTGCTTGAAGGACTCTCCCCTACTGGCCGGTGAGCTTCCCGGAGTGCACGTTTCAGTGCAGCTATTCACATTTCACTTCCTCTTTCTCATGAAACACTAATTATCTCATTTTTAAACTTTGTTTTCTCTTTTACATGACAACACAAAATGGGAAATGTTGCCAGTGAGTGACCTAAGGCATTACAGTGCATAAGTCAGCTAATAAAGGCAGATCCTTTATTAAGGACAGTGCCTCGACCAGCAGGAAAGCCCAAGGCAAGCAGGCAGGGCCGGTTTGGATGCCCCTCGCACGAGGCCACGGGTGCCGGGAGGCACAAGGGCAAGGAGAGYACAGGAGGGAAACCTCTGCCGCTCACAGCCATGAAGCAGGCACCAAGGAAGGGCCGGTTCCAGGCTGAGTGTGACAGGCAGGTGCCTGCACGGCACCGGGCAAGGTGAGAACTAAAGAGAAACTAAAAGTTCCTTTAACCACTGTCGGTTTTCTGTAGACTATTTGGGACACCATTTTAGGCTGCATAGACAAATTCCTGCTGCGATTACACCACATTCCTGCAAGAAAATACATGAAAGTGCCACTGCTTTGCCTTGTGAGCCGCGACTGCTCCTGCCGTCACAGAGGCAAGGTCACCAGCAGCGTTTTCACCGAAGGCACTCTGTTGACAGAGTCAAATGGCAGCTACCGCTTTATACGTGACCTTTCTACTTCTGCTGGGTAGGAGGGTAAGGGCAAACAGCAGTCCTGCTCCCGAGCTCTGCAGCAGCCCTCAAAGTACTGCCACAGGTAAAGCTCTTTATTCTTAATGGGAGTTTGAGATATAAGATATATATATAACAAATACAACAGCAACAGGTAACTGTGTAACTTTATCATCAGGTGTCTGKTTTTTTTTCCTGAAAACATACATATATTTCTAAAAACAATTTGCMTCCTTACAGATTTCTCAACTGCACAGCAAAACGAAAGGAACCTCTCAGTGGAAAACAAGAGCCCAGCACTCCTACGGACCCAGCCATGGCAGTGAACGTGTATGTTCAAGGTGCTCCTTCCCAAAGCACATCAAGTCCCAGCCCTTTTAGCAACCCCACAYGGCTGGTATAGCAAGGGGGGGCTGCTCTTGTGCTTCCAGCCTTGCCCTCTGATGCCTTGCCCTCTGATGGGCAGCTTGGGGACATCCTCCTGCAGACACGTTCCCTGGCTTCCACCATGTGCCTGGGGCTGGGGAGCAGAAAAGGGATCCAACCTTCCCTGGAAAATTCAGGCAAAGATTTGGCCTGACTCTAATTTGATTTATATTTTAAGGGACAAAAGCTAGACCCCCTTGTGGTTTTCATACAGAGAATAAGGAGAGCTGGATCAGAGCCTGGGTCGTCACTTGCTGTCACTTAGGAAATGCAAAAGTCTCAAATTGTATCTTCTCCTGTGTCCAGTGCAGGAGAGAGTCCATCATTTTAACCTGTCTCTTTGGCAAGTGAACTTTTCTGAAAGCCATTTATATTGGAAAAGGGAGGTTTCTAGGTAGAAAAGCCTTTTCTTTTTCAGCAGAAAGATAGATAATCTCTTCGGATACTGAAGAAAAGAAGTACTTGAGGCCAGCAGGCCATGGTAGCTGCTTGCAGCATGTTGGGCACATTGCTTTGCCTGCAGCTGAGCTGGATGGAGAATTTGCCCTGGCCTAGTTTAAACACATGGTAAAGGTGAATTTGCCTAATCTGGATCATTCTGGCAAAAAAGCTGTGCAGAATGTGATTAATGGCATCAGCAGGTCACAAGGCACAGGAACATCTGATGGCAAGGTTGCTGATGAGCYGCTTGCGATGAGGAACTCAGGAGAGTATGGAGAGCACAACCAGCACAGAAGTCCTCTGGCCAGGAGAAGGCTCTGCCCCACGCGGAGAGAAACAACACGAAGCACCGCAGGGGTAACGTAAGACGTTTTGAAAAGAGGGACAACAGGCATCCAAAATACAATTGCAATGGAGAACAAAACAGAGAGAGTAAAAGAGATGAGAAACTGAGGAAGGAAAACAATGGATGGATAAAGGGCTAAAATACTGAAGGTTTGTGCAGGTACAGGATGTGACACCTTTGGGTAGGCTGACATGGGGAGAAGTAAGGCTGGGGATTATGACAGTATAGCAGCAAAAGCTAACACAGCAAAATACCTTAGTGCTGATATGAGGAATGGTCATTTAGAAGAGAATGGCTGCTTGATATGTTTTAAGGTCAGGTTAAAACATACACTTTTTTATCATGTTTTACATTTTGTGGGTAATGTCTTACTACTGTGTCTAGGAAAAAATAGAGCTCCTCCTCTAGACTAGGCTTTTCCATTAGACATAAAAGGTTTTCCRTAATTGCAGGATTGCTCAGTTTGTCAGCTCACCTTATTCTGRGTGCATTAATGCTGTGGTCAGGAGAGGCAGTTTTCAGCCTGGAGCTACTGCAGGAGAGGTCTGTGCGCTAGGTTTAAGTCATCTGCCAGGGCATGCCAGTTGTCAGCTACTTAAATTTGTTCTAAGTGTTCCAAGGATGTTTAAAAATGATTGGTTTCCTTTGGAGCATGTTAAAAAATGGTTGGTTTCATCTTTGGATACAGTGTTCTTTGRGAAAAGTCCTGCCTCTTATTGACTCTTTCAAAAAGGAAGAAAATTTAAAGCAAAATAGGAGAGTGAGATTTCCAGAAGTGAAATCTGACATCTGCTCTGTACACTAACATCCTGGATTGCCCAGGTGCAAACTTTAATTCCAGTATGAGAACTTAGCTCTTGATTGGTCGCTGCTTGGGTACAACTTCAGACTAATATTTGGAGGCTACATTTCTTCCTTTCCTTACTTTCATCACTGGCATGAGCAGCATTAAGAACCACAGACCTAGCACCTTTAGCCACATTACACCAGCTCCCTTAGCCACATTAATCTTACACTACTGCAATTTTGTGTGTTAAATTAATTAAAATACAAATAAAACTGAAATTATGATATCCATACAAAACCAACTCCGTTTGTATTATGCAAGCTTCCTACGTATCCTATTTTCAACCCTCTCTGCACTCGTATAAGACATTTTTAATTTGGAGGGTGACGCTACCAAGAATTTCACTTGTGTTATCCATAGGCGTTATCAACACAGAGCAAGAGGAGGCTCTTGAATCACTCATCTTCCTTGTCTGGAAATTACAAAACCAGTATTCAAGTAAAAGAGTCTAAATTTGGATAATGATTACCCAGATAATGAGTCTGGGTTTGCAGAGTCTGGRTTTTTAACTCATACGTGAGTTTCCCATGGTGAGAATGAATTGATGGTGATCAAAAAAGATACCTATATGCRCCAATTCACCAGCAGCACAGAGCATCCTGCCAACAAGGCTGCTATATTTCACTACTTCTACATGTGAAGGCTGTCAATGCATTGTGTATTTCTTGACTGCTTTATTTACTGTGGTGCCAAACCAGCCATCTTAGTTTCAAGTACTTCTGAGGAAGGTTTGGGTAGGGAAGGCTGGTCTCCTCCCTTACTTTATGTTACACTTTGCTGCGAATCATTCAGATCTTTGTCCCCAAAAGTTGTGCAACCTGTGTGTTGCACATGGTCTGCCCCAGCTCTGCCTTTTACACAGTCCAACTCAAAATAACTCATAACTCTTTCCATAAGACCAGTTGCTGTCTGGGTCTGAAGTGACTATCCTKCACGATACTGAAGCAACATGTTGAGGAAAGCCAAGAAGATGGGGCTCTGTGTGATCCTTTTTATCAGCTTTCCAAATCGGGAAGTACAATCCTCACTTTCCTCCCCAGTTCCCACACTGCAGGCTATGCAACACAGCCTGTTGCTAACACTGTCAGGCAGGAAAGAAAGCCTCCATTCTAGGAAAGGAAGAGGTGTTTCATACAGGCTGGACTAGGAGCTTGCAAGCTTTTACCATTAAAAAAAGAGACAGGAAAAAGGATCTTGTGCCATTCAGCACCAAAAGCTGAACAAGACGCCTCCTTTAATTAATGTATAGGAAAGAGGAGACATCCACCTATCTCACTTCTCGCCTCCTGGAAGATGTATCTTACCTATGAACACAGTGACGCAATCCTAGCGCGGGTGATGCCTGCAGAGCGTTTTGTTGAGCTCTGTGGTGTGGGGATGTACACTTCTATAGTGCACTATGCACCCTGGCCATCAGCGCAGAGCCTCCTCGCGTCSCTGATTTTACCACACAAAGGCACGGCTGAAGGCCCTTCAGCCCCCACGAAKCTTTCGCGCTGTTTTCATGGCCGCAGTCTCGGTTTCGCATCTACCACGTGAGCGCTACAACAACAGAGGGGCCCAATGTGCAACTCCGAGTTCAGCAGGAGGGAGCGAGTTAAGGGAAAGCTGAAAAGTGGCCCAACTTGTTCCCTGCGCTCGGGTCACAGAAATGAAAATCAGCACAAAGCTAAACCGCAGCAGCGATGCGAGCGTTCCCTGTTGAAAGTACATTAGACTCAAAACATTTGGCTTAGTCAGTGACTGCATTTTTTTTTTCCTTTGTGCACTGACATTTGACCCTTTTTATAATATGCACCTTGCACCGCTGAAACCCAGGTAGTTATTTATTAAGCTCAGGTACCAATAGCTGACTTGTACATATCGTGCTTTTAACAGCCCRTGAGCAGAGAAGAGGGGGATGAAAGGCAATCATCTCTGCTGTGAAATTCTGTCATATCGGCAGAATGAAGCAGCAAAGTGCAGCAATTTGTGTCCGACCTCTGAGTTTATACGAACCTTTGAGCCCTTGGATCGAAATGGAGCAGCAAGGCGTACAAGTACAAGGAAGAGATTGCCAGTGCTCGTTACCTCTGGCCAGGGTTAATATTGTAAATTCAAAAAAAAAATGTTTAACCAAGGCAGGGACTCTGTGAGGAGGCCCCGTTCCCGGGGCGGGTTTATTCGAGGCAGGCTGAGCCGATGGAGATTGCAGTTCGGTTGGAAATGCCTGAGATTTGGAACGGGAATTTCGGTGCRTTTCACAAAGACAGGGGCTATTTGAAATTCACCTTCTTCTGAATTTAACTGTTCTTTTTTTTAATTAAAAGCTGAAGAAAGAAGAGCAACGTCTGGATTAATTTAATTTCTTCAACAAGGAATGGAATTGAAACGCAAAATTAAACAGCAAAATGGCTCCTCCTGTGTTAACATTATTCCTTTTTTATGCAACATGTTATCTAATCTCAGTTATAGTGCAGACCTGCATGAGAAACCCACGGAAAAACAATCAAACCGGCAGCACTACCACGAGCTTTGATAGACGGCCGTACGGCCTTGCCTCGGCGAGGGCCTGTTCGGCAGTCGYGACGCCTCAGCCGTGCGGCGTGAAGGCAGCTAACAGGCTCCCCTCGCTCCCTGGGGCACCAGGCAAAGTCTGCGGTGCCACATCACCAGCTGGCAGGCGCGCCCGCGGGTCACTGCGGATCGCACCCTGCGMCAAGGCCTGCAAAGTCCAGCCGAGATAATGCGGAGGAAAAGGTGCCTTCTCTGCAGCAACCGAAGGCAGCCGGGCCAGGGAGCAGCGTGAGGGTGGCAGGTCCTGCCCCCGCGCCCCGGCCACCGGCGGCCCCTGCCTTGGGATGAGCCAGGAGGGAAGGGCCCCTTCCCTTGGCCCGGATGGCGCCATATGCGATTAATGCATCCCATCTCCATTGGAATCGGCAGGCTTGCTACTGGTTTGAGTTGGAGCATGGCCAAACCTTAGTTATAAAGGCTAAATTTTCCTTATTCATATAKTAGTAAATTTACGTTCAATTTTTTTTTTCTAGGTTCAAAACCCCTCTACTCTTATTAACACCAGCCCAAAAAATAAATGAATGAATGAATGAATAAATAAATAAACAAGAGGTGAACAGATTCACATCACGTGTCCTGTGCCATGTACAAGCCTAAAGCGTTTCACATGCTTTTTAAGTAGACTGTGACTAGATTGGTATCAGGACCTCATGCTCTTAAAAATGTTATCAAATGCTCGATGCACCGAATGAGCCAGATGGACACATTTCTATTAATGATATTAATTAATTCATTAATATCATTAATTTCTATTAATGATAATTGCCTGTATATAGTGCTTGCTCAGCCCTCCTCACCACCCWCCATCCGCTCTCTACATGCAGCAGATAACCCGCTTTTAAGGCTTCATTTGGGTGTCCATTCCTTGAGTTTGAGCAGCACAAAACCCAGGTCGGCATGAAAGAYGATGGCAAAAAGGGGCCAGCCAGTTCGCAGTCGAGTGTGTGATGGCTGCGAGGCGCCTGCCTCTTGCTTCGTCGGGCCAGGGGAGCAGGCAGAGCCRCTCCGAGGCTCATTTTCCTTGTTTTCCTCCGCCTCGGCAGTACAAACGGTTAAGCGGATCGGTATTTTAGCTTCAACAGCCCTGGCATTCGCTTTGTTCCTTGCCAGGCAAATTCTTTCGGGCACTCATTTGTCGAGCTCCTAGTTCAAGTTTACAAGCGGCCGCTTCCTTCTCACGCGMCACCCTCAGACCCTCCGAAGGGAGCAGAAAACACAACGCGAATGGGCGCCCTCGCCAAGGGCCGTCCTGCCAGCCTCGGCTCCGCGGTTCCCGAACGCGAGCGAGAAGACGCGGAGCGGCGCTGCGCTTACCTYGCCCGCCGCGCAGCCCAGGTGCGACAGGTCAGGAGCCGCGAGCGCCTTCGCCTGCGCARCCTTGCCTCTAATCACGAGGGTTACGGCGTTCGGGCACCGCTTTATTGGTCCGCGAGCGTTGGCCATTTAAATTCCTTGGGAGTCATTTGTTAAGGGCTCTTAGACCGAGGCTAAGTGGGTGGGACGGCAGGGAAAGGGATGTTAGCGCTGCCAGACGCCGAGAGCTCTCCACAGCCGCTTGGAAATTAATAGAAAACCACCTGTAGCTAATGGGGTTTGGGAGGGCTGGGGTTGAGCCCCAGGGGAGGAACAGCCTGGGGAAACCCTGCTGTTTTCACAGGTAGTAGGGGTTTAGAAGGAGAGATTTCATTCAAAATTCAAAACTTGCAGAAAAAAAAGGGAGTGAAACATGTACAAACAACTTCTTCCTAGCACAAGGCGTTGTGCAAACAGCTTGAGTTATTCACAACAGATAAGATAAAGACGGCGCATATTTTGCTTGACGGCGTGAGGTTTTCGGTAAAATCCTTTGCTTTCTACGTTCTTGGCACAATTATTTTTGYCTGCACTTAAAGGATCTACCCCTGGTCGCAGGGAAGCTGCCCGCTCACGTGCGAGGTAGGTTCACTGATCTCGGCAGCACTCGGACTGCAGGAACAATTTGGCTGGGGCCGAATACCTGGCGGCCGCCGTTTCAGTTGCAAACACGGAACTCAGATGTGTTTGCTTGCAAGGCAGAGAGGAAAAAAAAAAGGCTGGTGGAGAAGTAAAAGCAAAGGGGTGGTAAAACATGATTCATGACAGTAGAAATGGTTTGTACATAACAACGGTACATTAGGCCCCAGCAGCACTTAGGCAAAGCAAACAACACACCTTGCCGAGCAGTCGAGAGAGGGAACCGGARTGAAACCCGCCGCGGATGATGGATGTGGCAGGGCGGCCGGCAGTGAGCCTACCCCGCCGGTGGGGAGAGCGGCGCAGGGCGGGCGAGGGGCCGGCCCGAAGGGACGTGGTGTGGAGCCGGGCAAAGGCAGCAGGCCAGGCAGGGACAACCCCACCACGGGCCAGTGCCGCCCCTGCGCCCCACAGCGCGCTCCTGTACCGTGCTCGGAGCAGGGCCGGGCGCGCTGCGAGCCGGCATGGCAGGGCCACTCTGCAGAGCTTCCCGGGCACCCTGCAGCTGCGGGGCTCTCCTGGGGCCCTGAGCACCTCCTGTCGGGGAGTTCTGCCCAAAATCAGCTCCTCTTGGCCCAGAGACTGCTGGCGTTCAGCCCAGAGAAGAGTTCGGAAGTTCTGTGAATCCTYGTTAAAAAGAATGTAACTCTAGTGCACCCTTATTTAACCCTATCTGGGCGCAGCACACCGAGAGTTAAAATGTGCCTGGCCAAAATATTTAGCCTAACATGCATTTGCACACCCTACGTACCTACCTATCTACCTATCAGGGATTTTAACAGTTGATTCACCGTTTGTTTTCTGACATATCTTCCATTTTTTTTCTCCCCCAAAGTAAAGCCCAGTGCTCTAGACAAGCAGCAGTCACGTGGYTTCCACTCTGCTTTTTGGTTGCTGCACTGGAAGAGAGTACTCGAGGAGGCACCACCGTGCGTGTGCCTTCTCCTTGCCCTCGCCTCCTGGCATCGGGCCGCAGCTGGACACGGGGCATTGGGCCAGGAGGGTTTTTGCCCTGACCCAATATGAGCRATTTCTTGTTTTCATTTCAGCTTTGAGCTCCCTAAGGCATCTCTGCCAGAGGGGTGAGTATGGCAGTGCCCCCAGCCCACAGCAAGGCCCTACAGCGAGCAGCAAAGGCAGCGACGCCCCAAGCCCAAAGGGTGGCTGCCACCGGCCTGCCCTGACTTCCAGGCGGCAGGAGGGTGGCCACGCTGTATCAGGCGCAGTGCAAACACACCTGCAGCCGCATCCTGGTCTCACAACGCCCGCGGCCAAGCGCCCGGGGCCAGCCTTTCATCCGGAGTGCTCCTCACCGCGGAGGTTAACCCTGAGGCTACGAGGAGGCTGCGGGAAGTGGCTCCGGCGTGGCCGACGAGGAAGCCGCAGCACCTTGGGCACGCGTTCTGCCCATGAGCATGGGGAGAGGAACCAGGGGGAGGCTCAAATTGCAGGTTAAAATCTAGGGGATTCTGCCAAAAGCAGACCCATATCTCAATCTCATAGGCCGTATAGGAAAGTGAGTATATAACACCAACAGCAGAACTGGAATATATAGGTGGTGTTTGCACAGCGATCCTAGGAGACTTCAGCAGAATCCTCCGGGACACCCCTCTGAGAATCGTCCGTGCACCCCCGGCTTTCCCATCCCTTTGGCTGTAAACACACTCTGTTTTTAATGTTTATGTGGCTTTCTGTAATGGCTCCTGCATCATGGGAGGCATACAGCTAGGGCTCAGTGGAAGAGTTTGAATAGAGGTCATCCCGCACCAGGAAAGCTAGAATCTGTGCACACACCCACTCCCACTCCTATCCCCATGGAGCATCTTCSGGACTTTGGTGTGAATATATATATATAAATACATGTATTCTCCTAACACATAGCTTGACTGCACTGATGAGGTGTCACCCTCTGCTACAATATCAAAAATAAACATTTAACTATTTCTTTTTTGATGATCGCCAACTAAGCAGCAACCAAAGCCTAGGAGATGCAAATGTAACAGTACAGAGAAAAGCCCATGCAGTCTAGTCCAACATGGTGATAAAAAAGACTGCAAGTTGAGACGATAAGAGGAGTGATTCTCTGGAAGGTGCTAACGGATCTCCAGTGAAGACCTGCTCCCTGACACCAMAAAGGCGTTCAAGGAGCCTGTAAGCCTCCCTTCGTGTACTGCTCTTCTAGGCAGAGGTACGAGCTCTTKCCCGCTGACAGGACAGGCTGCACTTTGGGCAAGGTGCGAGTAATGCACAGGCTCTGCTYTCTGAGATGTTGACACAGATCAAGKWGCTCAGGGAGATCCAGAGGCTGACAACAGCCTCACYATTTTACTGCAGGTCACTGTATGAGTGAYGGTCAGCRTGTCGGATGGTTAGGGCAGGAAATAGGATTTTGGGAGGTATTGCAGCCTCGCAACTGACGGGGTCACGGCAGACGCAGCAGAAAGGAGAAGCGAGGAGTGAGGAGTGGGTTGGCTTTTATGGCTACATCTGATCTTTKGAAACTACTGACAGGCTGGAGCGGCAGGAGCAGGGAAGGTGCCAGGCAAAGCGCTTCCCCGGCCACCACTGGYGTTCATGTGGTTTGAGCTCAGAGGGAGCTGCGAAGTCTCTGATCTCAGCCCCAGAGTGTGTACATTTGGTCAGCATATGCACACGCAAGCTCTCCCACAGCCACTGTGCCATAGCGTCCCCATAGTGTAGCACTCACAGCCTTTCTTTTTTTTCATATCTTTTCCTTTTCTTCTCCTTTCCTTCTCTTTTTAACAACCCATTTTGTGTTTGGTGGAACAGGTTCCTACATGTTTGTAGAACCGCTTTACTGCCTATCTGAATGTTTAAAGAGACAACATCACTCTATTTTGATGAATAACATGTTCTCTGACACCTGTTCTTATATGGTGCAAGCTAATAAAGCACAATTCCTCATGTCTTGGCTTTCTGAACATTGATATGGACCACAAATTGATAAAATCCTTAAGAAAACCTACATCCTGCAGTAGGAAGCACTATCGTACATAACACACACACAAACATATTATTATAAACCTCAAAGTAGTTTGACTATATAGCCTATAGTCTCATGAGGCTGAAGCATTGGGTCCTGGAGATGCCCTTAAATGCCATGTTAGCCCACACAAACTTGTCAGGTCCCCGGAGAGCAGCAGCCCCATGGTCACCATCATGGGGACACGGTGGTGCGTGATCGCTGCAAGGCAGGGGTGGCATTTGGTGCTCTTGGGGTAGGTTTCCTTTCAGGGTCTGCCATAAGAGCAGCCTTCTCACTGAGTTGTAAAGATGGCCAAGGACCCCATGGTCTTTTCCCCTTGTTTAATCTCAGGTTTCTCTGGTTCGTGGGCAGTTAGTGGTTGTCCTGATAACCTTAACTGTTGCAAGACAAGGTTTTGTTTTTATTTTAGCAAACATTAATTGTCACTCTGTAATGAAAGTCAACCAACACTGTGGATTTCCTCTCTCTGTGTATGTCTGTAGGTGGGTTCACTTTCACCACGAACAATCCTGTACTTCATGTGAGCTCAGAAGAAGGTGTCAGATCTCCAAATTTAAGTAGGCAGATATAGAAAAAGCCCTATCTAGGCTAATATAATTCAATTAGGGCACCAAAAATAATAAAAATAAATAAATAAGTAAAAGCAAGGAGAAGGAAAGCCAAGCCCAAAGCGCTGCTCCTTGCTCCCCAGCGCTCTACTCGGCTCCACGGGCGCTGGGGCTGGCACAGGGAAGGAGGAGGAGGTGGCACTGGCCCTTCTGGGCAGCCTCCAAGCACTCSCGGAAGCTCAGCTGCAGGGGAGGTCCATGGGGAAGGAGGGCAGGGTTTCCTTAAAGACTCCTGAACCTACGTTTGGAGCACGGCTCCTGCTCTGCAGGGGTAGGTAGACGAGGCCCTTTTGCTAACACCGAGGAGCTCACTGAACCATCTAGAGAGATCAGAGGGTAGGATAACAAGCTGTTACTTTTTAAAAGCATGGACACAGCTGGTGAATTTTAGTGCTCCTGATCCCGYGAGGCCGCAGGGGCTGCAGGTCCCAGGGCAGAGGTCTCGGCTTGGACGGCCGGAGCTGGGGGGCATCTACTGGCACTAGCGACGCCATCCAGTCGCGCAGGCCACCAGCTTCCCCTCCGGGCTTTGTCCCTAAAAATTCCCAGCAGTTTACATTCCAACCAAGTCCCTCGCAGGCCTTTGGCAACGGGGAGCACGGTGGGGGTTTGCAGTACATGTCTGCAAGACGGGGGATGGAGACCACCACATGGTTTTAGCAAATGAGAATACTAAGAGAAAAGAACTTTTGCCCAGTAAACAGGCTTTACAGGTTGTGGCATAATCTTGTCTATTTTAGTTATTAATGTCTTATTGGAAACAAGATGACATCCACCACTCAGAAATCATTTATAAAAAGAGGTTGTAAAGCTTTTGACTAGAAGAGACGGGCCAAGTTACAGGTGCATTTCCCACCTTCACTAATTCCTGTCCCTTTTGCGTTGTGTTTTATTGCACATTCCAGCCAGCACGTTACAGAACACCGATCCAGCAGCAAGATTACAAAATGCAGCTACRATTCAGGCAGGGGCTGAAGGGCCTTTGTATGTTCAGGCAACAGAAACGGTGTCTTTAGGAACACTGTAGGTGTTAAAATAGACTGAGTGCTACGCTGCCAGGATAGGTGGGACTGGAACTAGGTAAACAATACAAAGACACGTCCGGGTTAGGAGACATCCTGATGCCGCTGGCTGCAGCTGAGTGAAGAGCCCTTCCTGCCAGGACCTGCTCCTACCTTTTCTCCGCCACCCTGCTTTGCACTKTCTCCTTCCCACCCCATGCAAGCACCTCTAGTGAGGCAGGTTTGGGTTGCATGGATGGATAGATTTGGCTTACACCTGTGGCTATTCCACCAAACTGGTGGAAAATCCATAGAGAGGCAAGCCCTTAGGCTATCCCACTCCCCTGCCACTTAGGTCACTTCTCTGGCACAGACACAGAAATACCAGCCACAGAAGCCGCTCTCRCTGTGAACCCTGCAGCCTCTGCAGGAGGTTAAACCAGGTGCCGTAGCCAAGCCAGCCGCAACGGTAACGGGGGACTCGGGCCTGCACAGGATCTGCAGCAGCAGCGGCTCCAGGGCGCCCCACGTGCACCCCCGACTTGGGGTCTGCAGGAATGAAATGCCAYGATTGAGGTGGTTCTTAACAAACCYGCTTCCCTCACAGGAAACCTCGGCGCACGGGTGCATAACTCACTCCATAGACCCTGGGCAGGATAAAACAAGCAAAGCGACTCTGCCTGCACAGACCRTCCTAATAGAGAGGTTTAGGAATGAGAAGAATGGTCTGAATGGCTGTGACTAGTAAGGACATTAGTAAATTTGTTCTCTTCCTTCCTTCCTTCCTTCTGAAATGCTCCTGCGCTGCCCGATGCTTCCAGCTCCTCAGCTGGAAGGAGCAGGAGGCAGTGCAGGCCCACGCTGGGCACCCCGTTCGGGACAAGGCAAAGGCTCAAGTCTGTTTGACCCACGGCAGAGGCGCAGCTCGTGGGAACTGCTCTCCCCGGTGACTGGACACAGCAACGTCCAGCAGGCATCTGAGCTGCTGGCTGTCCGCAAGGAAGCAGCTGCAATTAACAGGAAATTGCAGCTTGTCAGAGGCTAACCAGGTGACGAATTACTAATTCCTCCGAGATACTCCCTTTTCTTGAAAAAGCAGTTAAAATCTCTGGGGAACTTTAAAAGGTCAGCGGCTCTTTACCCCTTATCCTCTCCCCTTTTCAACAACATGCCCTCTGAACTTTCCAAGGAAACACATKTAGTGGGGGAAAAAAGAATACGAACGGGTTGAATAAAGAATACAAACCTGCGTTTGAAGATGCTTCCCATCCCACTCCTTTACTGGAGATGACTCCCAAGGAGAGACATGGATGGCATTTGCATGTGGTTTGTCCCAGTTTTTCCCAGTTTGTTTCATGGTTAGCACAGGACCCCTGAATATGAACATGTAGTAAAGGCAGCAACAACCAGGTTGCCACCTACCTGTGACCTGTCAAAATGCTCACCTCCACAGCACCTTTTTAGGTCTGAACACCTCTCATATTAAAAAGAAAAAATCCTTTCTATCTATAGAAGGAATTATTTGTTTCTTAGAGGTGTATGTTGAAAGCTGATTGTTATTTATTTATTGGTGTTTAAATTATCTGACTAAGTCTTAATTTGCTCCTGATGCCAATAATCATTTTTGAGAGAATAGTCTTACATACAGGGATTTAGTTTGACCCTCGTGTTCGTTTCAAGGTATTAAATCACTAGTGTGTACAAAATAGCGCMTTCCAGAAACAACAAATAGAGTAATCAAGGGGTGAGGCTTCCCTTGATTCATTCTTTGGCCTTTGTCTCTTCAGGAAAAATTGTTTTCAGAGCATGTGCCGCAAGACGGCAGAAGAGTAGCAAGGTTATACTGAAGCTTTAGAGCACATTTCTGTCATCGCGATGGAAATTCTTTGGAAATTCTCAACTCTTTGGGGAGCAATTGTTAGAAATGAAACCTAAGTGCATTAAAATTGCCTTGCACATGATTTCCTAAGCATATTGATGATGTCAAGAAATTCTTGTATTTACACCTCCAAAGGCCATACGACAGAGCTGGAAAGGCTACTTTGGCCTGTTACTGATCTCCCCAGATGATTAAACACAATGCTAAAAAGCAACCATTAAGTACACACGATGGCTGCTGTGCCTGTCCATAGTGCAGAAGAACCAACACTTCTGACCCTGCGTTAGGGAAGAATCAATGTTCTGGCCCGTGCAAGCTGCACGCGGTCAGGCAGCAGCCAGAAACACCCGTGGCTTGCACCGTGGTTAGACACGACCCACGGAGCCGGCCGCGRCACCGGCTGCCAGGGACACCCCAGCTCCGTGTGCTCCTGGCGCCACCTCCGCAGCCAGCCCAGCCACCCTGTTCTCACCTCRTGCTCCGCTTCCAAAGCTCGGGAACAGGGCGGCCGTTCCTGTCCCARGGACAACTCCAGCATCACACCATCTCTTCCCTTGAATCATTTCCCGTGAATTTAGCAACCGTCTAAGTGTGACGTAGATCCTCCTATCACGAGGGTCTCCACGGAATWGAAGGTGGTAAGTTTTACACTAACGAGGGGAAGTTATATACCAGGAAACTTAACTGCTGCAGGATCCAACTGAGGACTACAGCCTCCAAAATGACCRTCTGTTTCTAACAAAGATTTCAGTTGTATTCAGAACATACACAGGAAACAAGACTATAAAATGCCATATTTAAGACATAAGACAGTTTCTTGTGCTATTCAGTTTGGTGATCAGTGTGACGGCRTAGCAGATGATTAGGAGCAACTTGGAGCCAGGCTATTCCACAGTTTCCTCCTCTCACACTGTGCATTCGGGCAGCCCCGCTAGTGTGTGCCTGCGGGAGCGAAGTGATGGATCGCCAGCCAGGTTCCTGTGGTATGCTCTGCATCCACACAGCCCCAGGAAAGCGTCCCAGGACGAGGCCGCGGACTGCGCCGTGATCTCGCTGAGCACAGGCCCTGCACCCAGAGCAGCTGCCTCCGCCATGTGCCCAAATGACCAGCCCGGCTGCAGCTTTGACATCTTAACTGAAGAAGGAGCTTCTTAGGTCACAGAGAAGCAACAGTGCAAATTATCACGGGAACCTGAATCATTACAACCTCCAACGACAGCCAGAGCTGATAAAAGGGCATTTTACAAAAGGTTCCTCCCTGGGTACACTATGATCATGTTTCACTAGGAGCAACCAGCTTCGCTCCTAGCGCAGCTGGCCAAAGGTCACCATGTCAGAGGGGACAACGTCCCGCAGTAACGACGGCTAAACCCCCTCCAGCTCGCCACGCGCACTCCAGCAGGGGAGCTTCTGGGACAGGGAACACTCCCAGGTATCAACTATTTTACACCCTTGAACCTGGAAGGAGAGGGAGTGCGTTTCTGCACAGAGACCAGCGATATWTGCCACTGTTGCCATAACGCCACAAACAGTCCTCATGTTGTCYGTGGCAAGGAATTAATTTTTCCCTTTGGATATGATTCCTCACACTTACACATGCTTTGCTCTTTTTTTTGATCAATGCTCGGTATTCTTAGCCTTTTTTTCCTAAAACAGCCCCTCAGCCCCAGCACTCTAGGCTCATGAAATCATTTTGTCCCCCCTTTAACAACTTCTGTGCCTGCCAGSCGCCTGCAGCCACGCGTCACGCAGGGGCACAGGTATCTTGAGTACTTTAAGTTCACACAGCTTTATGAAAACCAGGGCTAAGCGGGAGAGAGGACTCAGATTGGTACCCGGCTGCGGGAGGAGTAGTGAGAAGCCATCCCCTCCATCTCCCTGGGCCTCTGGGTGCAGACACGGGAGCTCCGAGCAGCTCCGGGCCTGCTCCGCCAAGCAGCACGTGGGTGCAGGAAGGAGCAAGGCGGAAATGCAGGAGCTGGAGGAGGGCAGCAGCTGGAAACACCTAGTAGAGTTGTAACTATTACACACTCCTACAGCAATACTGCAAGAAACCAGGCTTAACGAGCTCTGCGATTCACAGACCATCCGGTTATAATGACGTTAAATCCCACAGTCCTTGTCTGTCAAATTCACACTGAGATAAGTAGGAGCTAAGCATGCTCCAGAGTGTTTGAAAACTACATAAGCGCTGCAGCACTGGCCTGGGGGAGTCTGACTGCAAACATCCAGATCTTGGGATTGCAACAGGTACAAACCAGAACCTCCATCTATCAGACACAAACTTTAATCGCTACACGGCCCAGCTGCTAGAAATCTTATGACAAAATTAYGCAAAAAGGATATACAATTCCATTCTAATTCTGTGTAAAAACTGAATTTCTTAGGCTATATGACATTTCGTTTCATGTAACTTTTAAAAAATTAACCTAGACTCTAAAAAGTTTCCTGTTTCCYTCAAAAACAGTATATGTAGGCGTTATTAAATTTGCCATGATTACAAATATAAAGTTATGGGATGCCACGGAAGATGAAATCAAAACAATCAAAGGTGTGTCCTGCAACTAAGATACTACAAAATATAGGATTTTGCACTCTTGGAATGGGAAGCTGTGCATGGAAAATCCTGGCTGCTGCTCTTCCTTTTTGCAGTTCATTAGTGGAAGCACTGGCTCCAGAGAGAGCTGCTTTCCTTCCTTCTCTCCTTTTCTAGGAAGAGCACAATGCACAGAAAGAACATAATGGTTTGAAGGAGAAATTGTTTTTCTCTTATCTTTTTCCATCTTTCAGTTGCTCTTCATAACAGTGGTTAATTTTAAGGCAATAGTAACAAAGAAGATGTATTCAGAAAGAATTGACCTTCTAATAAAGCAAGAAATATCCAGGATAGGCTAAAATCTGGAGGCAATGATGTCCTTTAATGAGGATGGTATAATGGAACAATCCGTCTAGTTGTCTACCGATGGTCTGGAAAACCCTGAAAGCTAATGTACTAAAAAAGCTATTGTGCACTTATTTCAGCAAAGGCAAAAATCAGTTTATTTATTATCCCATTATGGGTGTTTGTTTCTAATGTTCTTATACTCAMAGGCAGTTGAAGCACCAAAACAATGAATTGTTTAATATCAAACAATGTTCTTGTTTCTCACCCGAACAGGGAGGCCACCACTTGCTCGACTGTACAGTCAGAATGAATACATTACAGCTATAAATTTAGACTTATCGAAGAAAATCAGAAACCATATAAAAGCACAGGGGAAACATAATAGCAGAAAAGAAGGCTCATGACTATCTGTCAAGAGTTCCTTCAGACCCACGCAGGCCTCGCGTTGGCTAAGCACAGTCCAAGCGCTGTCTGCTATCATGGGACAGACTGTCCACTTACGCTTTGTTTTCCCCTAAATGCACTCAGTGTATGTCAGTGAAAACTGTTGATTAGAAGAAATAGTTGAACAACAAATAATGTCCAGTAGGCTGAATTAAAAAAAAACAAAAGAAAGAAAAAAGAAAAAGGAAATTGAGGTGCCGGCCACATGTTTGGCTTCTATGTCTCCAAAACACCTTGTGTGAGTCTACTGAAATAAGTCATGAAAACCCTGGGCTGAAGTGAGAGAAACATTTGTTTGCATTCAGATTGCTCCTGGGCTGACTACTTGAAGAGCTGTGTGAAGCTCAGGCATACAGCAAAAAGCTTGTTCAGCTGTAAATGTGAAGAAATCAACCCATCAAAGACACGGGAAAACATGGAGAAGCATTCGATTCAACCCTGCTGGCTGCTCCTTGCAGGGACATTCGCAGCTCAAGTGTTAAACAGCAACCTAAATGAATGAAAACGGAGCCTCATCACAGGGAGAGATGGGCACCAGAGGAGGGCGAGATGCTCCATGGCAGAGCCTTCCTTTGTGAGCATCACAGCATCAAAGCAAACGGCACACTGGGCTATTACACMCTGCTCCTGCAGAAAACCTCCTGCTGGTAACGAGTGAATGGGGAAGTCGTATTTCACAACCAGATTTTAACAAGGAGGTTATGCCTTGGAGATGAGAGGCTGCACGAAAGAAACGGGTTATTTGTAAAAGTCAAGCCAAATGCTCTGGGGGAGCTGGAAGAGAAACACCCGAAAAGTAGCTGACAGYCCAGCTGTGTTTATGAGAACCTGCTCTGTCCAACCACAGAATAGCTGGCTCGTAGATTTTGAGTGCGAGTAATGATTTACTATCTTGACCCAAGCAAGAACTGGAACACCCCGAGAAAAGATTTTGCCGAGGTTCTATTTAATGAGTCCGTGTCCTGCTATCTGATCACGTTTGACATGTTTGCAGTTATTTTAACTGCAGCATAATAAGATGATGAAACTTTGATGCTTCCCCTGCAGTACTAACGCATTTGGCATTGGCAGTGCTTTTGCACGAGGATTTGTCTCCCTCAGAAAGACRCGATTTCTGCCTCTCCACTGACTCTGTTTGGTAGTGGACTTGCTCCCTCTGTTATGGCTCAGATACRGAGGCACTCTTAGAAAGGAGCTTTTCCCATTAAAGCGAATCCTCGACACTGTGGGGAAAGGGGCAGCCTCATCCAGCTTGGTTTTGGTGGGTGGCACCTGCCTCACGTGCTCCCCACAGGTTCTCCTTTCTCCTAGGTCCAGGTATGGTGCACGCACATTGTGTGTCACATCTTCCAGTATTTGTGTCTCTTTTACATGAGCARCCACAGGAGTAAAACAAGAAGTAGGCAATGCCCATAAAACTGAAGTCATTGCTCCTGGAAAGCTGACTCAGACAGAGTCTGCGACCCTTGTTTTGACCGTGATCTTCTCAAAAGAACTCCCAGTCTCCACACTCAGCCCCAGCTCAATTTATTTAAAAACATAAATATTTAGCCCAGCAGAGCTGACTGGAAACTTACACTCATTATACATTAGCTAATGAATATAAAATGCTACTCCTTAAATATTTTTATAAACAAGTAGATCTAAATCTATTGTACATAAAAATACCACCATTGTAACAAGCTTATTTGGGGTCTCCAAAAGCTGTCCTCAGAGCTAAAATATTTAACAAAGATGTTTAATTAGAAAAGTGATTTTTTTTTAATGAAATGAAAGTTAGATGTGACATGGCCAAATGCCAGTTTTGGAGCTCCAAGCTGTCAGAAACTGCTCTAATCTCTAATATCAAAGCTGCACTGCAGTTACCAGAGCACTTAGCATTACCTGTCRTACAGACTCAGTGAGGTGCCCTGGATTAAAGAGGAAAAGCGGAGGGAGGTTGGGTTMATTTGGCTGTTTGCCAGTCTGTTTGACCAACACATAATGAGGCAGAAACCCCCTTACACAAACCCATYGATCTGGTGTGTTAATGGTCAGAAAGGTACAGAGATATCTGCACTTGTTCACTTCCATTAAAAAGGYTGGCCTGATGGCTTATCACAGAAACTATTCTAAAAGAATGTCCTTTTTTTAAGAAAAAAAAAATTTTAGAAACTATTGTATAAGAATTTTTTTTAAACCCATTTAAAAAAATGTTTGGACTTCATTCACAAAAACACAGCAGTAATTTATGCAATTACAGCTTTGGAAAACCCRAGTTTAAACAAAACAGCAAACTCCCTTGAACTCAATTGGACAAGCAAACAAACAAAAGGACAGGCGCAGATCCTATCTCCTGCAGTTTGGCACGCTCAGGCAATTCTGCACGCTAAAAATTGGGCTCCTTATAAAAAAAAAAAATGCATCTCCAAGTATATTCAGGAGCAAAACTCTCTGGCCTCAAAGTTCAGCACTCTGATAAACTTAAATGGCAGTTCATAACTTGGCAGGCAGAGCAATCATGACTSTCAACACGGGTCTAGCAAGGTTGCTGGAGTTCTCCACATGGTTCTGCACAGGTCAGGGAGATCTGCAGTCCTCTGAAACGCACTTGCACAGGGCTGCTTCAGTCATCAGGGGGATTTTTAACAAGTCTCCTCACCTCCAAAAGGGAAGGACGGGAAAAATGCATGAAAGTGTKAGTTTGGAGTATTGTTAATGTCCAAAGAAATTCTCACATTTGCACATTTTGACCAAGAGCAGGAATTTTGCATACTTCTTTTTTTGAGAGAATTTCCACTTACCTCCTTCTTWTTAAACTAATCTTAACCTAACCTTTTCAAGTTAATTCTTCTAGATTCCAAAATGAGCAAGCTGTCTACACAAGTGGAAGCACTTTAAATCATTGTGTATTAACATTTGTGTTAACAATTAGATTGTATTTAAATTTATATGCTAGTGGGGGTGGACCCTACATGCCACTCACACCATCTAGACACAGGTTGCAGCAACCTCCCTACCATTACAGTTAATGCACAGGAAAGCTCCCACTAGGCTTTTATTCTGCTTTGAAGACACTCCCAAGTCATTCAGGGATTTATTTACTGAAACTTCCTTGTATGAAATGCAAATGAAGCGCAGAGCTGAGCTTAGCCTACAATATTAAATGAGCAGAAATTGGAAAGATGAAGTTTACATATTTTTCTCCCTTAATCAGATTTCATTGCAATTCCTTCCCTGTGTTCTTCTATAGTGGAGAGATGTCATTATTAAGTTTACAAACAGTGGTTCACCATCCTATCTCTCCRATTCGGTAATTCCAGTAAACCCAACTGAGGCTGGCTATCCATGTCAAAAACTTTCCTGCGCCAAATCCTTAGCCTCATCTTTGTTTAGGAAGTCAGGGCTAAGTGCAGATGTGAGTTGAGCATCTCTGAGAGCAGCTGAAGCCCATCAGGACTGAGTGGCCCTCTGAGTGTTGCTTGTGGGAACATTAACAAGAGTGTCATGAAGCAGGTTAGAAAAAAGTTGCTTCTATGTATGACAGAATATTTACTTAGCAATTTTGGCTTTAAAGTGCATGCATTTTTTTCAGGTGAAAGTATTCAGTTCAGTAAGGCTTAGTATAATCCCAGCTGACAGTCTAGGGACTGTACTTGGAGGGAAAAATGTAAGTACTTTTACTGGAAATGTTACCACAGTATTTGTCTGCTAATATCTTTGTAGGAGATGGGAAGGAATGGGATTGAGAACATTTCTTCAGAAAGAATGAAAAGACAGTAGGGACTTCCCATCTGCAGAATATGATTTCTTTCACTCGGCCACTACAGATTTTAGTTGGAAAAACATGGATTTATTTTTAAGCCAAATGCACATTAGATACAAGAGAAGCAATCAGAGAAACTCTCAGATGTGATTCATTCTGAGCACAAACGCTAAATGATACTGCAGCTTTTGTACAGTGTCTTTTCCTTTTGTTCTCATAGCCTTGGAGCTGCAGCAAGACTCTAAAGAAAAGTAAGTTCACATAAATCAGGATATTGTAGTATGAGAAGTAAAACTTCAATTATTTCACCATTTTTTTTTCAAATTACTTCTGCTAAAATAATTAGTTATTCCATTTTTACCTTGTAGCATCTAAGGAGGTTTTCACCACATTATAATACTGTTTGATATTGACAACTGTTACAAAATGTTGAGAGTGAAGGAAAAACTGTGACCACGCACCGGGGAGGGCACAGCTGATACTCATTTAGATAGATATGTTTAATCATCAACTACATACTGCACTCTGATCTGAGCAAGGGACTGGATGAGATCAAAAGTTACTCTGAAAGTTATTACTGAAGGCAACGAATTGCATAAAGCAGCGTTCTTGGTAAAAGAGCACGCTGCAGAAAAGAAAAACTAAATCAAGGTCTTTGCATTCATTTCTTATTGACATCACTGGGAACTGCATATACACGCATCCAGCACAAAATAACTTTGGTAATTTTGGTAATTAAAATAATTAAAGTTACTTCATGTCAGAGAAATTATATTTCATATTCAGTTGCAATTCATGGGTTAACACTGAACCCATTATGCTAGCAAACTTGAAGAACTGAGATTTCAATGTGTTGCAAGTGCTTATGCTCAGCTGGAGATGTGCAAGCCTAAGTTAATATGTCTGTAATTGCTGTCTTCTGCTCTTTACCTGATCATTTCATTCACCCCAGTGGCAAGAGGAAAGACAGCTTCTTGTGACAAAGACAGCTTCTGCAACTGCTGATGAAAAGTTAAATAGTTCCCCTCAGGAAACCATTGCTTCTGTAAACTGCAAAAATTTCCCAGTAAAATGCACATTTCTGCCTTAAGGAGATGAATTAATTAAATGCTAATGTTTTAAATTGCTCACAGAGAAATGTGAATGAGCTATGCTGGTCACATGGGCATTGTACAAGAGGCCAGCGATGGAAAAGCTTTTCCATCACTCACGGAGAGAAAAACCCTGAGCCACATTCCAGGAAAAGAATCACAACGATTTTCAGGGACTGCAGGAAACTTGCTCTTCTCTCTCAAGCCCAAAGGCCTTGCTGTTGCCTGTCTGGGAAATAGCTCCCCTGTGCATGATTATAAATGCCCCCACACAGAGTGTGCTCTTCTGCAAAGAAGTCCAGTGGAAGTGATGACTTTGTTGACACCGACAAAACCAAGACCAAAGTAACTTGTCTTATACAAGTGGGTTTCCGTCACCACCTTTGTTGTGGGGAATTCAGAAAAGTAATTAAAGCCTACCATCTCTGGTGTGCTCCCTACAGGCAAACTAGTGCAATAAATAAGTGAAGACCACTGAAGTGCTGGAGGTCCCTGAAGGCCCAGGCCAAATGGTACTTTTGGTAACAGGGAAGGAGCTAGAGCAGCCTCCTTGAGGTCTGAGTCCCTTCTCTCCAGCCTGTGGGTAGGAGGGACCAGGGCAGGGACTAACCAGCAGGGAACAGTCACTGGGACCTGAGATATGACTCTCATGTCACATCATCACACGTGGAAGCCACCGCGTTCCCTCAGGGTCTCTTTCTGACCTGGTCACTGCCAGGTCCTGCAGTGCTGCCGACATTCAAAGCCCTGCAGCCTTGCAGGTGAGAAGATGGCAGAGTTTTGTCATTCTTTTTATTGCCCTTCTAAACTTCTAGCTGAGATTTTTTACTTGGCAACATTTCTTTTTGCCATCTACCCAGTGTTCACCTCTATTGAAGGAGTCACACTCCTCCCCAAAGTAGCTACTCTCTTGATGATATATCCCTTTTCTATGGCTATTATTGGTTCAAAGACAAGTATCTTTCTTCTTTCCTATGGAGGATTACCTCAGTGCCACCTGGAACAGTATCTCTGTAAGATCTCTGTGGGATCCATGATATTTTGTTTAGCTATAGGTCTAGCAATAATGTTTCTGTCAAAAGAACTCCCCTTAAGGATGAAGAGTTTATTTTTAACTAGCAACTCTGTGAACAGCCCAGGCTGAGCATCATGTTCGGTCTTTTCCATCTCAAACACCCAGGAAAACATGTGCAGGCCAAGCTGACCTTTATGATACCTATGCAGCCCAGCTGCTTTTAGCGTATTTACACAAGCTTAACTAACTGAAACCTGATAAACAGTTCTGCTGAAAATGTGGCACAAGATATGAAATCTGCTTGCTTCATTTTAGCAAATAAGAATACTTTATTAATTGCTAAAATTACTTAAATTGCTCATAATTTATAGATCATCAGATCATCTGAAAACATAAATGAAAAATGCTTCAAACACAGTAACAACTGGGAAGACCTGCTGAGTAAGTTACTCCCAGGAGTGCAGTCAGTTCTCAGAAGAAAAACAGTCTTGGAGAAAATTTGCTCAGACACTTCCAGAAGCAGCTAGTGGTATCTGAACAGATAGCCATCCTGGGGAGAGGCCTTCTTCAGATGAGACGTTTGCAATGAGCACTTCATAATTCATGAACAGGAAAGACAAAGGTAGTTTGCACAAAAAAAAAGCTTTTTCCTACATCTTTTACAAATTTTAGCTATACTACTCCTTTACATGAAGCAAATGTCTTATTCAGTTAATCCATGCTGATTATACCAGCCATCTGATTTAGTGGGCAATGAGAACACTGATCTACTCCCTATCACTCCCTGCTGCTACAATCACATCATGCTTTTACAGGCTGTAGTTTCAGCGTGCTCAGGGGCAATGAGGAATGTTAAAAAATATTTCTTTTTACTTTGACAGGACTGTTGACATTTCAGGAATAATCTCTCAGGCAAAATTAAAACTATTGCAAGAGCAACAACTGTGTGAATCATAATTATACCATATAAGATGCATCTTTTGCTCAATTCTTTTCAAAATGTTATGACCCCATTGCCATGAAATCTGTGTCTATCTAGTGCTGCTTTTCCTTGACTCCATGATTCTGAGGTGGAAAGGGTTTGGGGCTCCACTTCTCTGTAGTTCTCTGTAGTGTAAATGGGACTCAAAGACTGAACAGGTTTTGTCAACAAAATCTTATTCCTTCAATTTAAACCACAAAATCTTTCCTATCACTGTCTGGAATGCTATCTTTGTAGGAAAACAGACAAGATAACATTGTCATCACTGTCCTTTGTTTTAGGTATTTTTTTTTTAAGTGTCTGTGATCTCAGAGATAAGATCTGAAATCCTTAATTTCTGCAAAGGAAACTTCCACATCAACCCAATTTACTGTCAAATACTGGAATCAGCATCCCTGGGAGGAGACTGCATGGGTCACACCTTGATGATGACATGCATGAAAATCACATGTGAGTCCAGAGCAATAAGGTGCTTTGCTGCTAAGAACTCACCAAACAGCTGAAATTACGGTGTGGGCTTTACCAAATTTTTCCTTGAATCGTATTTCTTTAAAGTAGATGCTGGTGGGAATCCAGTTACTTTGTTCTCCAATATTTTTTTCTTGTGTTTTGCTCTAGGACTTTTACAACCAAAAACAAAAGCCATATTTAGCTTAGACTACTATTAATAAAGTAAACACATTACCACCCTTCAGCATCACTTAACACTGCTGAGGTTCTACTAAACATAAATTGCATGCAACATGCAAATCCAGTAAGGAAACAGATCCAGAAAAGCCATGTCACGTCAGAGAGGTATTAAAATAGCAAGCCTAGCTAGGACCTGACATCAGCTCTCCTCAGATGAAGAAGAACCTGGAAGCCACATGTTATAAAAAATATTTCCCCTTCTAGCATTATATTTTGCATCTCTTCCTATGCATCAAACATTCTGTATATGAATGATAAATATTGTATACACCATCTCATATTTATCACATAGGGCAATCTGTGAAAACTCCCCTTGAGAATAACCTGACAAGCACCTGGGATGTCACAGATGATTTTTCGGGAGTCACCATATGTACTTTTATGTACTTAGATAAAAGCACGTCCAAACCAGCAAGCTACATGCAGAGGCCGGTTCCTGCATGAGCAAGTCAGCTGCCCCAGCACGACAGAAACTTCCAGTCCCTGAGCAAACTTCAAGCAATTATTTGAATCTATTCAGCCTCACCTCCCTGTGCGATATGTGTAGTATCTTCCTGGGAGCTTAAACCCCAGAAACCTTTTCTATACCTGCTGTC
Source organism: Eudromia elegans (assembly GCA_003342815.1). Lineage (NCBI taxonomy): Eukaryota > Metazoa > Chordata > Aves > Tinamiformes > Tinamidae > Eudromia > Eudromia elegans. The sequence goes on from PTEX01000042.1 coordinate 1,377,453, forward strand.
TAGGAACATAGGTTCTATGAGGCAAATAACTGAATATTATGAGACAAGAATACTGAAAAGAAATGGTTACTTTGCCTGCTTTGGCAAAGCCGGCCCCAAACCCCTCAAGTCTTTCTTGGACTGAGTCACTAGCCACCCCGCTGCTGTAAGTAGATGATACATCTTGGCTAGGAACTCTAGCTGGGGCTGTCGCTCTGTGGCCGAAGCATGAGCAGGAGCCAGCCAGTCCGAACCCCTAGAGTAACCATGGCTGAGATATCTTCAAGTGCAAGTTCCCTGATTATTGCCTTCTTCATGGAGAAACAGGAGGACACCTCGCAGGTAAGGCGCCACGTTTCCAGGGCGCCGCGCACTGCGGCACACGCGCGGGCTCCCAGGAGCAAGGCTAACCCCTCCGCCAGCCTTCGGGCGCTGCCCGGGGCCGCGCTCGCGYACCCGCGCCCCAGCCACGCCACAGACGGTACCTGCCGAGCGCGCGGAGGGCTCCGGTGTGTGCTGGCGGTGCCGGCTCCCGTGGCTCCCTCCCTGCCCCGGCTGGCCCGGCGCCGTGGTGGCCACGGCCGGGCGCGCGGTCAATGTTTTACCAGCCCGCCGGCCCGCCCTCCATGCAAACACGGCGCGGAGCGGGAGCGGCGGCTCCGCTGTAGCCTGGCGTGAGCAGAGCAGGGCCCTGCTCCCACCCCTTCTGCCCCTCAGCGCGCCAAGCAAAACTAAACGCACCCCAAAGGAACTAAATGAAAGGAAGCCTGCTGTGAGGGTGCCCTGGGCAAAGCAAGCAGTGGGGGAAAAGGCTACGAAACCGGTGCCATGGTGGCCAGTCGGTGAGGACAACGTCTGTGCAAGTGCACAGGCCGAGGCACGCCGGCTGGAGGACATAGAGGGCCAGGCCGACTATGGGGACTCACAAACGCATCTGCGGTGGAGCAGAGCTGCACGCCGGGCACGGCTAGAAACTTCCGCAGCCACCGTGAGCCCCAAGCAGCCTCGCCCCTGCTCCGAGAGCGGGGCATGGCGGGTGGCTAAGGGGAGAGCCCTGCAGCGAAGATGAGTGCAGGAGGCGGCGGAGGACGTCCCTGCGGTCCCCCCTGCCATGAGCGGATGGGTCCCCAGGAGCTCCTCTGAGTTAAAATTCAACCAGCTCCAACCGGCGTTCTTGCACGGCCGCCAAGTCAACCACTGCACACAGCGAAGGGGGCTGGTGGGAGCCCGAGGGTCGCTGCTCCTCCCCAGGAGCAGAGGATGAGGGTCCGAGCAGGATATGGTGCTGGGGCAGCTTCCAGCTTGCGAGTCCCTTCGCCCTCCTGACTCATACACAGTTGCTCACCAGAGGCTATGGGGAAACCTCGGCCACCTTGGGACACTCGGTCTTGTGAGCCTGTCCTGGCTGTCATGGTCCAGTAGCCCTGCTTTGAGGCAGACCGGTTCTTCTGGCCTCGTCTGGGTTTTCTGACTTGAGCAGTATGTAGTTTAACAGCATGTATTTAAGGAGAAATTCCACTTCACCGGCCGTTCTTATCTGCCCCGGTGTGCTGTGTGGCCCATCCGGGAGCAGTGCCACGTGTGGGGCTCAGGACTGACGGCTGGGGGTTTTGTCCAGCCTCATGCCTGTCTGATATCTCCCGCCTCACCTGGCAGCAGCAGGATGGGCACTCCATCAGATGGGCTGATCCCAGCTGCGCTGTGGGGAATGCCTCTGCCTGCTGGCCCCACTGCCATGGGCTCCCTCCCCACAGATGGCTTTTAGCATGCAACCTTTATGATGCTAGGACAGGGCTAAGCTGATATTTGCCTGCCCATGTTAAGGTAGCCCTTACTGCAACAAATCACCAGGAGGGAGCGCGGAGGCCTGAGGGGGAGCAGGGTTGGTGAGCAGGGCCACCGCTGGCAGAGATGTTGGTGTGTGTCCAGCCTGATGGTGCACTGAGCGTGTGCTGCTCTGTGAAGCACCAACACTTGCCATCACGCAAGCTGGATGCCTTCAAGCACTCCCGACACTCCACGTGGGCCTCCCCTTGCCTTTTGCCTGGAAAACGGGTAGTGGAAGGAGACTCTCTCACACACACTTGGTGGTAGAAGCAAGATTAGCAGATGGGGACACTGGACTCAGCATGCACGGAGAAGGAATATGGCCTTCCCCCAGCTGCCTTAGGACAACCTGCAAGACTGGGCAGTGTCTCTTGTGTACATCCTGCTGACCCCCAGCTTGTGTCCCTCTAGTTAAAAAACCTCACAGATGATTAAAAGCATCTGCTCCCACTCTGCAAGGAGGATGTTGTCACCAATGTGACCTCATCAGTGTATACAAGTATCTCAAGGGAGGGAGTGAGGAGGATGGGGCTGGCCTCTTCTCGATGGTGGCCAGTGATGGAACTAGAGGAAATGGCCACAAATTGAGGCACCAAAAGTTTCACAGGAACTTGAGAAAGAATTTCTTAACAGTGAGGGTGACAGAGCACTGGAACAGGCTGCCCAGAGAGGTGGTGGAGTCTCCTGCCCAGAGATCTTCCAAATCCACTTGGACACCACTCTGTGCCACATGCTCTAGGAGACCCTGCGTGTGCAGGGGGGTTGGACTAGATGACCTCTAGAGGTCCCTTCCAACCTTAAGTATTCTGTGATTCTGTGATTCTGTAATGCATGGGGGTGGGAGGGACCAGCCCTCTTCTGTGACCTTTTCCTCAGGCTTGGGGCGTGATGATTGCCAAATCAGGTTGGCCTTTCCATACCTCACTTATCCTCTTGTTATAAGCAGAGATAATAACAACTCTCTTCTCCACAGTGCTAATTGTGACCATCATGTGACCCCCATGCAAAAAGAGGGGTCTGTAAGCAAACCCTTTTATTTGACAAAGCTTCAAATATTTGACCTTGAGGCCCTGCCTGACTTGCTCAGTGGGAGCAGGAGGTGCTCACAGCAGAGCTACTCCACCTTGCACTGACCGTTACACAGGGAGGGGGCTGAAAGAGCAGGTGACGTGTGGGAAATGCGGACACGTTGCTGCCTCTTGCCAGGATAAGGAGACCACCTAAGATATCAGACGCCTTCCTAACAAATCCTTGGGTGGAGAGATATAATTTCTGTGAAAGGCGGTGTCTGCTTTGGACAGCTGGGCATTCCCTGACAGCAGAAGTGTTTCAGGAGAGGATACAGAAGGACATTAATGTTTTCCACAACTACCTTAAAGGAGGGTGCAGTGAGGCAGGGTCGGTCTCTTCTCCAGAGTAGCTACAGATATGTGAAGAAGAAATGGTCTCAAGTCGTACCAGGGAGGTTCACGTTAGACATCAGGAAGAATTTCTACACAGAAAGAGTGGTGAAGTCTTGGAACAGGCTGCCCAGGGAAGAGGTGGAGTCACTGACCCTTGCAGAGTTCAAGAAACGCATAGAGGAGGCACTTCTTAGGGACGTGGTTTTACAGGCCTGGTGTTGAAGGGTTTATGGTTGGACTCGATGATCTTAAAGGTCTTTTCCAACCGTAATGATTCTATGATTCTGCCTGGATTAGACTGAGATTTTGTCACCATAGTGTTTCACTTAGAAACACTGCTGTTTGGATCTCCAGCAAGGCCAGAAACTGAGACTGCAGTGGAAGGATCTGGAAATGAAGAAGTGGAATGCTGGTACTTTGGTTTTACTGGGCCAGCGTGAATTTGGTTTGCCTGGTAGACAAGGTCACCCCTCACTGCCTGATATTGAGAAGTTGTCCAAATACTCACTTTTCTGAGATATTAATACTTCTGCAAACCCTGTTAGCATGATGCAGGCTGTGTTAGCATGATCAAGCTGTGTTTAATCTTGGACTCAGGGAATTTCATTTGTCAGTCACAGCTCATGGGTGCAGCCACAGCAGAAAAATTAAGGCTCTGCTCTGGTATTATAGAAGTTGTATAACTTCACCCTGGCTGAATAGGAGAGTGGATAATTTATTGGGTCCTCCCACTAAATCTGTGCAGACAGGTTGATATAATACCATAGAAACAAAGCTGTGATTTCACAGTTGCACAAGCAGTAAGAAACAAAAAAGAATCTTTCCCCTGCCTACCTGTGTATAGCTGACTTGCAAAAACTTGTGGTCTTCTATTCACAACAGCTTGTGTGAGCTTTTGTCTGCTTTCACGAAATTCACCTCGGAATGAAAAACACCCCAAATCAATGAGCTTTACCTTTCTTTGGAATGAAGAAAGAGAAGGACAATACTTTTATAGGGTGTTGCATCTGAAAGCAAGTTACGAACAGGAATGACTGATTTAAGCACCCTTGTGAGGTGTTTCTCTGGAAGTGTTAAAACCTTTGCTTCTTTGTGGACTAGGATAGGCTGAGATAAAATAATTTCCCAAAGGTCAAACAGCAAGATAGCACTAAAGCGGGAATCAGAAGTGTAGGAAAGCTTCTTTCCAGCCTGAGTTTAATATGTTTCTTCTTATTTTCTGTCTTCAAAGTTGCTGCAGTTGTTCAGGGAGAGGCAAACACTGCTCAGGAGGCTGAGCGTGTCCTGCGCCGTCTGCCCAGAGCTCCCCGTACCATCCTTGCACAGATAACCACGGGGAGGTTTCTCATTAACGCACCAATGACACAAGGGACTGTGACCCGCGCAGAAGCTCTGTGGCTCGTTCTGAGTTGCAACCTTTGTCACAGAGCACAGGTTTCAAGGGCAGCATAACACTTGAATGTTTGGTTTACTGAACTCTCTGCCAGTGGAGGAGGTGCTGGGTTATGCAGCACACAAACTGTAAAGTCAAGTGTTAATTTAGTACAGAAAAGATACTACGTCTCCAGGATGGCTTGGGAGCAGCAGAAGGAAAATATATAGATCCTAAAAGTGAAAAAGCACCTAAAATACACAGGCGTTTGGTCAAAGCATTTTCAAAGAAACATCAATTCCTTTTAAAGTGTTAGCAACCCTAACAAACCCTAACAAATAAATCAAACAGCAAAACTAAAACCTGGGGATCAGATAGCAGGAGGGGGAATTTCTATTCTGCACTATGTAGTGAATCGTAAGTAGAGTTTAGTTTTATTTCAGTGCTCTTTCAAAAGATGCAATTGTATTTCATCCTGCAGGGCAACTTGCTTTGCCACTATGGGCAGATCCTGAGCAGCTACTGCAGAAGCTTTCAAAACTTCATATTCATAAAAAGGACCTCCCATATGTGAGTACACAGGGCTCTGGGGAATATGTCCCAACCCATCCCTAAKCAGCATTTCGAAATAACCTCCTGGGTAAACACTGGAGCCATACTGGTGACCTCCAGACGGAGCCCTGTCCCCTCCTCAGCAGGACTCACCACCACCTGCCGTAGAGGAAACAGGCGGGAGGGAAAAATGATTTTAGGTCTTGGAAGATCCTTATTGCACAGGAAGCAGCAGAGACATGCAGTGTTGTGAACGGAGAGCCCTCGTAGCCGTAGCCTGAAGGTTGCACACACGTGGACACCTTTCCAGCCGCGGCCTCTGGGCTCTGGGCAACATGACAAGCGGTGCAGGACCTGCAGCCCCGCAGTACCTGATCTTCACTTGGGTCCATACACAGTGGCTTGTGCAGAATGAGTCCTCAGCAGACAAAGTGCTCCTCTGGATGATAAGAGGAAGGCGATAGCAAGGAGACTGTTTACAAAATGCCTCTGCCAAACTGGTCCCCAGAGTAGTTTTGCTAGTGGTTTCACCGGGCAGAGTTTCAGTCGTTACTGCATTGGAGGGAGCAGACCTTTCAACACAGACTATGTAAGAAAAAATGCTCATGATTCACAGAGATTTTGAATGCTAATAGGAAAGAGTATATGCCGATTGCAAGCAGTTTCCATAGAGCTGATCAGTTAAATACCTGGCTAACAGAAAGAGCAACCATACCATACCAGGCCATAAAACTCCCYAGGCAAAGCAGTTTTATTTTAAGAGAAACCTTTCCTCAACTTTCTTATTTGCAGCTTTTTTTTTTTTTTTAACATAAATGATGTTTCAAAACCATACCATCCAAAGCTTACTCGAGAACTGCCTATTTTGACTTTGTCTGCATTTTGTACGAGCACGCTATGCTAATGATGAAGCACCTCCCCCCTGCAGACAGGTATTTCAGAATACTCCTTCCTTTTACATGTATGGCTGCACTCCGTGATGCCACCCACAGCTRTGCTTAGTAAAGGGTTGTATCAGAAAAGCTCCAGTCACCAGTGTGCGTTCACCCTGGGTTCGTTTTTAGTACAGAACTCCCTCCACTAAGTTGCTTTTGGCTTTTCCCTTGATGTAACAGGACAAGGAGGATCCCAGTCTCAAACTGAGAAGGTGCTGGCTGGCTTTCCTCTTACTTTACACACCAAAACAAGCACACACAGGAAGATGAATCATAGAATGCTTAAGGTTGGAAGGGACCTGTAGAGGTCATCTAGTCCAACCCCCCTGCACACGCAAGGTCTCCTAGAGCATGTGGCACAGGGTGATGTCTAGGCAGATTTTGAAGATCTCCAGAGAAGGAGACTCCACCACCTCTCTGGGCAGCCTGTTCCAGKGCTCTGTCACCCTCACTGACAAGAAATTCTTTCTCAAGTTCCTGTGGAGCTTTTGGTGCCTCAATTTGTGGCCATTTCCTCTAGTCCTAAAGATGAATCCCTAAGGAACAGGATTCTCACTCGRAAGCAGGGCTCAGCAGCTGGATACCCAAAAGTCGCTCACTCCCAGACCAAGCTCAAGCCCTAAAACCTGTGTTTTCCTGCTCGACCTCAGGCTTTCAGGTGCCAGGAGCCCTCAGTGAGCAGTGCAGAAACCACGAGGCCTGCCCTGCCGCGGGGGCTGTGCGCGAGGAGCCCAGAGGCACACGTRTTTGTTTCAGGACTCAGCTGTTCATAGCTTTCTATGAGGGGGGCTTAGAAGATGAAAAAAGGTTGAAAAATATAATACTCCTAATGTCACTACAGTGTTTTTTACTATTTTACACCTTTTAAGGATATTAGTAGGAAGGGAGATTTTTTCTACTTACATTTCATTTCAGACATTCCTAATTACATTGTTAAATGCATATATTATGTATRTAAGTTAAATAATGGTAAGCCACAACTTGCTACAGGACATTTTTTTTTTTGGTAGTTCCTTTGAAATAAGAATATAATTGTTTCTTTTTATACCGGAAAGTGTTTGTGTTAAAATCTATCATCCAGCTGCCTGTCTATCTATCAAGGCACTCTCGGTTTTAGAATGTTTTGGGACACCTGATGGGAATGCGGGGCTGTAAAATGTAATATTCTAAATAGATGAATATAAATGTATGCCATCATTCTGCTTTCTCAGGCCTTAATACTGGGACTGAAGCTCTCCTGTAGCCACTTTAGCAGTGGACAGTCGTCTTCTTAGCAGCATCCTTAGCACCTAACGTTAGATTTGGGCAAACATTTAATTCCACTCTAAATGTCTGATTACATGAGACATTTTTATCACACTTGGCAAGTGCAGCTAGTTGCTTTAAATGAGCCCCAGGAGATAAGTRACATTTCTATTTTAAAATAATGCTTAAGATGGTGCATGTGGAGATTTTATAGCTGAATGGAGAAGCTAAGAGTCATCCTTTCCAGCAAATAGTGACCCTGGGACTTGCTCTCTTCTAAGTACATGAATGAAATACTTTGTGTTCATATTTGCCATACTGAGAATCTCAGCAGAGACACAAATACATCTCTGTGAGTGTAAGGTCAGTTACTGAGGACTGCACTTAAATATTTAGAATCAAGTTTTATTTAGGTTTTAATTATCTCACTGTACCACCCAGTCCCACCTCAGCTTCAGAACACAGGCATCTTTTACAGCATCTCCACCCTACCACCAAATTAATGGCACTGAAGGGAAGGGCATTTGCAGAAGTCCAAGGGCATCATGCATTCACGTCCCCGCTTGGGGATGAGCAAGATGAAGCCCGAAGGGGAGTGTATGAACACAGCACTTCCCTTCCTCGGGGCTCTTTCGGTCATCTGGCCTGTCTGCCCAGGGGCCCCCTGAGGCAGAGGGGAGCTTCCCGAGAAAGGAATGGGGCYGCAGGGAGGATGGCGTCAGGAGGCTGCGTGTGGCTGAGAGGTGCCCGGAGCGGTGACCACAGAAACCCGGGGAGGAGAGAGGCAGTCAGGGTCTTCACAAGTCACTGAGAAGAAATTAGTGAAGAATCACAATGACAGAGTTGGCTGAGGAGAAATATGAGCTTTAAATTGCTTGCAGAACAAGAGACAGCCRGAAGGAAGATGGGGAAGAGCTAGGAAAGCATCTCGAGTGCTGAAGAGATCAGTGGATGCTCATAGTTTCTGAAGGGAAGGAAAAAGAAGGGCAGGAGCAATCCAGGTGCAAGGGCAAGGTGTTTTTGAGGTACTCCCTCCAAAGCAATAATGCTTGTGAGAAAAGCAGAAAAAGTGTGATGTACAAGGAGAAAATGAGGGCTTAACGGGTATTGGAAAGAGAAGGCAGGAAGTACAGCACTTATTTGGTTTAAAGAAGTCAGACTGAGGTAAAATAATCACGTACTTTGCAAGATACAGGCATAACGGAAAGGAGAGCTGGTGCTCTGGGTGAAGGAAGAGCTGGTAGGCTAAACCCACACGTGGTGGAGGTGGTCACAGGATGGGGAAAGGGACTGCAGCTGATGGGGAGCTGGGGACACCTGCGCAGAGAGCCCAGGTGAATGGAGCAGTGGGAGCTGCAGGGCAACGAACCAAAAAGAAAAATGAAACTGTCTTTCCTGTTTATTAAAAAAAAAAAAAAAAAAGCCCCAAGCAGATTTTTTTGCTTATTAAAAATCCTCACATAGAAGAAGCCTAGGAGAACCAGCAATAGACTCTGCACATAGCAGCTACATCACATGGGCACATCAAATATGTTTGATGAACTTGTTTTTTTCCTTTGTGTGAGGACTAAACCCAGGTATCATGTACTCCTATGCACACATAGCCAGTTATGCTTTATGCCTGTAGYGTTCCAGGCTATTGTATGGAAGCTGAAGAACGGAATAATAACACAATGTTCTGTACCAGAAAACTGCAGCATTTAGTGAGTGTATCAGTTTCCCAGTATAGTCTTATGGYATTTCTATTTTTCAGATCTTCCATTTAAGCTCAAAAGGACTCAATCTTCTTTTTTCCATGCAAAGAAAGGATTCAAAAGAAACCCTGTAACCCTGTAACGCCTACTCTGGCAAGTGCATTGACACATCCTTAGAGATCAGGGACAAACTGCAACTTCTACAACAAATCATCTATGCGTTGCAACTGTTCTGAGGATCATTTCACGGGTAGTGGGAAAACGTTCACTCAGACTCCCACGTTATAAAACACATCCTGCTTCTGCGCACTTAGAATACCAAAATCTTTCACAGAATCTGCAAAATCCACACTGTAGTCTTTCAGATTAGGCAAGCACTGTGTTTTGATAGCTGTTCTACTGCTTATTATGAAATTGAGATTAGGGGATTTCTGTGTGCCGCGGGAAAAAAAATTACTCTCTCTTTTTAAACAGAGATGCAGTTGCTTGTAGGTGACTGGGTCTCAGCCTTGCCTGCCCGCTGGAGTTCAGATTTGAGGCTTGGATTTGATTTATGTCCAAACTGGAATTGTACAGTTTGCTCTTTCCTAGCCTAGCCTTTTCCTAGCGCAAGACGGAGGAACTGCCCCAAGTGGCTTGTTCTTGCAAGACTTCAACTGTGTTAGAAAAATGTCTCTGAGGGCAAGTCTGCATCTGAGGTGAGCTGCACCTGTACCCGAACCAGATCTTTGGCTCTGCATGTTCAACATGCTTTCCTAAATAACAGGGATCTAAATACCTGAAATGAAAAGATGCTATTTGACTTAACATAGCTCAGTTTATTCCACRTGGCTGTGGGGTTACTTCTGCAGACGCAGAAGCAGAAGTTCTGTCTGCGCTGTGCATTTCTAGCTGCATCTCTACTGAGGGTCTCCGTCAGCCATGGAGAGGATTTGTTTTCTGCAGCACTGGGAGCAACTGGACTGAAGCTCTGTTGTGAAATAATGCACATGCAAAGTATTATATAATGCACACGAGTATTACAGGCCATTGGGAGGAGGGATGGCACATCCCATTCCAATCATTAGCAACACTTTAAACTGGATTATGAGAAATATCTTGAAAGAGACTATAAGAAGGAGTGCCAGGCAGTCGTCTAAGAGTCGTCAAACACTAAATAAAATATCTAATTCCAAAACCAAACAAAGGGATAGTATTCTAGCAATGTCAACAAGTATGAGAACAGCACTGCAAACCTGAACAGAGGGTTTTTCATGATTAATTTTATTTGCCTTTATCTTTTGCACCTTATCGTCTGAATCTAACACAAACTTGATTGGTATTTTGAAATAATCCTGTTTTATTGCGAAGCAATAGTCAATATTTCAGGTAAAGTTACATACTTGTGTTTTAAATACAACTGATGGCTTACATTTGCACAGCTTACATTTCCCTTCATAGAGTCCTAACTCGCTTGCTTAAGTAAAACAAAAGAAATAGTATTTTCACCCCCTTTGATACACAGTCAGCACTGAAGGAGAACACAGTGTGAGATGATTAAAGTCAGAATTTAAAATAATACTTGACTCTAGTAAGGGTGCTGCGGGTATTCTGGGAGACAGACTGCATTTATCTAATCTCATGCAGTGCAGGCTACCCATAAAAATGCAGAGATGTCTAYGCTTGGGAAACTGAGCATCTTGGCAGCTTAGTGAGTATTCTCCTTGCTAAACTCCAGCAGTTGTTCAAAAGTAGCTCCAGAAAACACCCTTAATCCTAGGAAAACTTGGAAAACTCATTATTAAAATAGAAAAAGGATCTAAATCATGACTAGTGTTTCCATACACTTATGCATTACTCAGATAGGGAAACATGATGGATTGAAAAGGACTCATTCTGGAGCATGAGAAGAGCAGCAACACAGCAAAAGATTGAGCCCGCTCTTTTGTGGCCTGTCCTAGGGTGCATCTATTGGTTTTGTATTTCTCTTGATTTCTGCTTCCCTAAAAAGGATCATTTCTCTCCTGGTAGAAAGGCCTGGCCACCTCCTCTGACTGGCCTCCTCCCTCTCTCCAAAACCCATGTCCAGGTTGAGCCGCCAGCCACCCAAGACCAGGACCTGGCAGCCTGATACAGGGTGGGAATATCTTGCACTCCTTCCCCTGTGCTGCTCTCAGCCTCGTCTGGGAGGATCCACGGAAAACCGTTCCCAGAGAGCAGCAAGCAGCTGCACGGACGGGCATGAGCTGTACCCTTATCACATTTAGGGAAAAGGTAAGGTATTTCTTCATGCCRGGCTTCTTTCAGTAATGAAGGCAATGGCATGTTGGAACAACATCACTCCTCGAGACAAACAAGTGAGGGCACCCAGGCTAAAAATAAATAAATAAATAGAAACACAAGAGAAAGAAGAGTGGAATGTTTTGAGTTTCCTGCTGTTCTTAGCGTGTAYGTTTGACACACTATTTGGATGGCAACACTACAATCTATGGATTGAATTCCAGCCACTAAGCCAATTTACAGTTGAGTGATGCAACTTTACTGCCACCTTGAACTGAATTTCACTTGCTTGTGCTACAGTAAATCATCGGTGCCAATCAACATCTCCTTATGGCACTAAATCCTGCATGCATACATTCCACCAAAAATGTGCACCAGACATAGCTGCTATGAATATAAGCCTTGTGGGATCACACTGTGTATTAGCCTGAAATTCCAGGATATGAATCAGTCTTGGTGCAGAGTTTGCAGTAATCTTCTGCAAAAAATAGCACATGGATTAGCACTCACTGAAACTTTATTTTCATCAGTGTATTAGTCAACGTTTTGGGTATTAGCATCTTGCTGATCGCATTCTTTGTTAAGGAACAAAAAGGAAAACATTAGCTTGAAACTCCCTTGGTGTCCAGCTCTCCCACCCACGACACCGTAACTCTGAGCTGACTACAAAGCGAGGGGCAAGACAGAGAGCTGGTTTTAAAATTCCAGAGCCGTACCMAAGAATTAGCACTGTTTAAACAGAGCTCGCTCCATCCCGACATAACTCGGGATGCTGCTGATTAGCAGCAGCACTGCAGGCTTCTGGGGTCCTGCAAGCACAGGAGCTGCTGCCTTTCACAGAGGATTTATTGCTCAAGTGCCATGTCTTGGCTTGGCACCATTGCCAGGCCCACCTCGGGGCCACAGGGGACAAACACAGGAATCCACGACTGTCTGGTGCTCAAGGTCCTTGCCATTTTATATCTAACTGGAAAAAGAGGCAGGGGGATTTTGTGGCCTTGAATCACTCAAATCTCTCTGTCACAGACTGAAGTCTTCAGGCCTGCATGAAACAAGGAGGGAAAGACAGACACACAGATGGAAAGAAGGAAGGGAATATTCCACAGACGGTGAATGAAATTCTGCTCTGCCTCGTTAATATTCCTGCTGAGTGAAAGAGAAAACAGTCTCTCTAAAAGAAGTTTCGCCCTTTTCACATTATTCTGGACATTCTGTAAAAAGAAGGGTTTTTTTTTTCCTCACGTGACTCAGACCCGGGCGCAGTAACCAAGTTAAACGTGCCGCATTTCTAATCCAAAGGAAAGCAGCAAGGTGCTCAGTCACGCAATGAAGGTATCAGTCAGAGCGCAGAGAGCTGTCCGGGACATCAGATCATGATTTCAGACAGCTGCTTTCAACCTAACRAGGTTACTTTCTTCCCTGATGCAAATTAGGAGAGTTCCCCTCCAGTCAAGGCAACTGTGCTATTTCAGACATGTTCTTATACTGGGCTTATCATCACAGATCGGAGCACCTAACGACAGGGCTTTAAACAGTGTGACTAATACMAGGAATAAGTTGCTTTCTCCCTGCTGAGACAAGAACTAAGAATTCTATAGTAGCTAATGCAATTTAAAAGRTGCAGACATTATTCATAAAAAAATGTATCCATATTGCGGGCAGTGCAGCTCTGAAGGCACCTCAAACAACTCCCTGCATCCACAGAAGGGAAACACAGCACGTATGATTGCATGCATTTGTACATGCATTTGACTCAAATCATTGTGCAAATGCTCATGCATGTGTGCACTAAAATGTGCAGTGGCGTTTTTATTGCTTTTTTATTTTTATTTTTTAATTATGCATGGTAGAGTGATGTCCTTTTCTGATTTCACAGCAGATATTTACAGCATWATACCACATCATAACAGATTGCACTCAACTAATGAACCTATAAGGTACAGTAGGTGTAATTCAAATTGCCCTCTAATCGAAATTTTAACCTTAGTTTAAGGCAACAGAATTGCACTGGTGAAATATACTTTAACAATGTGCTTATYGTTGCTGCTCTATAACAGAAGGGTATAAGTAATGGCATTTTGGAGTATTTTTTGTGGTCTGAAGAGTAAAGCAATTTGAATTAATGAATATAATGTTGTCTGAAATATACTTTCAGGCACAAATACATTCTCAGGCAATACAAGTTTCACTGTATTGTTGTGAAGGACATTACACACATTCTGGGAATACTAGCATGGAATTCATTCATCATCCAAATAAAAACAGAACAGCGTTACTATATTCAGATTGCCTTAGGGTCTGTGTACAGCAGTAATTCCTCTCCAGCAGGGACCACAGGCGGAGCCACACAGCAGAACAAGAACATGACAAGCATATGTGAGCTTCTTTCCAAGAATCCTTCCYGCTCTCGACCACGTTCAGCTCAGGGAACTCCCTAAGCCCGACAGCTTCTCCAATGACCCTAGTGGATTTCTCTTCCAAGGACTCACCCATYGACCCCCAGACACTTGTAAACCTTCTGCAATCGTCACATCTTACTGCAAGAAGTTCCACCAAGCTAGCATGTGCTGCATGGAGAAGCATGTGCCTTTGCTCTGAGGCTGGTGGCCCTCTCCATGTCACTCAGGAYGTCTAACCCTGAACCAGCTTCTCCCTTTCCCAGGCTGAGGAGTTACAGCCTGCTCACCCCTAAGCTGAGTATCACACATATGTATAGAACCACAGGCACACAAAGCTCAGGCWGGGCCCACCATCCCAGGTATTTAATCACCTGTATGGCTTTCCTCCAGTAACAAATGCAGAAATCCACCCTCCTGCTTGGGCAAGCAGCTTYGTACCCACACGCAACACGCACAATCGGCTGACCCCAAAGCCCGACACGCGGCACCCAGGGGTATTCCTGCAGGCCACCACCACAGGCGCGCTCAGGTGGGCAGCTCGATCCCTAAAATGAGCGAGGATGAGCCACAAAACTCTATGGGTGCTTGCAGAAAATCGAGTCTTGTCTTGACATCTGAAGCCTCAACTTTAGCTGAATCAAATATTGCATACTGTCTCCTCCTTGGAGGTTGGATTTATTGAGGCTTTGCAATTTTGCTGCCAGTTCTCACATACCCCCTTGATAATCTTTCCAAAGACACCATTTCACTGGCTTGATTATACAGAGGTGCTAAACTGCCATGGTTGGGCACGGGCTAGTAGTTTGGAAGGTAGCAAGGGATTTGTTTCACTAGGTGGGTTGCAGGCTTCCAAGGCTGAGCATTATTCAGGCACACTCTTTAGCTTTTAACTCTACTCTGGCACTGTCTGTTTTTATCACATCACTCTGCCAGATTTTCATTTGTGTCACATTTCGCTTGGGTAAACTGTAAGCATTTGCCAGAAGTGAAGTTTTTTGACACAGATATGTTAGTATATCCAAACATCTGTAAATGATGCTACACAGATAAATAACTCAACTGGCTTGACTCTGTGAGCTTATCAGTTGCCCTCTGAAAGATGAAAGTTCACGATGACATCAGATAGTGCTTTTTTATCTATTTATTTATTTTTTAGCTGTCTTCCGAAGAAACAACTTCTAATACTTCATGTATTTTAACATCTCTCATTAAGTGATCTRCAATGGAAATTCTGCCCAATCGCGCAGATTTTATTCATGCAACATACTTCTAATTAAATTTGCAGCTACTCAGTATTAGAATGAATGGCTTTTGAAATGATTTTAGGTTTAGCTAGAACATGACRAAATATGATTTAAACCGTGCACCCTTCATCCGCATGTGGCCCATATGGTTCCTTGGTTTTCCTCGGATGTGAGGGCATCTTTTCTGAATTTCTGTAGCACGGGCAGCTCACCATAAGCACCATCTGCAACCAGCTGGGCCAGCCGCCTTGCTCCCGCGGTGTGTGTGCCGAGGCACCGGGGCGCCGCAGCAGCGCCCTGCGCTCTGCTCACCGCACAGCCCCTCCGGGCACCCACTCCCCCGGGCAGGCCGAGTGAGGCAGCTCCTGGGATTTGTCTGGAAGGCGCTGACATCCCAGTGAGAAGCAGACGGAGCCGGGAACGAGTATGTGGAGAATGCTGGGACAAATGTATCAAATGGCTCACGTTAACTGGCAACCTGGCAGCTGGGCAAGCTCCAACAGCAGTTACAAGATCGGGACTGAAAGTGGAGGGCCCCCATATTGAAACTTGGAACGATGTTGTATAGAGAATGCTGGTGCTATTTCTCACATATTTATGTATTTTTACTCTTGACCAGTGTATGGACTTGTTTGCAAGCAAGTTTRAGATGAGAACGTGGGTCAGAAAGGACCTGCTCCTGTCCAGAGCCCGGCTCAGCAGAGCGCTGCAGGATTCCTGCCAGGATCCRAGCTGGTCCGAGACATGGGCTGGCCAGGGGCCGTTCAGTGCACGTGTTCCTGGCCATGGTCCCTGCCCACAGCAGAGCACAGGCCCCAGCACCGGGATCACCCACCATACTGTCTGTTTTGATTGACAGAAAGAGCGAGTCGAAGGATGGAAGTCTGACTGAACTCTGTCACATCAGCGTGGATGCAATCGGCCYGTCTGGAATTTCACAGTCTCAAGACATTAAACACACATTGAGCACAGGCAAGCATSCCCCAGTGCTTCTTTTCCTGGCGCCTGTTTTCCCCTTTGTGCCAGCTGCTCCTCTCCTGCCCGGTGTCATGGCCGGAGGAGCCGTGCCCCAGGCCACCGTGGCTCCTGTCCCGCGGCGGCGGCCCCGAGCTTTGCAGCCTGAGGCACGTGTGCCAGGGAGGACCTTCCTCCYGCGCCCACACTACCCAGATCAAAAGTTCAGCACCCTCAGCCCCCGCTCTCTCCTCCCAGTCAATGGGGTATTGTTCCAGGGACCTGTCTGGTCTTCAAAGGTCCGCCCAGAGCTCTGAGAAGATTCCCACAGCTTCCCGATTTGTGCTATTGCTTTGGCTGCAGAGCAGGCAGCGGSTGCGCAAAGAAAGGTCACAAAACAATGCTGTGGAGGCCACAAGTTACCCTTAAGGAATGCTGCCCACTTATGCAGAAAAACTGGGTGCCAGCCCTTCGCCTACCCTGTTATTCAAGTTCTGCAGCTACTGCCRAAGGCTCCCGGAATTTCTCAGCCCGACTGCACGACACCTCTGACGGCTGAAACACGCTCGCCTTGGGGTTGTCGAATACCCACTCCATGTGATTGGGCTGATTAGAAGTTTTTAGCCAAACAAACCCGCGTTTGTGAGGGTATAAAAGCTAAGACGATTAGATGTTTCCATGTTAGTTAGCTGGACATAACTGAGAAACAAAGTCGTTGCTGTTAATTTTCAAGTGTTACCCTAATACRTGTGGGGGAAATTAGTGGATAACAAAATTAATCTGTGAAGGAAAAGTCTCAGATGACAGTTAAGTCAGCAGGTAAACTCTGTGGAAAAAAATGTCTTCCTTATTATTATTCAGTATTACCATGTAACAGGAGAATAGTTACATACAGAAAGCTGCTGTTTAGCACGACTTTAGTTAAAATAGTTTGATCTCCAGAATTCTTTTTGCAAAGGTAATAATAAAATTATTCTATACGTTTTCCACTTTATTCCTTTGGGTATACTGGTATATATAAAAAGTATCAAGAACTGGTTAAAAGCAACCTAATTCCTCTGTCCCACAGATAATGAACCGCCTCCAAGAGCATCCCCAATGCAGATAGATAAATATAAAATGGAATTTAGGGCYACAGCATATTTGTGCACAACAAATGTTCCTCCTCTACCCAAAGCACCTGCAATGGAACAGCAGAGCCTGCAGACCCTTCCTCTCACTCCAAGAAGACACACTTGTCTTTTTCCTGCTCAGAAATCCTTAACTTTTTCCTCAGCAAGACTGTTCAGTTCAACAGCASTTCTCAACATCACTTTGCCTTCTTTCACTGCTCCTTCCCGGGCAGAGATCCCAAAGATATTAGGGTTTTATSTCCATCATTCCATTCTCACAAACAAGCCTCATTCCGTAACACTTGCTCATGCTGGTGACCACTAACTGGAATTTGAATGGAAACACCTTCCTTGGGGACGTACTGAGCATGCACCTGATGTGGCAAAATATGAAAGAAGATGATTGTCCTCATGGGTGCCAGTCAGAACGGGGAAGATCCTCTATAGGAGGAGATTAAATGGTGCCAGTGAGCAATCCTGAGTGCTGAAAAGCAACTGCAACATTTAACTGCTACAACAGTCCCCAACAAACTTCATGCCTCTGCCATTAAAAYGCCACTCACCCAAACCCGAGGACAAATGCCATAGTCCTATGCCATGGTCCCTGGCATAGGGCTGGGAGGCAGCTGGAGCTGTGGGACATCCCCACAGTGCAGCCAGGGGACAACCCTGCTGTTTAGGTGAGCAGGGGACAACTCTGGGCAAGTTTAGTTTGCCAGCAGAGATGCTGCAAGTGAGGCACAAGGACAGAAAAGTAAATTCTTTAGCARCCAAAATAAAGAAATCTCTTACATCGGGAAATACTGAGGAAGACGATCAAATAATTAGTACCGCTACAAGTCTGTGCTGCCCACAGCTAGAGGAACTGCTCTCTACGGGAACAGGAATGTGGTCGATCCTGCAAAATCATGATAAGGGATCTACGCCTGACATTTTTGGTCTGCGCATGTCACAGGTAGGTTTCCAGGGAGCTCAAAGAGGGCAGAGGGCACTTAGATTAAGTTCTGGTGCAAATCCCCTCTATKTGAAAGGGCTGAGGCTGGTTTGGCCACTTAGTTCTAATGCCACCTCTTTGGGTGACACCCTTGGTGCTAATGGCACCTCTTCACTCGTTTGGTGATGATGAAAATGTGAGGAGYAGAACTGTGTGAATAGCTGTCCCCCCACCCAGCCCTGCTCACAAAGTCACCCTCAAAACCTTGCCTTCCGTCACAAGATGGATTTTCTTCTCTAATATTTCAGTAACATTTCCTACAATTTTTACAGTGTGCCAAACTGAAAATTGAAAATATTTTTCATATATAGATATATACACACATATATATAATATTTTAACACAGAACAACTTATTTTCTAAAATAAGCCTGAAGTCGTAAGTAGTTTTATTAAACTCAAGTCTTCACTTTTGGGTCACTGTCTGCACGTTTTCTCCCAGCTGGGACCCTGGCAATCCTGCATATTGGGAGAAAAACACCCAAGAGTGCATTTCCAGGCTGGTGTTCCACTGCCTGTGGGCTGCTTCTGGTTCTGGGTATGAACACAAATCCAGCATACATAGATGTTGCTGCTCTAGCAGAAGCACTAAAGGGCCCACCTCCCGCCCCTTCTACAGCAGGTCATCGAGCAGCCTCCAGCCTAGAGCGTGCGCTGATCGCACCCGTACAGTGGCAGAAGCATCACTGTCCGGCTGGCGCCCGCGGCCGCCCCACGCGCACGCCGCGACCCTGCCGCGTGGCAGAGCTGCAGCAGGGCTGCCCTTGGCTTCAGTGGAAGCGGGAGCAGGCCCGACCCAGGAAGTTTCACATGCTACGTGTCGCATGTGGATGCCAGCGTTACGCAACCGCGTGAAAAATGGGAACCTGTCGGGCGCGGAGCGGGTGCGCTCAAGGACATACTGTTATTTGTTTTGCAGCGTTGCCACTCGGGCAGGGAATAACAATGCACCATTGATAGCTGCCATGATAAAGTCAACCCCAAAGCCTCGTTTTTGAACTCCCAGAAACTGATCTAAACCTTGCAGGGAAATGGCTTCCTTGGCCTCAAGGTTTTATATATATGTATATATGGGTATGTGTATATATATATGTATATAACTGATATATGTATTTAAAACTGAGGGAAAACATTCACATTTTCCAGCTTTCCACCTCCACTTTCCCCTCCCTTTGTCCCCCAACCGACATTGCTTCAGAAAAAGCACCATAATTAATTCCCCTCCCAGTTCCTTTATTATTTTTTTTTTCTGCCAAGTAGGTAGGTATTGTAAGCGGGCAACCTTTGCTTGCTGGAAATTCTTTGGTGTATTACTGCATAGCAGAGTGGTGTGACAAGGATAAAGAGATTAGGCGTAATTTCATATAACTCCTTCTTCTGTCAAGATCTGCAGAGGGCTTTTACTTGTAACTCCAAGTGCTGCAGAAATTCTTCATTAAAAGCTTTCAATATATGAGCAGGAAGTCTCTAAGCACTAAGACACAAAGTAAGCAAAAAACAAAAAAAAGGCAAGGGGGGAAAAAAAGCTCAGAATATTAAAAGTAAATCAAAGCCCAAATAAAGAAAGAATATAAAGCGTGGAAACCACTTAACTGTAACAACAGCAATGCATGTTAACTCCGTGGGGGTTGACGCCAGCGCAGCGTTCAAAGCCAGGGAACCACGTGCTGATGGTCACTCGTTTCGAGTAATTGGGCACAAGCAGCGGGGCAGACCCGGCCACAGCTTCAAGCATGGAGAGTGGCAGCCTGGCACTGCCAGTCTTGAAGCACTCGCGGGCCCTTAGGAGCCCGCTTCGCTTCCAGGGTGCCCCGACCCAGACCGCTCCCACCTGTGGTGCGCGCGGCTGATGCCACCAGGATGCCACAGCTGCACTCACAGCACCGGTGCCCGTGGCTGAAAGCAAGCTCATCTACGGCAGCCATAATCTACCATAGGAAGCCACCAGGAAAAAAGGAGACCCCAAATGCCAGGAGCATCAGCTGGATTTCTGCTTTTATTCCTGCCTTTAAAGATGGTTTTAATTAAGCAGATCTCCAGAGAGGTGCGTGTGGCAGTCAGCTCTATGCTGGCCACGTTCCCTACGCCAGSTAACACGTGTGGAAGGATCAGCACRACCAACAACCCCGTGTGGATTTGCACCCGCCCATYGCCCCTTTTGCTGCATCCCGCTGGGGCCCCCAGGCCCGTAAGCCAAGGCGACGGCATCCCCCTTGTTTTTGATGGGAATGTCTCCCGACCGGCAGGTTGCTTGGGGAGGCAAAGAGCGCTTGCGGCTGCGGCACCCGCCCTAGGGAACGCGCCCCGGGAACGCGAGCCTGGAGCAGAGGACTCGCTTCTGGCAACRGGGTCAGTGGCTGGGCAGCGCAGGTGACTCACACTGCTAACCGAAAGGGGGAAGGCCGGGGAGGTGGTTTGTTTTGCCCCAGAGCAAACGCTGCATGTATGGAGTCTCCACCCTTTTTATTGTCAACTTTAATCACCTTTTTTTTAATCAAATATCAAATTAAAGTGGGGAAAARAAAAGGAGTTGCGGCATTTTGGAAATGTGGAAATAACAATCCATCAGACTCAAATATGTTTATATTTGTTCACCCAAAATAACCTGTTAAACCTGGCATAACTCCACAACTAGATCTTGTTAATCCTAACGCACACTTCTCAGTGAAGAAGACCTTTAACCAAACCCCTTCCCCTACACCTAGTTGTAGCACTCGAAACTAGGCTAGGTTTCTTAACTTACATTCTGTGYCCCATTTGTTTTAATAAATCAATCCCACAGTGTTGTTGCACAGGTTAACTCATTACTGTTTATTAAATATTAAAACATGGGAGATGGATACCACAAAAAAAGCCTTAGAAAAAAAAAGTGGTTTTCCCTTCAGATCAGAGCAGAGCAACTTCAGCATTTACACCCAGAAAGGAAAAATATATATTTAAAATAAATTGCTCATTAAATGACCTCCATGCCTTTCATTCATGGTACAAGGCAGAATCCTGGAAAAAAAACAGTCTATGTACAGTCTATGTAAATAAATAAATAAACCACGGAATGCACCCCATAATCATGCATACCAGAGGGCAAATTAATGTTGTACAGACAATAAAGCTGGCCCTACCTAAATTACACACTTTATATACATATATATATATATATATATCATGCATACCAGAGGGCAAATTAATGTTGTACAGACAATAAAGCTGGCCCTACCTAAATTACACACTTTATATACATATATATATATATATATATTTCTGCACAGCACATCTCTGTGCACGGTTTCCTAAGCTTTTATCTATTTTCTGAAGCAGACTGAAAAACAAAACTGAATTCCATCACGTGGCATCCCGGTGACGCCTGTGTCACAAGGAGAGGCGCCACATGAGCTTTACCACACAAACTTCTGCTACTCGAAGCAACTAACACATCACAGAAATGGGGCCAGGGCACTACACAGCATTTGCTGGCAGGCGTGGGGTCCGGGAGGATACAGGGCCATGCTGCGGGGGGCTGTCCCATGGAAACCTGTTTCTCATCCCCCTTCCATCCAACTCATCTCTTCAATCCCTCCTTTCATCTCGACTCCCCTGCTCCGGCCCCTACAGCTCTTCCAGGCACACGGGCTCATCCCGATCCACAAGCGTCCCTCTCTTCCTGCCTCCCTTCCCACRGCTGCTCCGTCCATCCTGCTCTTCCCAGCCCCTCTGCTGTGCCCTGCTCCCTAACCCAGGCGCACAGAGCCCAGCCCCCCAGAACCTAAAACCCGGTGCAGATGGGAGCGCTTTGCTCATGCAAGAAGGACTTGCAGGCACCTGCATGACAAAAGTGGAAGGAGTCTCCATGAAGTGCACGAAGAGAGGGTGCAAAAACGTGCCAAGAGCAAATTTCCTCACCTGGATTTTCAGAAATGGCCAAGTCGCTTCAACTCAAGTAGCCTTTGGGCCTCTATCCAGCCAATTCCAGGCAATGCACAYGCCTGGGACAGGCTTTTTTTGCCAGGCATAGTTTCCATCGAAGGAGTTAAATCTGGGCAAAATTACAAGCAAATGAAAGCAGACTCATACTGGATGCGAAATACAACCTTATTACCACAGCTGGTCTCCTCCTCTCTCATCCTTTTAGCCCCACRCACGTGATGGAGCTTTCTGATCTGAAGTGCCATGCACAGCCACGGCCACAATTATAGCCCTGTGCATCTCAACTGAGACCCACAGCAGCCTGGAACACCGCACCTGCCCATCAGCATCAACACTACCAACAACCTGCCTGGGCCTTCTTCGGCAGTGGGGAAACCTGGCCGTGAACCCCRGTTTCCAAAGCCTTGAACTGGTGCTCTTCCTGCAAAACCAGTCATGCCCACACTTCTCTTCATTCGCTTCTTGTTTGGCTTGTTCTACACCCTGCTGCCCATATACATACAATAGTACGTGTGAATTCAGAAGAAATCTTTTTCATTGTGATTGACATTTGCAAGGGCTTGGGGAATACAGTGATTTTTGGCACCAGTTGCTATCCAGATAAGGATTAGCACAAAATTAACAGACTGGTGCCCTTTGTTTAAAATGAGCCACATTTCAAAATGGAGGCAGCTTTCAGATTGGTGCACAAAGACCGTGCTTTGATTTGGAAATAGGGAAGCACAGCAAGGGTTGCAACACCCGCTTCATTAGCTTGTCCTCTCCCTGTGTTTGCAAGTACCATTTAAGAGACAGATAAGATTAGATGAGGAGGAAATGCAATAGAAATGGTTCGGGTTTGGAGCTGCAGAAGGAGCAGTAAAACGTGCCTCTTCTCAGACTGATATCAGTGTGTTTGTGGGAACAAGCAGCCGGTGCCCCCTCATCAGAGACGACACAGGAGCCAACTAAGCCCCTCATGCATTTCTGGCTGGAGCCCAGGTTTGAACAGCGTTAAAAACCAAGGGAA
The DNA here is from genome assembly GCA_003342815.1 of Eudromia elegans. Taxonomy (NCBI): domain Eukaryota; kingdom Metazoa; phylum Chordata; class Aves; order Tinamiformes; family Tinamidae; genus Eudromia; species Eudromia elegans. The sequence continues at coordinate 1,400,351 of PTEX01000042.1, forward strand.
TTACGAGCCCAGTTCCACCTCCTGCATGTCACTTGGGGTTCCCAGCCTCSGAGGGGCGCTTTGCCCAAGTGCCTTTTCCTGGTACCAACAGCTCTGCACCCCGCTGTGCTGCACTTGGGCCTGCCTTACCCACGCACCCACCACTGCTCAGCAAGCCCTACCTGCATGGGTGCAAGCAGTGCTCGTGCTGCAGGGCCAGGGAGGGCAGCGGCAGGTGCCACCRCAGCGACGCGCCCAGAAATGACTCGCTGGCCCCAGAACGGGGCAGGGAACAGCAGGGAGGCAGCCAGGGAAGCAGTGAGTCAGCAACGTGCGCTGCCGGCAAGCGGCTGCGCTGCCCGGCCCGGACGGGGCCCACCGGGGAGTTTCAGCCCTGCGGTTTCGGATCTCGCACTCGGAATGAAACTTGCACAACGCCGGCAACGCAGCTCAACCCGCCGCCCTCGCGCTGACCAGAACTCGGGCCAGGCTGCTCCAGGCCCGCTGCGGATRGTCTCAGACATGACTACACACGCGGGGCAGATAGCTGTGCGTGTGCTGTGTGATTACAGCTCCCGCATGTACAGTAGGATCCTTCCCCAGCTTGGGAAGAGGGAAAAACAAGGCATCTGGTTGCCYGCATATTAAAAACATGGAGGCGGGCTCAGAGGTCCTCCTCACTAACAACYGAGGGGTTTCTTTACGAGGCTACTTCGAGGCTTTATTGAGAATTCGACCTTCTGTTGTTTCATAAAAACTTTATGGCTAYGTGGCGTTTTTCATAAAAATAAGTATTTACACTGCCCTTAGGTAAGCGGATTCTATGGTCAGCAGTTTTGCTTTCATTTTCTTTGGCCCACCCATATTTTTACATAGCTTCTATAATTAAAAAACAACAACAAAGAAATCTTTTTGCGTCTTTTGGAAAATGTAAAGCGGCAAGATGAGACACAGGTGCATTCCCACTATCTCTTGTATGTGTGTGTGTGTCRTGTGCTTTAACAGCTTATCACCTTAACAGTGGATTCCTGGAGTTTTACAAGGAGAGACAAAAACATCTATTTCCTATATACTGGTGAGGTAACTGCTCTACCTGTGCAGGTGGTGTGCACATGGCCCCATGGACCTCCACCGAGGGCCTTCCCACCACAGCTCCATGGGTTGCTTTTGACCATTGCTGCCCAGGGCAAAAAGGATGGCAAGCAACCTCTGAAGTCGTGCCATGCTTTTAACTGTGCCCCCCTTCCTGTTCTACACCAGCACCGACTCACCTTTGGGACACGCAAAGCCACAGGCAAGCCCCGAGACAGGCAGTAGGTGTAGCAGAAACTGCCCTGCAGCTGCTCTTGGGGGGAAAGCAGCTCCKTCACCTGCGCCTTCCTCCCCCTGACGAGAAAGCAATGAGCTACTAGGGGCACCAGCACCTCCGGCTTAGCAGCACTTAGCTGCTCTTAGGCTTTCTGGCAATTCCYTCCACAGCCCTTAGAGCTGTAGGCTCTGTGAAGTGCTCTGTATATCAACCATCAGCGAGCTGATAAACATGCCCGAGGCAGGTGGCCCTGCAGCAAGCATGACCAGCTCCTTGCTGGTACGGAGAGCTTTTACAGGAATTTCTGAGGAATTCTCTTACTTCGGCTTACAGGGTTAGCAGACAGTAARAGGGTATTGTTTGTCAGTCTGCTCTGCAACTTACCAGAAATGGCAGTGTGGACAGCAACACCTGCAGAAAAAAAAAGGACTTTTTTTCAAGCAGAATGAAAACTGAGCATGGGTAGACACGATCTTCACAGAAACTCCAAGAAAGACCTGCAAATCCCGGTGGGAAGACACGTGTTGGAGGAGAGGAGCAAGGGGTCTGTGAGGACGGGCACTCTGCGATGCGAGGAGGAGCTAAGCAGCCAGGGATGCGTTGTGTGATGATGCCCAGCACGGGGCAGAGCACCCACATGGTCCCTGCCAGCCCCGCGGTGTTCGGAAAGATTTGCTGTGCACACGTAGGGTCTGACCTGTCACTCACGCAGGTAAGCTGATACCTGGTGCTTCAGGATGTGCATGCAGCAYCTAGAAGCCTTTTTGTTTATGGTTGCCCAATACCATTAGCTTTATGGAAACTGCTTCCCTTTTTCCCCTTCCTGCAGCACAAAGGTGACCTGTTCAGCTCTGTGGGAGCCYAGGGTGCTGCTCCAGTCACCAGAAGTCACTAGTGTCACTGCTGGTTGCGTGTGCCTGCCGGTAGGGCAAGCGCAGCTCTCCCACCAAGGAGCACAGTGCAAAGCAGCTCGCGAGCCTGCATTCATCTACTTTCTAATCTGAGCTTAACCGGTCGGCCTTGAGCAAGGCTCAGCCTCTCCATGCAGCCTGGCCGCCTGAGCGTCCTCAGAGGAGCCAGGAGGGCGAACCAGACGCCCTGCCCAGCGCGGGGCCGTCGCCCACGGCTGTGGCGCCTGCCGCCACAGGCACTGTGCGGCTCCACYGCGCGCGTCTCCCTGCGGCCTCGGGGTTCAGCGGGAACAGACGGGCTCGTCCACAGCGTCTGCCCTCCCTGTTCACCCCATAGGCACTGAGTAAGGTCCAACTGACACACAAGCAACATCCGCAAGTGAGTCCAGATCACCCAGGTCCAGCCTGAGGCACCTCYGGCTTCCCTTCAGCCTGCCCAACGCATGTTCAGCAGCTCAGATAAGGTGGGTCTTTCCCTGCCYCGCTTCACAAGGCCACGAAGCAGAGGCCACAGGCTGTTCTGCAGTCCCAGCGCTCTGAGCATGCTCACCCTTGCAGCACTGCACAGCCCCGTGTTCCTGGGCGCTTTGTGCACCTCAGCACGCRGGTGCCATGCACAAGGGCATGAACTCATCCACACCAGCAGAGATCTGGCTGCCAGAGGTGTGCACAGGATGTGGCCATGGCCTGAAGTCATGCTAATAATGCATTTCATTAGGTGAGGTTAGCGTGCTCTCTTCTTGTAAAAGCATCTTACGGACGTGGTCCTGACRGCATACTTAGGTTGGCTTCCACTCTGCCCTCGTGCATTCCGTGCTGTTTTCCCAGGCCTGGTCCTTTCCCCATGCCAAGACTTGCTGGTCCCTGCAGCTGAATGTGATGTGTTGTCTTCTGGCCCCTCCATTCCTCCTCGTGTCCCTAGAGCACACACCCGCACTTGGAGGACACAGTTCTCTCTTTTCCTTGCCCTGCAGTCACCTGCCGTTGACCCTGTGCCTCCACCTTCCTCCTTCGGTTTTAATTCTCCATTTTCTTCCCACRGGCTTCCTCCTGCCTGCTGCTGACTTATGCTGGTCAGCATATCATCCTCTCATCGTGTTTTATCCATCTCACATATTCCYTTCCCCTGCTGCCCCAATTCTTCCCTTTTACTCACACACACAAAAAAAGAAAAAAAAAGAAAGAAAGAAAGAAAAAAAGACTATTAATTTGGCATGCCCTGCTCAGGCTCTAAGCTCTCTGCTACTGGTTTTCTCCTGCTCCAGCCCTCAAGTGGTCTTATTCAGCACCAGCATTAGCTCCCCCATTATGTCCTGCCATTCAGCCTTCCTGTGATTTCCACTCCATCAGCCCTGATGACTTCTGTTTTGCTTTTAACCTGCTTCTTTCTACCAAATSTAACTGCAAATTCTCTCTATGCTTCGATTTCCTTCATTTTGCCTTCCCAATYAATATCCCTCCCCAGCTGACACCCCTCACCCACTTTTTTTCTGGTATCTTTTGCAAGCCTGGCTATCATTTCCAGCTCAACGTGGGTAAAACAGAGTCCTTAACACCTTCCCCTCAAGGGATTCCTGAAATCTCCTTTCTCTTCCACTGCCAGTGACAACTGTTGTTTTTTAATAGACATGGGCATCACTTCTATTTCAGCAGGCGTGTTTTCCAGGTGCAGTTAAGATGTGCGATATTTTCCACAAACACATCAAGAGATATTGCCTATGCTGTCTATCCTCACAGCGAAAACTCTTCTCCAGGGTCTCACTCGCAGGTTAACTCGATAAAGGCGATATCCTTTCCGCTGGCTTTCCTAACTGCCATCTTTATTCAGTTTCATCTTCCAAACGTTATTGCAAAGGTCATTTTCATAGCCTATTGCTTTGGGCACTCCACTCATTTTTATCCTTTTGCTTACAGCAAACAAATAAAGCATTAGGTGTCCCTCGCACACACGGCTTGTGCAGCAGACAGAGGCGAGTGCCGAATGCTCTTGCAGCTCCCGAGTGCCCACACTGTGCTTCCCAGCAAGCCCCTTCTCTGCTTTCTCTCATACCTTCTCCCTGGAAGGACCTCCCAGTTCACAACCACAAAGAAATTTCACTAATCTCTTAAATTCCTCCTTTAAGCCCTCCTAGCCCCCATGCTGCTGAAACACGGCGGCAAGTCTGGCTGCTCAAGTGTTTCTGGTCGGGCTCTYGCCTTTTCTGTGTGCTCTGCCCTTGCACCCAAAAATATAGAGGCAGGATCTCATTTATGTCAAGACAGAATTCAGGCATGCCCATTAGTTAATCAGAGGCCAGAAGTTAATACAAGCCCTGARCTACTTCATTTGGGATAGGGCTCCTATAGAACAAATTTCCATGTGTAGATGGCCCCTACCGGCCAACATGACAGAGAACATTTCTCATTTCAATAGTTGGTTAGGCCTTGCTCACTTGGGAAATAGCTGAACGTTATGGGTGTCTCAYGACTCTTTTGTACCACACTGTAGATAATCCTCATATATTTGCAATTTCTTTCCATCTCTTGCCAAATAARCTCATCTGTGCTGATTTTGTCTCTGCTATATGACCTAGCTAGGTAAAAGATAACATTTAGGCAGTAAATATATTTTGTTAAATACATTTAAAAARCAACAACAGCAAAAAGTCTTCTTTTCAGCCAAAAGCTTGCTTGTAGTGGTGGCAAATCCCGCCCAAATGCCATCCCATGTCAGGTAGTCAGCTCTGCGGTCATTAAGAAGTTGCTCTGCTCCATCGAGTCTACAGTGTCACCAAAACCCTAACAGCCGTAGCCATACAAAGCCTACATTGTGTCAGCAAGGCTGCCAAGCAGATGTGCCTGATCTTGCCAAGAGCTAGGTGTTCTCAGAAGCTTTTTATTGAGGAAAAAAACACCAATAAAGAAAGATTATTTTAGGCTTCTTATGGAAAAGATAAAGGTCAGTGTCCTTCCAAAGCAGRATTCAGTAATAAACTGTTCATGGGATAAATTTCAGATATTCAAAAATTTCACTTCAAGTCCCCATAGGAAACAGATTTCAAAGCAACTTCACTACAAAATAATGAAAGGATTCTCAGATTTGAGGGTTTAGGTCACCTATAATTTGGATATCTGTACTTCGTGGCTGAGGAGGTTGCTACATACCCATGAAGACAGTCCTTTCATAGTTAGCCTGTCAGATTCACTTCCTTGCTATGAAGCAAACCTGTTCTTTACTTTCACTGAAGGCACTGATTTTGTTATTCTCAGGGGAAACAGGACCCGGCACCTCAGACACCTGTTGTTGTTTGTTCGCATTTTTCCCCTATTAAATTTCTCAATAAATCAGAGCAATTGTGGTTTGAGAAATAATACAGATGATCAGGGCCAGCAATCTGGATGAAAAAAGATGAAACTATTGCTTCACCTGCAGGTGTCATGTAACGTCTGCGGGAGTTTGTCAATCCAATAGTGCTGTGTGCTCCTGTGGAAAACTAACCCCAGCCAGTGGATCCTGGTCTGAACAATCCTCAGGTGCTCTAGAAGTAACATACTAATACATTTTTAATATGCTGTTACCCAACCCCACAAATATGACTTTGGTGTACACTTAAAACCATCAAAATCAACTGAGGGCCAGCTATGATAGCGGATGCAAGGAGTGCCACCTACATTTCTATCATTGATGCTTTCATCACCTACTAACAAAGTCTACTTCTGAGTTCATTACCATTAATTCCTCTAAACTGTCTTAATTCTGATGGATAAAAATAGCACATAGTAGGGAAAAATAAATAAATAAACAAGAGCAAATCCCTCTGCCTTTTACGGGATGCTCTCGCGGCCTCTGCAGAAGAKCTTCTGATGCTTTACCGAGCCACAGCCAAGGTGTGGTGGGCTGTGCCATGTGCAGAGAGCCAAGCTTGGGCACCACGATGCCAAARCGTGGCCAGGCCCTGCACGAACACCCACCTGGCCAAAGCCTGCGGGTTCAGGCCACAGCTCCAAGGCTTCATAGCACATTGCTGCTGAAGCAACAGCCCCCGAAGGCTTGGCCACCTCTGCTGCTTCTATTAAATGCTCTTATTCCAAGGTTTTCAATGGTTTTTAATCCAGTTTATTGAACGCAGCACATTACTTTCTAAAACTTCAAACAAAGATTTCCCATCCCAGGACACTGCAGGAATACACAGAAACAACCAGGAACTGTATTTGCATGCCAACCAGCCCTAAACGTTTCCTTAGCAATACCTAGCTCGCAGGCCTGGTGTGCTTTGTCCTGTGGTTCACAAAAGGAGAGCACCTGAAAGCACAGGGAAAACCCTTGTTCTCACCTCACAGTGACTTAAGGCACATGCCTTAAAGCCAAGGAAGACCTTGCACTGGTTTGAAACAGGTCAGAACAAAAGTCTGTCCTAGGAAGACAACAGTGTAAGAGGGGAAAAGGGAGAGAGCAAGAATGAGGACAGGAGAAGAGCATCTTTCCCTTCATTTCTCTTCCAGACTGTTGTAGTCTTTCCACAGAGGGACACCAGCTCGCAGCGCGATTCTGGCAGTAGCGAAGCTTCCTTTTGGATGCGCACGCTGTCTTCCCATGTCCCAGCGTTACGGCAGGCTCTGCCTACCCCGGCGGTGAGCCCTGCCCCGCGCACAGCGTGTGGCATCTGCGGCCCTGCGGCGGTGCCGCCGGCAGCCGCCGTGCCTGCCGCGTCCGCCTTGCGCAAGGCGCCCGTTTCCCCCTCGCGCTCGGCTCGGCCGGGAAACAGTAATTGCAGCCTTGTCCAAATCAGCATTCGCCAAGTCTAGGAGGCTCGTAAARGCACCAGCAGTCAAACCGTGCTAGCCTCAGGCCCTTGATTTCGGCCCRCCTCAGTCCCTTGCCCTCTGCGAGGTCAGCTCGTTTGAGCTGATAAAATTCAGGCGAGATTGTGAGATTTGTTATGTCCCAACCCATCTTTAACCCGTATAATACCTTGGCCCAAAGTTTTACTTGAAATTCCTAAAGAGAAATGAGCTGTATAATTTTCCCTCCAAAACAGAACACAGAACAAAAAAAGCCCTATTCCTTTTAACACGGAGCCCCAGTATTTCTCAGGTAACCACGCGTCCCTCAGAGCGAAGGAAGACTGGACCAAGGTGCTGCACTCATCATTGCCATCAATGAGCACCCATACTGCARGCGGCCAGGGGAAGCCCTTGCAAGGCGAGACCCCACAGGATCCCGTGCGCACGCGAGCAGTCCATAACAGCATAACAGCCTGGCGCAGCACAGCCCGGCGAGCGCCCGCTCGTCCCCCCGGCGCTGACTCACAGCTCCAGCCCTGCACAAACGGCCGTGCTTTAAATGTGGAAGGAAAACAMACAGCTATAAGAACAAAACGTACTGCAAAGCCACAGGCACACTGCAGTTGGTGTTTGATGAGGAGATGCATGTTCCTTTTAAGTCAAACTTAACCCAAACTTCGAGCCCAAACTTCATTTCTCACCTTCTTCTTGTTTAACGATTGTTTTTGCGCCTTATCTGTCACCTTTTCCCAGAGTTATGACTACAGGACACTGGGAGTGCTCTGCTTGGGCTGAATCACCCAAACTTCATTCAGAATCTCCACAAGCCGCCCGGTCACGCTTCCCACCCACTCTCCCCCCAAAAAMCACAAACCCTGAAAATTTCCAGGTACATTTTCGGGGCCCACCTCTCCCCGCCGTCGCGGCAGGGCCGGGCCAGYGCAGGAGCGGGGCAGAGCAGAACCGAGCCGGCACCTACCTGGGCCGCTGCGCGCGCCGCCCGCGCGCCCCTCCCGCGCATTTCCCGCGCCGCGCGGCCGGGCGTTGAGCAACTCCTCCCCGCGGCTGCGGGCTTTGGGTTTGGGGATCTTTTCCCCGCTTTTTCTTCCCCCTGACTGCCCGCGGAGGAGGAAGAGGTGCCAGGAGCGCCGGCGGCGGCGGCTCCGCGCGCGCTCGGCGGGGCTCTGCGCGCGGCGCCCGCCCGCCCGCGCGGCTCCGAACTCACCAAACCAGCTCCGCGCGCGCGGCACCTTCCCGCGGGGCCGGCCTGCAGTGTCAGCCTGCTCGCCGAGCGCCCGCTGGCCGCGGGCCAGCGCAGCATTCCTCCTGCTCGAGCAGCGCAGATAAAAAAGGGCCAGGAAAAAGTAAAGAAGGGAGAAGCCCGCGCGACGCACAGGCCAACTCCGGCGGAGGCAGCGATCGCCCTTTTATCTTTAAAGAGATTAGAGGGGGRRRAAAAAAAAAAAGGTGTTTTCCAGTGGCGGTCGAGGGACACGTCCTCCTCGCTGCCGTGCATCCGTGGGGGTGGGTTTTAGGCAGAAAGGCAGGCGCGGGTACTCACCTGAAGGAGAGCATCGCCGCGCCCAGCACAGCGAGCGGAGGAGCCCGCGAGCCCCGCCGCTCCGCTCACCCCCACGCAGCGGCAACGCTCGCTAGCGAAGCACCGCATTTTAGCCTTTTCTGACCCAAAGGCACATCTGGCGTCTAGAAAAGGAACAAAAAAGAAGCTAGTTTGTTTAAACAGGAAAAGCCAAGGCTCCGGGTAAGCTCCTTGCGATGCCCGCGGCCCGTGCCCGCAGTGCCCCGCGCAGCAGCGAGGTTCCTCTCTCGACTTTCTCGCCCCTCGTCCACTACCCATTACCTGCCTGCGCCTGGCWGCGGGCTTTGAAGCAGCGAAACAAAGCGCGGGACCTGTTTATAGTAAATGAAAGCAGCCAACAGCTCATTCCGACTTGGTGTGACTAAACACACGGGAACAGGAAGCACACACCATCGGATTTTTTTTTTTAAACTAGTAATTCCTGCTTGCATTGTCATGCAGTAGCAGCAACAGCGGCAAAAAACCTCCCAACTTCTCTTTTCGGGGACTTTTAGCCAAACTCCGGTTATTATTTTTGCTGTTGGAAAGGTTAGTGCGGCGATGGTTAATCATGCATATGCAAATACTTAACAGCCTTTAAGTTCAGGAGGGATCTAAAGATCTTTTTTATGGGCTCGTTTGCTTGAGGAGGATGTTTCTGCCGCTGCTTTCCCTCCCTGAAATTAACTTCTGCAATTTATGACTGGGCATAGTATCTCAATTTGTATCATATTTGGACCCACGAATAGCAGATTAGCAATCCTGAAAGTTAAATCTTTAAATACTGGATAATGTTGCAGTTTAAAGCAATAGATATACATGAATTCTTCCAGGATTTAAAAAAAAAATATTCAAAATTGAGTGCACACTGCTTTATTACTGCTGCACAATCTACTTTTTTGAAGGTAGTTTGTCCCTGTAAATAGGCATTTATCTAATTGTATTCAATTTTCTGATAGCGAAGAATCATGCATTTGTCACCTCAGCAAATTTCACTACTCCCAAAGAAAGTTTGYGGTTAGGGAGATGCTGAAGAATCAAACTCCTGTCGCTAAAACAAAATCAAACAGCCACATGTGGCACCGTCCGAGTTAGCAGAGTGTTTTTGTCAAACAGTCACAATGCAGAAGTTGATGAAGGGATATAATTCTGGTTTGAGCAGAYGTCTAAAGTATTAGTCTTTCAGAATTTATTAACGTACAAATCCCGGGGGACAGGCGGGTTTGTAATCAAATATTTGAATTGAAATGTGAATTCAACAGTAGCTTCAAGCATTTTATGCATTTAAACTCTTCAAGAAACAAAGCAGGYTGGCAAAGCAAATGTTCATGGTCTGAGTGGTGTAAGAATCTCTTCAGTGTGTTAGTATTGCCTTCCTTACAGCTTGCCCCATTTGTCCTGGAGCAAGAGTTTTAGGTGGTGTCCTCATCTGAAAGGTTTGCCAATCTCCTCCTCAGGAGAACTGCCTCATGTAGAGACAGGTTATGCTCCGTTTGCTCAATTTGGAGGAGCAAAGTTGGCATTAGGGCAGAAGAACTTCATTGCCAACATGTATAGATGCTGCGTGTAAGTGAGAGCCTGTCTGCGCTACAATGAATCGTACGGAAGAGGGGACGGCGACAGGCTCTGCTTCCTTGGGTCTGCTGGTGGGGCTCACCTGCGTCTCACAGACCTGTGCCTACAGGAGGCTGGGGAGGTGCGGCCGAGGTGTTGCACAGCACGAAACCCCAGCCCCTTCCTCCTGCTGCACCAGCTAGTATTGATATTCTGCAGCGCTCCTGYGACTGGCTGCGGCTGTGATCACTCTGCTCACAGCGGATACCACCCCGGGAGCTCACTTGCATCCTCCTTTTCAGCAGAGGGCTCAGACACGCCTGCTTGGACGATGCCGAAGACAGGGAAGCCCCGACACCCACCTCGGTGTGGCTCGGCCCGGCTGAGGAATGCTGCCCAGCCCGGCGAGCCCGGCGCGAGCCGGCGCCAGGCACTCAGAGCACAGGCTGCCGACGGTGAAACGTCTCACGGGGCAGCCGGGGCTTTGTACGGTGCGACGGGTGCTCCTCCCCGAGCCCTGGGGCACCGCGAGGGGCCTTGTCTGCTCCTCATCCCTCTGTGGGGACGGGGCACCGTCACTGCTCTGCACACAGCTCCTCAGGGACTCTCAGGGTCTGGGGACAGAAAATGCCCAAACCCRATAACTGATTGTTTCTCAACTCCACAGGCAGTGGCAAAGCAGTGGTGCCGAGCTGGTGCAGAGCTGTCACAGAGCTGCACTGTCTGTGGCAACAAATGCAGCATTGCACCGTGCACTCTTATTCATAGATCCCAGTTCAAGCAACAGTTAAATATTGCCAGGTTGTTCCTGAAGTTCATTCACTTTTTTTCCCCCTTTCTTAGCATACTGCATCCATTCAGATGATGGTAGCACAAAGTCTCTTTCTGACCATCCAATGCTGGGTCTACCCCAACTGAGATGGAATGAAAGCAGACTTCATGATTTATGATCACTTCTAAGSATTGTTGCCATGGGGGTCTTAGGTCACCTGAAATTAAACATTAGGTCTCATTGATTGAATCGATCTAATGCCAGTCGGAGTCATTTTGACATCGGAGCAATTTTTCCCTCCCTGTAAGTGCTAACTGTTCAGCTGACAGCGTGCCGGTGCCAGTGGCGGTGAGGAGCTCTGTGATACAAGGGAAGGGGTGATCCAGCCGTGACTTGCTGCTGTGCCCTGCAGTCTGTGGGCTACATGAAAAAGCCGTCCAGCCCTGCAGGGTAGGACTGAGCAGAGATTTCCTGTTCTGCTGCCAAGCCGTGGTGGGGTTTCTGACCAAAAGAAAAGGATTTAATGAGTCCATAGCAAAGCAAATTAAGCTAAGTGTAGCATGATTACACTGGGAGCACTAATCTTTAAAAGCAAAAGTATTTGACCAAGGGAGCTATCCTCCAAAGCAGACCTTGAAACCTCCAGTTGAAAATTTCTGCCTATAACAGTCAGTATTTTTTTTTCTCCAAAGATTGTAGTGTTTCCTGTGCTTTCCTGTTCCTTACAGCTTACCGTGGTATGAACTATGTACTAACTTTAGTCCATTTATCACTACTGCCAAAAGCTGATTTKATTGCAGTGAAGATTGTTACAAGTTTGGTAAGGCTGCCTGTTGCTCAGGAAAGCTTGCCCCTTCCTTGCGGGATGCTGGAGCCCAAGAGCTGCRTCAGGGCATGGCAGCACAGGGATCCCTGCAAGATCTACCCTCCCTCCATGGATATACGCCCTTACATAACCCATGTTGCACTTCCGACCTAGGCCCACAGCTCGGAGGGGGTTGCAAAGGGCTGCTCTGCTTCCCCCTCGCGTCTTGCAAAGCTTTAGAAGGAGGGAGCTCCGTGTTTTCACATGGACATGGAAAGCACCCTCTCCAGCACAGAAATAACAACGTCGGTGTTCCTCCTGCTATGCTGAGCTTTCCATGCCTTATGATAAAATGAGGATCTGAAAATGCCAGGACAAGAGCCTCTGAATGGTTCTTCTTTGTTAATTTCTCAAATAAAAAGAGTGGATACATTGGAGAGGGGATCCTGGAGATGTCTTCTGCCTTGGGAAAAGTTCGGAGTTCCCATGATAGTTCCTTCTTCAAACCCATTCCTCTGAAAACAAATCGCTGTAGCTCAAAACTAGAAGCTGTCGCTGGTGAAATCAGGAGCTGGGTAGAATCACAAGGCAGTGTGGTTACATAAACCCTGGCTAAGAGGCATTCTGAGTGCTGGTGGGATAGTTACTCTGCAGTCCTTTCTTTCGGGAGGGAAGTGAAACAGGCAAAGTGCAGCGGCAGCATTTCAGCAGGAAATCATCATGATGTACTGAAGCAAGCACTAAGGACACAGAAGCTCAGGCCAAGTAGGATTCCGCCATTTAGCAATCCTTGTAAAAAGGGGGAAAGGAAGAGAACTCGAGACCCCTGTGTCTCCATGGTGTGAGCCTGCTGGCGGCTGCAGGACCATCCAGGGAGTGCTCTGCATGTGGGAGTGGGGGTGTTCGCGCACATCCTCTGGAAGCGACGGGTGGCCAACAGCAAATACGTGGGCAAGCGACCTCGTGCCTCAAAAACACCCTGAATGTCCTGCGCTCTCCAAAGGACAGAGCGGCTCCAGCACGAGGACTCGCAACACTCATAAAAACACAGGCCGAGGCCCCCGGCCACTGCGCGGTCACGGCAGCACAGCCAGCGTTTCCGTACGGCAGCGAAACAGCTCCGTCTCCTCCACGGGGGATCTCTATGCCATTTAGGTTAATCAGCACTAATATTCTTTTTGACCTAAATAGCTAGGTAACATTAAAGATCTTTTTGAACTAGCAGTTTGTAATGAAGCCAGGATCATTTCTGCAATTTGCAAGACTCTACAGATTCCTGTTTCTCTGGATACGAGAGAAGTCATGTAATTGAGCAATAGTTTCTCTAGCCGCAGCAGCAGGTCTTTTCAAACATCACACTCAACCAGAAGGCCCCTCTGGAGACTTTCTGCAGCACTCTCCATCTGCAGTGTTCCTAACTAAACCCTTCCTCCTCTCTACCCGTGTGGTATCTCACAGCTTCCAAGTCCCAGGCTGTCTCCCCTCTACCCACCCAGCTCAGAAGCCTGTCCAGCTGATGGATATGTGCCCAAAGACGAATTTCTGAGCGTCTTTGCACTTGTCTTGGTTGTGAGCAAAGCTCTTTGCTCAAGTTTGCAGAAACACAACAGTGCTGGTGATGCACTGGGGAAGCAGGGTGGGGGGAAAGGCTCCTGCGCTGGCAGGCAATATGGACAAGGCAGTTTGATACCACAGAGTACYCACACACTTTGCTGGTAAATAAGGACAGCAACCTATGCAGCAAGGACATTTTCATGCTTACAACAGACTCTGTTCTCTATTTTTTAAAAATAAGCAAGAACCACAAAATGAACACACACCATGTCAGAAAGCAAGCGGTCCCACAAGCACTRTGAGAGCAGGGCTTGCTCAGAAGCAGCCTGTTTCCCCAGGCAGGTGCAGCGGGCTTGAAAACACGCTGCCTGCCTGTCAGCCCAGCACAAAAYGCAGACGGAGTGACCCGCTCCGTCAGGAAATCCCGCGGAGAGCGCGAGGTTCGGCTTTGGTTTGGTGCCTCCTGCCCACTGAAAAGGAGAAATAAACAGTTCACGGAGGATTTTGAAATGTGTGGTGACTCCTGCTCTCATCCCTGAATCACTTCTGTGATGAGAAGTGTTTACAGTGGAGCATGGGCTGAGGCAACRTTGGTGCTAATCATATTGCCACATATAGTCTATATTGTTCCAGTACTGAAAGTGGACSCCTGCCCCTACCAATCCATGTGTACTCATGACAAACCGTACAGTACAGATGTGTGGTTTTGTATCAAAAATATACTAATCGGGTCAATTCACTTATTTCTAGTTTCCTGCAGTTAGTAAAAGATGAACATTTGTGTTTCTTCTTTTTCTTCCTTGCATTTCACAGTTTATTTTCAGTGCAATTTGAGGGTTCAGACTAATTCTAAAGAGGAATTAACTCCTCCCTAGCTGTAACTTTATTAAAAATCTACAAAAGTGAAATCCTCCTGCCAATATGAAAACTGCAAGATACATAAACATAAATAAACAATGCACYCCATAAATATTCACACATTATTTTAGACTTAGTTGCACTTATTTTAASCAATTCATTTCAGAAATTAATCTATAGGCAATGATTATGATTCACATGAAACATAAGAACAAGCTCAAAATAAAACTTTGACTCTTGATTACACATACATGGTAACTGAAAGAGTTGGTTACAAGTTCATAGGTTTTTATGTTGGCTTGACTTTAGTATAAATACAAATAATAGCCCCTTCCCCCCCTCCAAAAAAAAAAAAAAATGCTGTATATTTTCAGTCCAGCTACATTCTCTGCTGAGGAAGATCCTTTGGCACAATAAAAAGCATTGAGAAGATGTGTTTGGGGAGGGAAAACACGGGATGTGATTTGCATTTTATGGCACTTAACATAACAATGTCCTGATCCATGACCAAATCCCTCCGGGGCTACAGCAAGATAAGTTACATTAGTGATCACAATAACTATTAGCATCTCTTCGGGTTTTCCCATCAGGAACCTTGATGAAATATTTGGCAGATGTGATTGTGACTTAGTTTCAAGAGCAGGAGAAAAACAAATGCCAGTCTGGTCTCTGTAAGGGAAGAATAAATAAACCAGCGTGCCCTGAAGTGGTCTGCTATCACCAAATGCGGTGCTGTGCTGATAAAAGTGTCGTTTTGTGCATTTTCCTCGCTGCATCCTGGCAGCGTGGGAGGTGCGTTGCCAGCGGTGGTTTTGGGAAGCCCCTGCGTGAAAGAGTGAGCTCCCGTGCAAGGAGCTACTCTGTGTCTGCACTGAGAAGCTGGGCTGTGAATGTACATGCAAAGCTATGGGGTGTGCAAAATGATGCTGCAAATSCAGCTTTCCCCATGGGCTGGGTAGGAGGATGTGACAGTGTCCTAAATGAGGACTAAACGCAACTACAATTCACCCTCGATGGACCAGCAGAGCAGATGATGCCACGGGAGGCAACACCAGACCTTTCTCAGTGCTGCTTCCACTTGAGGTAGGCCTGTACTGAAGATAAAGCTCTAAAGAGGAAGGTGAAAATCAAGGATATAAGGAGCACTTAGTGCACAGGGATGGYGAAAATATGGGTCCTGTCCTGCTGAGAAGACAGCTGGGAAGCAGAGTGGGAAGTAAGAGCCAGGGAAGGGGACAAACTCTTGAAAAGATGATTTAAAAAAAAAGGTTTAACTTGAGTTTCAAAGAGAAGACAGCCAATACAAACCCAAGTACTTGTACTCACTAGATGAGGCTTTCAGTTTACTAATTAAACTAACCTTAAGGAAACCTTGATCAGAAAGAACTGCTTCAGTTTAAGTATTGCAGATGTGATACTCAAAGATGTAATCAATATCCGGACATTTCCTGCATTTATGAAAATCAAATGCAAATTTAGAGCTAGGTTTTAGTATCTTGCAGGGGCGAGTTTTCCAGATTTCCTCGCAGAGGCAGTGGTGGTCATGGAGTCGGTGACTTACACGGCCTGGAAGTCAGCACGGAGCAAACTTCAGCTCACTGCAATGGACTCCACTCTCCTTGCTAAGCTATTCCTTTGAAAGCAGAGAGTTTATATGAATTTTATAKGCCTTAATTGTTTTTTTAATACTAATAGCTTAGCAATTAGTGGTTTTTTAATAATAACCTTGTCAGAGACAAAACATCTACTGGCATTATAGACAGAATTATTTAAAAAAGAAGAGAGAGAGAAATATGACGTACTGAGTCAGAAGTCAACTCTGACTTGACTTTTATTAGCAGGCACGGCCTGCTAGAATGGCCAAGGTGTTTATTTTTGTTTTCTTTCTTTCTTTTTTTTCCCCATGAGTATGACTGTACTTTCCTCTAACTTTACTTTTCTTTTCTTTTTCTTTTTTGCCTCCCCTTTGGTAATGTTTACTACGTTTTCCTGTTTACTACGTTTTCTTTCTTCTCTTTCACCCGGACTAGATCTCAAAGTTCACTAGTTTAACTTGCAGGCAATGGGAGGCACAGAGCCTTTCCAACAAGAGCTGCTTAGCAGGGCAAGGGAACACAACACGAAGCAAGTGTCAAGCAGCCTTGAAAAGGCTGCAGCAGTCACAAGGCAAAGAACTAGAAGCTTTAGMGAGGTTCCCATTGCCTCATACCTGCTACCACCCCTCATCATGAGCTGAGATGTAGCCAACAGAAAAGAATCAAGAGAGCAGCCCTAGGCCTGGTTGAGGCAAAGTCACCTCTGTCGGGGCGAACTTCTGCCGTGCTGGCAGGACGCTGTGCCAGCCACCATACTGTCCTAATGCCAGCACACTTCTSTTCCAACGATCACCAAGCCATGTTCCACCAGGTGCAAACTAGGTGCTGGGAAATCTAGGTGAGTCCTTTTCCCCTTTACAAACAACAGCCTTTACTCAAAAAGGAGTGTTTTTTTTTTTCTTAACAGAAACTTCTTGCTCTTTTAATAAGAGTTAAGTAAGCGTGCTAATACTTCAGAAGAAAACTGTCAGATGTTCCTGGAAATTTTACATGGCATTTGGAACTTTGCATTTGTATTAACGAGCACTGCTTGCAGATGGAGAATTTTTTTTACCCAATTGATTATAACAGTCCTGCAAGCACTTGACCATTTGAAAATCAAGCTATAACCTTGTTCTCCTTGTGATAGCTTTGCTGGAGGAGATTTTGAGACGTCACTCAGCCTATCTGCCTGCTTAAAGGAAAGATCAGTTATTCCTATGTCAGTTCAGACAGATACTCGCCCATTTATCATCGCTGTTCATAAAGATTCTGGAGACCACRTTATGCCCTCGGTGCTTTCCATGGGGCTGGGCAGATGTACATGATTAGGATTTATTAAGCTGCTGCTGATGTACAAGATCAGAAGGAAAAGGATCCAACTCTCTGTTCCTTACCTGTGCTGGCTCTGAGGAACAGAGTTGTAAAAGGAGAGGAGAAGGAAATAAACATTTACACTTGTGAGGAGCCAGGACTTTAAATACAAAGGTACTTTTTGTCTTAGTTTTTTCTTTTTTTTTTAAAGGATCATACTTTGTAATAGTGATCATGAGAGCAATGCATGACACTTCCTAGCAGAAATCGCTCCAAATTCCTGCAAGAATTTTTGCTGTGTGCAGTTCTTTCAAACATGACTGGCCTGGAGCCACAAATCACTGCTTGGAAACGGTCAAGATGAAAGCAGAGAGATTCAGAATCCCAGCGGGAAAGACCTGCTTGCTGAGAGTCCAGCATTGGGATCTCTTGCTCCCCCTTGCTCCCTGTACCACCCAAGCCTGCATGGTGGAGCCTGGGGGGAGCCTTTCAGGGTCCCAGTGCCCCACGCTGCTATGGGATCACACCATAGATCCAGGAGCACCAGACCCCTTCCTGGCTGGAATTATGTGCCGCAGTGGGAGCTGGAAAGAGCAGCCTAGGCAAGAGTTGTCAACACTGGCACTGAGGGCCCATTTTGGCTTCTGTTCCAGGAGCTGACGATGCAAGACAGTAAATCATGCTGTGAGAAGCAACAGGAGGGATGTYGGGTGACTGCAGAAACGTCCCACATGGAGGCGGAAGGCCTAGCAAGGGAAAGAGGAAAGGAAGGAAGGCGAAGCAACTTATTCAGCTTGTTCTGCCATTTGGATAAGAAACGTGTTTTCTTCCCACCACATCAGCAAAAGCGTTTCCTGACATCTTGCTCTCTCCAGTACTTTTTTTTTTTCAGCTAAGGCAGCTTGCTAAAAAGCACTAAAACGCAAGGGAGGGGGCGAGGGGATGGATTGAAGGGACATGCCTGGGATTCAGGAGGCCTTGGCCGCTAGTGTGCCCAGGCAGCCGCAGCGACAGGCACTCCTGTGGTATGAGAGCAAGAGGCCCCTGAGTGTGGGAAGGGAGCTGCGCCTGTCTGATCCAGGAGAACCCCCTTGGCAGCTTTCCTTGGAGGACTCACCTCACCACCAAATTACACTGTGGGGTGACAGAGCTGAGCAAAAGGCCCAGCTTTAGCTCACTGTGGCTCTCCCTCTCCACAAGTATCATCCGAGCGCTTACAGAAATTCGTGCTGCCAGGCTCACGCACGGGCTAAGCGCTAACAGAACGGAGCAACCAAGGTGCACGTTTCTGAGCCAGAAGCCGCCCGTGCTCCTTGGCCGTCTCCCTGCCCTGCTCCCGGCCCGGCCGGCTGCCCGTGGGGTGGAGCGCGGTGCCGTGCCCTCGGCACAGTCCAGCTGCTGCGACCCGCCTGCGCTGCGAGTTCACCAGCTCKGCAGGGAGCAGCACAGAGAGTGCTCCTGTGAGCAAACCCCGCAGCAAGGGGCACCCGGGCCGGGCCCTGCCCCTGCTATTTCTGCAGCGGAYGAGGCAAACTGGGACACACCTCAAACACTTCCCTCCGCACAGAAAATCCGTACCAATTAAGGTGACCTTAATTTTACCAGACTGGCAGCAAATCATTTCAGACCTTTTGTGATTATGTTTTTCACTACATTTCCAGACAGCTCAGCCTGTGTAACGCTGCCATGCCTTCACTGCCGCTGGCCCCACACAGGTACATCCCGGTCCAGGGCACGGCTGGCCTGAGCGCGGTGGTGCTGGTACCCACGTATGTAGCACTGCTGTGTGGGCTGCTCGCACCACAGCTCCGTGCCCTGTGGCTCGAGGCTCTGCAGTGTCGGCAAATGGTGGCTGTGCTCCTGCCTCCCGCGCGGGCCAGCCTGAGTGCTCCGGGGRGACGAGCTGTGAGGGGCAAATGCAGGGAAACCATCACGGTGGACTGGCGTTGAGACACCTCATGCTGTGTAATCTTTACCAGCTGAGGCTGAACTTGAGGTGAACCTGGCTCAACTCCACCTGCAGAGTTTGCCTTGCAGAGTGCGCCGGGCGGCAGTGCCATGTGAGCCGGTGCCTCAGGGAGACAGGCATCAGGGAATGCCTCGCGAGGACACCGCGAGCCTCCCCTAGCCTCGTGAGGACACCGTGAACGCCCCCCCTAGCCTCGCGAGAACATCGCGAACGGCCCCTAGCCTTGCGAGGACACCGTGAACGCCCCCCAGCCTCGTGAGAATACCGCGAACGCCCCCCAGCCTCGTGAGGACACCATGAACCTCCCTAGCTTCGTGAGGACACCACGAGCCCCCTGGCCTCGTGAAGACACCATGTGACCCCCCCTGCCTCGTGAGTTCACCGCGAGCTCCCCTAGTCTTGTGAGGACACCGTGTGACCCCCCATCTTTGCGAGGACACCGCGAGCGCCCCCCAGTCTCGCGAGGACACCGCGAGCGCTCCTAGCCTCGCAAGGACACTGTGAGTCCCCCTAGCCTCGTGAAGACACCGCGAGCCCCCCTAGCCTCGCAAGGACACAATGTGCTCCTAGCCTTCCCTGTATGGAGCGAACACAGGACCCTAGGGAGCTATCTAAGGCGCTGCAGGAACRGGAGCTTGGTGGCGTCAGGGGGAGTCTGGCCTCCCCAGGGCAATTAGAGATGGTTTCGTTGGCTTTGTGCTGTGATTGCTCAAGCCCTCTTTGGAGGGGGAGAACACACCATCTTGCATAAAATCCCCTAGGAAACGTGGGAGTCATGGGCGGCACCCGAGACATGACAGTGCAAGGGAAGGACCTACCTGTGATTCACCGCACTGCGCTCTGCTTGAAGGGCTTCTAGCTCAGCTGCCTTTCAGCTCAAATGCCGAGTCAGGGCCCGAAGTCAGGGATGTGCAGAGCAGTGGGATTGGGAGCAGGAAGGCCCCTGAAATCCCCAAATTGCTCCTAATTCCCAGTTGGGGGAAAGAGGGTGCATAGGCCAGGGCGCTGCCGTCCCCGCCACTCTCCCTTCCCTTCCTCCCTCACAAGGAGCTCCTGGCAGTCAACTTTGCACAAACTGCGCCCTGGCTGCAGACGTGGGAGCAAGATACGCCGAATCACGTGCCTTTTAGCTCTAGTGCAGCCTATAAACACATATATATGTTCCCATACTGTAAACTATATATAGTTAGTACTTTATATACATATGTTATACATATGCATTTTAAATGTGATTTTCTCAGCKGCTTGGTTATAAAATAAGTGCAATATGTGGCAACAGCAACGTGATTTCAACTTCTACTCTAAAGCTGAGGGAAAACACCAGACRTGTAAACTTATATCTAATTTCCCATAGTCTGCAGAACGGACATTTGGAAGAAAAACAGCATTTTCACTCTGAGAATTTAAAAGGAAAATAGTGGATTCAGAACTAAGCTATCAACACCCCCAGGGAAGGCCTYGTAAACAGCAGTGGTAGCAACCTGCTACGATTAAGACAGTCGGAGAAAGCCGCCAATAAATGGCCATTTCGTCTGTTCGGCTGCCAGGGTTATTCCAAGAACAAGAAGTTTCCAGGCGTGAGGTTTTGCTGGAAAACGAAGCATAAACAGCAGTCACCAGGCTGAGCTAATGTGGATTGCTGGCCGCGTTCAGTGAGRCCAGAAGAAGCTCTCCTCTGCGGTGGTGTAACCGAATTTACACTGCAGCAAATAAAGCAGTTTCCACATGTGGGGAAGTGAATGCCTGCTCCATTTATTGATACGAATACTCGGTGAAGGGATGGAGAGACTGTAGATGCATGTGTAAACACACAAGCTTTCTAAACTCTTGTTGCCTAGGGAAGTTATTTCTGAGATTAATATGCCCCCTGCTTATCTCCAGCCTACAGGTTKTAAAACTGCTTTCACGTTGCAACAATTTCTGTTTGATTTTAATTATCTTTGGTCTAAAGCAATGCTGCTTTTTGACCTACAGGAAGGTTCAGACGCTGTCGGCAGCGATGGAGGGAGGTGATTGGGAAGATGTTACAGCAAATCTGATTTTTAACGTCTGGGCAAAATAACAAGATATCCAAATCCCTGGTAGGATTTCTGTGATTTTGCAATGGAAAGCATACTGGAATCAGGCATAGGAAGCAATAYTATACATTTAGAATCATACCTGCATCTGTCTGTTTCTTTCTTCCTTTCTCCTTTACTGCCTTTTTTTTTTCTTTCTTTTTCAGAGTCTCAGGAATTTCTGATGCTTCCTCTTTACCTTCTAGGTCATTACAGACACAGCTGATGCTGCTTAAGGTTCTCACCTGCTTAGCTATGTTGCAAGAAGCAAAAAATTAAAGACTTAGTTATGCAAGAAAAAGCCAGCGACTGCGCAATTATACTAGCAAGAGAATTCTTTGCTGTCTATTAGACTGTATAGACTTAGGTACTTCTGTTATAAGCCAAAAGCAAAGAAATACTCCAGCTGCTCCAACCACATCTTTAAGAGGATCTGTCGTTTGAAGGATGACTCCTTCCTCATATAATAAGGCTTCTAAAAGGAACTGTTTAAATTCTCGCTCCTTAAGGATATTTGAGGTACCTAATTTTAAATATTTTTTTAAATGGTATGATAGTCACAGACTTGTTCCTTCCATACTTTGCACAAATTTAATTCCCTTAAAAGTAATGGTTTTCTGYTAATGATGGCTGTCAATGACTACTGGGGTTAAGCTGTAAGCTGATCTGGAATTTTTTTAATAAAGTGCCTATTATTTGTAGAAAACTGCTGAGTAAGGCTGTTCCTTTCTGTAATATCACCCTATATTTAAAAGCATCACAAAAATGCGGAGTAAGCCATGCTTTAACTGTGAAGTCCTGCAGAAGATAAGCCCCGGTCACCRGGGGCTGAGCCGCCCTGGTGTGAGYGGCACTCCGCTTCCGCACAGGCTCCTACAAGAACTGAAACCGCAGGGCAGGCAGATGTGGCTGCCTGCAATTTGCACATTTATTCTCCTGCCCCCAAGTAGTTAGAGATGTCCTGAAGAAGAAAAAAGCCCACAGTATGGCCTGGATGTTGAGATGTTAAGGAATAGCCACGGAATTGCTTCTGTGAATTTCAGCTGTCCTGTTACACACTCCTTCCAGCTGAACCCCCTGTCCCTGGCATGAGCTTATTAGCTGGGCCAGCTGTCTTCTCCATATACAAAACTAGTGCTTGGAAGGCAACAGCACTTGTATTGCATGAAAAGAAAAGTCTTTTGGAAAGCAGTTGCTCCTATAATTTCCTCATTTTCTTCCTTGYATTCCAGCCCAGATTTTTGGGGCCAAATCCTAGTTATTACTCATCAGACAAAAAAAGAAAAAAGCACTCTGTGTGACAATTTTATATTATTTCCCACGTTACTCAACAATTTTTACTAGGAGATAGTAATCACACTTGTATGGCAATGTAATAYTTCACCAAAAAAACAGCTTAAAAAAAATATACCAAAAGAAACTGGTAAACTAAAGTGGTGTAAATGGCTAACATGCAGAGCTGGCCAATGATCCTTCTGCCTTTGAAAAGTTTTAGCAGAATATGAACTCTGATAATGTAGGGTTTGGAGAACACAGTTACACTTTGAATTTCAAAGATTTTTTTTCTTTTTTTTTTTTAATGCACAGCTATTTAAGGCAAGACTGTTAAATTAGGTATAAGGGTGTGCTACAGAAACAAATTCCAAACTGACAAACTTGAGGTTACATGCAAATAACCTTGTCTTCCTCCTAATGAGTCACATCGTATAGTGGTGATATAACTCATTTGGGTGACACTGTAATYGAAACCAAGAACCTTTCCCACTGCAGGTGTTGTGCTGTATATGCAAATTGTGCTTACCCTGTTCAGTTTTGCTGCAAAACCCTGAGGTTCCTTACGACCAGTGAATAATCCTCAGGAGCGAGAGTGGAACTGCAACCATGTGCGTTACAGCACCTTCCCTAAACTCTTAAGGAACAGCACAGTTACGCGCTGAGCCCTGCCTGCCTCAGGCCCCAAGTGCGAAGAGCTGCTATTAGCCAGTACTAGAAATTGGCTAAAAAACCCTAATGTTTCCTTTACAAAAGGCTTTAAAATGATCATTTTTTGCTTTCTCTGCAGGCTTTCAGTATGCCSATAACCAATTAGCTGTTCCCAGAAAACGCGTGAACGACAGTTCAGAAATACGGCTCTCATTTATATAATGCAGGTCTTTTCCTTCTCCAGCATTGGACCTCAGACAATTTAAACACACAGATAGAGCAGGCCTGTGGATTAGTGACAGCAAATTTCTGGCTTGTACATGTTTTCCGTAGGAGTCTGCCTTGATTTGTCAGATGGAAAGCTTCTTCCTGAGGACACATTTGAAGACAGCATTGGGTGGGAACCTTTTTTAGCCCTTCTCATCCACCTCATGAAGCTAAGTGTTTACTAGTCCTATTTGGCATCTTTAGCACCACCATTATGTATCACCAAAGCCTCTGGAATCAATGCAGTATTAGTTCTGGTCCAAGACTTCAAAGCAGGGCCACAGTGACATGAAGAGAAAACATACACAACGGTAAACAGCTCCAGGTAGACACAGGAATGCGTTTTATTTCATAGTATAGCACTGCATATGCTGGAGCAGGCAGATATATTTACTAACTAGGACCAATTAACATAGGTTTCCCTCCATCTGCTTTAGTAATAGTTTCAAACTCACCTTGCAGAGAGGCAGAAAAGTTCATAAGGCACAGCGTATGCTTATTATGCTTATTTTTCTTTCATGGAATAAAGATTTGGGGAACAGAACAGCAGTATCTGCCTTAATTTTACGACCAGTGAAGGGCTAGAATCACTAATGCTGGCCCAAGGAAGCACAAGCATCATTTCTTCCTATCGTTAAAGCTTCTGTTGTTCCAGGAGACTTTCAGCCCTCAACCAGCTTGTTWTCGTCATCTCAGCTGTGTATAGGTGCAGGAAGAAGTCTATGGCTTCTCTGCTGGCTCTGGAGGAGAAAACAYGGATCATTTTTCCTTGGCCTCTTTCCTTACAAACCTTTTTTCCTATGACTCTGGACAAATCTACGAACACTAAAAACTACCACGAAGTGCTCTCTAAAGCAGCGGTGCAGAATATTGTGCCTCTTAGGCAACCCTGGTAGTGTGAATATAAAAAGRGGAGAGCTGCCGGCATGTAGCCTTGCCAGGAGACAGAAAGGGGAGGTAAAAGATTTTCTGAAGGGCGCCCAGTTGCACGGCAACACACARCACACGTTACCTGCAAGCAAAAGCGGTTACTGGAAGCAGCGGGCCCGAGGCTGTGCGGCGTGGAGATAAGGACGGAGAGCAGGGACRGGAGCAGGAAGACAGAACACTTGCTGCAGCACAAAAGGAAATAAAAAAAGAAAATAGAAAAAGAAAATAGAAAAAAAAAAAAAGAGTCAAGCACCTCTCTGGGTTTGCTTTGTGAGCATGTGAAACGAAGGGAAATGCTTTGGTACGCAGCTTTATGGATCACTAGGAGCATCCCGGGAGTCAATAATCGTTATCCCCAGGTGCCACTCAAAGAACCAATGCTCTGTCTGTACTTAATGCCACAAAGGAGTCATTTGCTAGTTTTGAGGCAGAAAAATAAGGAGGCAGGTTGATACAAATGATGCCCAAAACACCTCAAAGCTCAATAGAGAATATACTTATTACGTGTATGTTAAGGTTTCATTAATAACAAGTGGCATTCCAGTGAGTGAGGCTCARCTAGCAAAGTCTGCACCTCAAGAATGTGTGCATGTGTGCATGCATGTGTATCCGTAGTGATTTAAGGAATGCCTAAGTGATTTTAATAGTTTTCAAGGACATGGCTGTATTTTTGACAAAGCCGTCACTGTGCTTCTCATTGCAGCAGAGCAAAAGTACAAGGGCAAAAGGTTATGAGGCCAGATCACGACACTAACTTTCTTTTTTTTTTTGTTTATCTATATAAATATCATTTAAAAAAATAATAATCTGGTCTTTGCTTTGAAAATCTTAATCTCTGACTCACTTTGAGAAGTCTGAAGAATAGTAGTTTGTTAATAACCTGGAAAATGAGCCCAGATACCATCTAGATTGGTTGTAATTCTAATTGGTTGTAATATTACAAATAAAAATACTCCCAATCCCAAATTTAGCACTGATTTCCTACTAATGAGCTGTAGGGCACATACTAAACAAGTGTAACTGTAGTAGTACATAGTAATAATTTCTTTTTCTTTGGGGTTGGGGGAGATCCTCTATTGATTAGGTCACTGTATAGATATTCCTTTAAAACGCGCTAATCTTTCTTACTTTAGCAAGAAATCAGACATTACTCCAGATGGAGGTACCCTTTCACTATGTGTATATGTAGCAAAACAATATTTTTGCTTTGTACCGAGTACAAGCACTTCTGGATCACTAGATCTAGGCAGATTTTTTGAAAACTTTGAGGACATAATAAAAGATGCATACTTCAGGCAACATTTCTTCAGAAATTTAACAACCAACTTTTAAAATAATCTCCCACTCAAGATGGTAGCTTGAAAATATTCAGGGATTATTTCCTTGACAGTTTTTTTATAYGGTTAGAGCATCAGTTATGAAAAGAGCTGTCCAAGTGTTTGTCCCATGTTTGCAGAGCAAGTTTGGGATCCTTATTCCYAACTGGATCCTTGCAGTATATATAATGATGTTACAGAGATGGATGATGACTGACTTAAGCCTTTCAAAGTTACGTATATTGAAACTAAGGCAGTGAAGCAGGATAGCTGGTCTCACGGAAGTTGTTTGCTCTGTAGTGTTCATAATGAAAGCCTGGAGCATAATCCAATGAAGTTACAATTTATCCTACCTTCCAGACTGGAGATAAGGCCCTGCTTTTAAAAATACAGGTCATGAATGGGGAAAATCAATCTCTTTGTAGTCTAAACAGGGTAGCAGATAGGTTTTGCTTCAGGAGAAAGTAAACAAAGGAGGGCCTCCCAGCAGAGTGTGAAGAAGACAATGAGAAACTCATCCCTTTGTCTCAGTCTTGTCTCTGAACCTAGAGAAAGTTGAGATGCCCTGACTTTAAAAAAAACCCCATAGCTATAAGGTGATCTCTAGAAGCAGTGCACCTCCTTCCCAGCAGTGTCAAACATTGCTCTAAATAAATGTGGAAATGTAAATGTGGAAGTAAATGTGSTCTGCATTTCAAGACCCAGCCTGCTTGTGTGCGTACAGTTATCAGGGTGCCACTGCACCACCTTTATGCCTTAGGTTTCACCTTCTGTTTTACAACCTATGATTCTTGTTTTGAAGGTTAGCTCAAAAGTTAGGAAAAAAAGATGCTAAACCACTGGATCTGCAATTTCCTGCTTCTTCTACACACAAATATCCGCAACACTTTCCCAGTATTTTGCACTTGTGTTCTGCCTCCCATCCTGTGGGARTTTGGGCAGGCAGACAGGGAGGAATTCCTAGAAAACGCCTCAACATGCGCAGCCCCAGTTCCCTTCCCTGCTCCGCCATGGAAGCATGATGGTCCTGCCTGGCGAGGTAGGGCAGAGGTGGCCCAGCCTCCTGTTTCCTTCCTTTTTAGTTCAAGACTCTCACAGCTCCATAGAAACTGTTCACAGACTGGCTCCTCTGTGGTTATCCCATTTCCACTTGATCAAGTAGCTCCAAACAAGCATGTGTATAGTGACACATGCTACAAGTTCATTCTTTTGATCAAAGGAAGTGGACAATCTAACATTATCGCCTAGTCCAGTGTGGAAGGAGTTCAGGAATAAACTTAGGGTTTTGTCTCACCCATACTTAGAAAAAGAGATTTCTCAGCCCTAGTCTGACAAAATGGTTCTTGTCTATAACAAATCTGTGTGGCAAGGCACAGATAAATTTCTCCTTGGCGAAGTGGTTACTAATGCATCTTGCCACCATACAATAAAGGTAAGTAGATAAGAAGACACATTTCATTCCAGTAAAATTCTGCTATTTTTTTCATCTGTATTTAGCAACATATCATGCTGATACGACCAGTAGACTGAGGCACAGAAGGAGAACAGTTTTTGGAATCAATCTATTCTGTTAACTGTCATATTGACTTTCATGCCCATGCCCCTAAAGCTTGAAAAAAGTCTTGAGCAAGCCACTTGTAAAAAACTATTACACAGACACTACCTATAAAGTTATGGATCTGTAGGAACCTAAGCCCAGACGTTCATAAAGATTTTGTATTTTCTACCTGGCCTGTGGGATACTTCTGCTCTGAAGTTGTGCTGATGCACACCTGATGAAGGAGGTCTTAGCATAGCAGCCTATCCCATTATAGGCTGGAGATGCATGTGTAACATGAAGAGCTTTAAGGCAAAAACCAGGGTGTAAGTATTCAGTTGTGATGAGCACAAGATCTGCTTATATTCATTCCGTGTTCATCAATGTCAAGTGCTTTTCAGATTTGGCCAGTTATTTCCCTGTTTATTATGGTGCCCAGCTTGGTGAATGAAAGATAATGTATCTTGGTCTTACAATAACTAGATGATTGAGGGGAAAAAAAGACCACTGTGACACTGGACAGTTTGAGAAAGACAGACATGAAGGGACAAGATAACAACCAAGGCCCACAAAACCCAACGAGTAGGATGTTGTTGCAAAAACTTAATAAAAGTAAGACCTGGGTCAAACAGATACCTTTGCACTCGCTTAACTGAAAGCACAAAAATCTTCCATTTGCTGCCATTATCCCCTGGCTGTACTTACATCTTAGAGTTCAACAACAACCACAATGTTTGCAGACACAGGGGCAGAAGTGAAATGAAAACCATACAGACAATTTGTTACATAGGATCTGGTCCTGATTGGTTCCTACAATGTGCAGTAAGAAAGAGAATAAGTGTATAGATCCAGATACAGCCAGAGGATACATTTTAGAAAATAAATGGACAAATATACAGGTAGGGGAAAATTTATGTACTGAATAGATATTTAGACTTCTTATTTTCAATAGTTAAATATCTATTATCATTCATGACCAATGATTTTAAGTTGTCTCTTTCATTTCCTTTGCTTACGTTACATTATTCTGTTTTTTTTTTTAAAAAACCCCATATTTTAATAAATAATTACAAACTAAAGAAAAACAAACCTTCCCCTTCAACAGCATTCATAATGTCTCCGCTACCTAGATCACACAGTTGTCATGTACCCAGCTGCTAATGACTGACAGCCCCAGCTCAGAAACTTTAGWATTGATGAATAGTGAACATCAGGACCTGGAGAACACTGCCTGCAATTCTCCCCAGTTACACATGATGTATCTTTTACTTCCTCACACAACTGAAAAAAAAGAAATAATAAACAAGTGCCTCAAATATGTCATATCTGAACTGTTGCACAGGAGCNCAGGGTGTAAGTATTCAGTTGTGATGAGCACAAGATCTGCTTATATTCATTCCGTGTTCATCAATGTCAAGTGCTTTTCAGATTTGGCCAGTTATTTCCCTGTTTATTATGGTGCCCAGCTTGGTGAATGAAAGATAATGTATCTTGGTCTTACAATAACTAGATGATTGAGGGGAAAAAAAGACCACTGTGACACTGGACAGTTTGAGAAAGACAGACATGAAGGGACAAGATAACAACCAAGGCCCACAAAACCCAACGAGTAGGATGTTGTTGCAAAAACTTAATAAAAGTAAGACCTGGGTCAAACAGATACCTTTGCACTCGCTTAACTGAAAGCACAAAAATCTTCCATTTGCTGCCATTATCCCCTGGCTGTACTTACATCTTAGAGTTCAACAACAACCACAATGTTTGCAGACACAGGGGCAGAAGTGAAATGAAAACCATACAGACAATTTGTTACATAGGATCTGGTCCTGATTGGTTCCTACAATGTGCAGTAAKAAAGAGAATAAGTGTATAGATCCAGATACAGCCAGAGGATACATTTTAGAAAATAAATGGACAAATATACAGGTAGGGGAAAATTTATGTACTGAATAGATATTTAGACTTCTTATTTTCAATAGTTAAATATCTATTATCATTCATGACCAATGATTTTAAGTTGTCTCTTTCATTTCCTTTGCTTACGTTACATTATTCTATTTTTTTTAAAAAAACCCCCATATTTTAATAAATAATTACAAACTAAAGAAAAACAAACCTTCCCCTTCAACAGCATTCATAATGTCTCCGCTACCTAGATCACACAGTTGTCATGTACCCAGCTGCTAATGACTGACAGCCCCAGCTCAGAAACTTTAGTATTGATGAATAGTGAACATCAGGACCTGGAGAAYACTGCCTGCAATTCTCCCCAGTTACACATGATGTATCTTTTACTTCCTCACACAACTGAAAAAAAAGAAATAATAAACAAGTRCCTCAAATATGTCATATCTGAACTGTTGCACAGGAGCTTTGATAGAGGATAGCTTGCCTTACTAATGACTGGAGATATTTTTCTTGAGGATTAAGTTTGGGAGAAACTGGCTGCATTGTTCCTACAACTCCCCTTGCTGGACAAGTAGTAGAGATGCAAGGGGAAAAAGSCACACTGAGGTTGCTCCTTGCTCTCCCTGCTGTAGGCAATTGCCAAGACAAGTTATTTTCCTGAACTGAGGGAAAAGTTTCATCACTTAATAAAGGGGAATTCCTGAAAAAAAGGTTTTATGCCCCCACTCCCTTTAGAAAAATAACATTGCCTTCTGACTGCCTACATATTAAATACTCTGAGATGATATCCTGGTGAGGAAAAGTACCAAAATGTATTGCTAAAGACAGTGATGTAAGCATTAACCAGCATCAGTCCAGACATTTAGTTTCACAGCACTCAGATACCTAGTTTAAAAAACAGCTAAAAAGACAGTGTTCAGCTATTGACCCTACAAGAGTTTAAAATGATTGATTTTACAATAAATTTACAACTAAGACCCTGAATTTTGAACTCGGACCTGATAAGCTTTCCAAAGCTAGTTCATGACCCACATCTAAGGARGAAACAGTGTGTGAGGAGTTTGCCTTTGAATTGGTGTTTTGATTCCAGCTTTGGTTCAGAAACAGCGCAATCATGGGCATTTATTTTACATTTAAAGTGTATTTAATGGTGTGCATGTGAAAAGCAGCACTGAACTGCCAGTCTCAAGACTAACAKGTACTATCTACCCAGAGGTGGGGAAAAAAACACAGTTGAAAACTAACCTTCATTTTGCTGTACTACATTACAAAACCTTCAACAAATCAAATTTCTCTGGAAATCTGCACATAAAGCTACGACTGTAGCAATAACAAGTACCAGGGTGAGGCACTCAGTGATACGTTAACAACTCCACAGTCAATTGTTTAGTGAATTCCTGTGATGGACCCGCGTGGTGGGTCCCTAAAATATTGGTTATGTAGGAGAGTGAGATGAATGGAGAAGCAAAGGAAAGAAAACAGGCTGTAGACAGCTTCCCATTCATTCTGGGCACCCATAAGAGGATAGCGAACTCCACCCAGAAGGGAAGGGAGCTGGTGAGTGCAGAGGGCACAAGGCTCATGGGTGTGGGTGTCTCTCAAGCAACCCGGGCTACTCAGCCTGTCTTAGAGTTTGAAAATCTACGTTTTTCTTCTGTGATTGATTGCAGTRCCCCTGTAGCTATCAGCACGCTTGGAATCACCCTTGTCTTATCTCACACGGGTTTACAMATACAGTGCCAGCAGCAACGGAAAATGGGAGGTAGCTCAAATGTTTTTGTACCCGACCTTTGACTGCTCCCCAGCCTTTCCTAACGGGCTGGGAACGGCAAACACAAAGCAGTGCCAATGGGAGGCTTGTGAGGCCTGTTCCAGTGAGGCCACAGGGGCTGTTCCGGAGGCTGGGAGGGACACAGCCCGTCCCAGCGCCAGYCCATACCATGGCACTGCCGGGAGGTGGCAACGGAGACCGTCAGCCTTACCTACTCCTGAGGACAGCGTGCCCATTTCCCTTACAGCGGTGACGGTTCTCCTTCTGCACTGAGGCTGATTACAGCTCCAGTATGCCCGGGTTTACCTCAAGTACTTTACTATTTGCACTTTGATATTATGCATAACGATGTAGATGACAACATTTTCTTTCCAGCCTCATAACACTCTGATTAAAACACAGCTTCATACTCACCCAACAAATGCTGAGCTAAGCAGTGGTCTCTTTAATACCACAGTGGGGGGCTCTTAGAACCAACTCATGATGCTGCTCCATTCGAATAAAGGTGAATTTTTTCATAACACAGGGAGTGATGACAGTGGATCAGAAATCTAGGGGAAAAAAAAAAACAGATCAGGATGTCGGGCTTGGAAATGCTCTGGTTAAATGAATTTTAGCTAGAGAGAAGTTAATGCTTTTTAATAAATAAAGAATTTATGTTCCAAACATTAAAAGCTGGATCTGCAGTTTTCAATGCAGGACTAAATCAGAGCACCAGCACTAGGAATTCCACATTAACTCAACGACATTAATTCATTTTCAAATGCAGCCTGAGCTCTGGAYGTCATCAATTAGTGCTAACTGCTTTAAGCAGGTGTCGAGTGCCCMGTCACAGTGGGAAAGATCTTAGCCAAGCCTATGCTCTTCTATTATCAGAAGTCATGGCCATCACACAGACCTTTGATCCAAGACTTTCAAAGAACAGGGATAATTTTCTTACCTTACTCCAGGGCTTGGATTGCATTGGCAAGAGATATGAAGCCAGAACAATGAGAATTTGCAAGTGTAGCATTAATGCAATCAGATCAGTGAGCTGTCTGATCAAACACTGACAAATTGACCGTGTCATATATTAAATTTACATACATCTTTTGTGTAGTATATTTAGTGCAATATAATAAAATTTTATGGTAAAATTTAACCAAAAGCATTTTTGTATTAATCTGGCAAAATGCAGGCAGTATATTTCCATTTACAGATACATAAAGTCAGACACCAGGACCTATCAGGAAGTTGAAAGTACTAGGAACCTGGGAATGTCAGCACTACACAGAACTGGATTTGAATTACTATTAATTGTTCTCTTTGTTGCAGTGAAATTATAACTTAAGTCACTATAAAAGACCTTTTAGGTTAGAAGAAAACTCCCTACGCCACAGCTGTCGTCTCCATACATGCTGGGGGCATTCACATCATATTTTTTCTTGGCATATAAAAGAACTCAAGTAGATCTTTAAACAGGCTCAGAAAGCGATGGGAGTTGATCTGAATCAAGAACGAACAAGATAGGGACTTATACATTAGAAAAGAATATTAAATAAAGGAAATCTGTTTTATAACAGATGTGTCTAAATCTATTTAGATGTGTCTAAATCTATTTAAGGCCTTGTTTCAGAAGATCTTCGAATTACACCTTTTTATTTCCCAGTCATTGATACTTCTAATATCAATATATAATATTGAAAATAATTTATATTGAAAATATAAATATTTTATATTGAAAATATAAAATAAAGGAAATTCAGAGCTGTCAAGAAGAGTAACTCCCCACTCCCAAATTACTACTAAATGTGTTAATATCAAACAGTTTCATTCATTCGTTTAGTATGATGACCCTACAATCTCTCTATTACGAATAATCCCAGAATCACAGAATGGTTGAGGTTGGAAGGGACCTCTAAATACCATCAAGTCCAACCCCCCTGCTCCAGCAGGACCCCTAGAGCACRGGGCACAGGGTGGCATCCAGGCRGGTTTGGAARATCTCCAGAGMAGGAGACTCCACAGCCTCTCTGGGCASCCTGTTCCAGGGCTCTGTCACCCTCACAGGAAAGAAGTTCTTCCTCACATGGACATGGAGCCTCCTATGCTTCAGTTTGTACTCATTACTCCTTGTTCTGTCACTGGCCACCACTGAGAAGAGTTTGGCTTCCTCCTCCCTACATTCTCCCCTCAGGTATTTATATATAAAAATATAAATTTATATATATAAATATATAAATTAATTATTATTTATATTTATATGTAAATATATATAAATATACATTTTTTTCCCAATTTCCAGGGTAAACAGGCCCAGCTCGCTTAATCTTCCCTCATTTGATAGATGCTGCAGTCCCTTAATCACCTTCATTACTCTGTGCTGGACCCTCTCTAGAAGCTCCACAACCCTCTTGTCCCGGGGAGCCCAGAMCTGCACCCAGTACTCCAGGTGCAGCCTCACCAGGGCTGAACAGAGGGGCAGGATCCCCTCCCTCAACCTGCTGGCAACGCTCCTCCTGATGCCGCCAGGATCCCTTTGGCCYTCTTGGCCACCAGGGCACACTGCTGCCTCATGGGTAACTTGTTGTCAAACAGGACTCCCAAGTCCATCTCCACGGAGCTGCTTTCTAGGTCAACCCCTACTCTCTGCTAGAATATTACAACTGACTTTCACAAGAACTGCAGCACCAAATTTTACTATGATTCCATGATTTCAGTATGACAATGTTATGATATCATTTGCTAGTGTAAAAGGATGAGAGCTTCATAAATAATATGGCAGATGTAAAGCTTTGGTAAAAGGATGTGGATGGTAAAGATGAAAGTATGTTTCATATTTTACCTTCTCATTCTTTTTCAAAAGTATTCCTTTTAGCTTCTTTGCAGTATGGAACTATCTTTTTTTCCCTATGAAAGGCATTATGTCTAATCCCCACAGGGGGATTAGAACTAAGTCTAAGGGAACTTGTAATATTTTAGACTGATTACTAAGCGGTGAAATACTAATGTATGCAGTGTCCTTTGGCTTGAACAAGATCAGCATAYGGATGCTGAATCAATTAAGTTTTACATGGAAGCCTGGTGGTTGTTTTGACTCAGCACAGTATTTCTGATCAAGAAAATTTTGCCCAGCGAGCCAATATGATCACAGTGATACAGCAACCCTACCTATTAATGTTATGGAATTCAGCCACTTTTAGAAAATCCACTGGGCAATACCAAAATGCAAGTAAACCATGAGATCAAATGCAAGTTTCCATACACAGGCCAATCCCCAATGTGAAGACTTTTTACACTAAGGTCCCAGGTAAAACAATTGTTGCATTTACTCCATTTTGGCCATACCAGTATTAAATTGAATTGATGCCTGCATAAAAGGAGAGAGTGGCTTGTAGACCTAGTTTTATGAGTACATAGCTTGTATATCACTGTCCACTTTGATGATGTGCTCACTTACGAGTCACATTTACAGTTTCCTGCCTATAAAGCTACTAGATGCTTGTAATCTGTTGCAATCTGTTGGAAGGTTGTATTTTCTAAAGTCTATCCTATTTTATAGACTACTTAAACATTGCAGGATGAAGGCTGGGTAAGTGTCAGACTTTATGTCAGGTCACTGATGTTCCTCACTCCTTGTAAGAAATCTCACTTAAAATAAGGAATACACAGAGAGGAAAGGGCAACCACTGTGAAGACAGACATGAAGCCTTAGCAATATATGTCCTACYGAACAACAAAAAAGTCAAGTTTGAAAGTTATTGCAGCATGCAGGTTATCTATTCTATCAGACAACAAGTCTGAAAGGAGCCACTAATATGTGAGAAGGCACCCAGTGACAAATTTCTTCTAATTTCAGGTTATGTTCTGAGTAATATTTAAACTCCAGCAGAAGATCAGAGCACAAACTGTGAGCCAAAAACAACATGCTGCTTCCTAGTCTTCTAGATTTGACAGTTACCTTATATTGCTTCTGCTTGTTGAGTGTATTAATTTATTTTAATTTCTGTTCGAAATTCTTTCATTTTGCTTGTTCAGGAATATGAACATGGGCTTTTATCAGGATAAAGAAGGTACATTCCCCTTATCTCCACTTACTAGATATTAGTGAGAGTGCTTATAAGAAAGCAATGGTCATCTCAGTAAAAACTGTTGAAATTCACATTATTAATAGACTATTCTGTAATTTTTGCTGGAAAACTGTGACTTAAATTATTTAGAAGGTAGCAATGGACAATCACATATGAGGACACTTAGAAAGTGTGCTGAAAATGGTAAAAAGCAATAAATAGTGGCAGAGTGTGTTTCTTATTCCTGTGGCTGCATAATAGATCAAACAGCCTCGTCCCCAACCAAAGACTTGATGATGCATGTGCACAGCCAAAATAGCTGCACACTGAAATGGTATTGYTCAGGAAATACATTTCACAGATCTATTTCACATAAAATATATAGGAGAGGCAACTGAAAGATCTTGTCATAGGGCTGAGTACTTTTAACAGAAGTCAATTTTGGGATATAAAGYGGTTGGCAGTGTTCCAAGGAAAATTAGACTTGAAGATTGCTCTAAAATATTTTTATCTGCAGAGCAGGGTTGGAGCTTTCGAAAACAGGGCTCCACCTTCCTCACCAGAAAAAAAAAATGCACAGATACAGGCACCACGGTGAGTGCTGTTAATCAGAAAAATGTAACAAAGAGGTCTATCTTAAACTGCAGATTCAGCACATTGACATTCTACGGAGAMTTTGCTCTTAGTTGAATAATTCCCAGTAGGCCAAACGCAAGAAAATTGTGACAAAAAATCTMATTTTCTGCCACAGTCTACAGTTAATAGCCTGAACCTGTAAACTGTATTGCACTGTAATAGGATTTCTTACAATGATGTGCCTAAGTTGTTGAGGGTTTGAGCCCAGCAAGTACGAATCTCTATCTTTTGTAGCCTTTTTTTTTATAACACTGCCTAACACGTATTACAAACTTTTGAGAGTCACATTAAAATAGCTTTGACTGAAGTACTTCACATGTATACTATTAGAGACTAATTAGCAGGAAGATCCCTGGAAAGCAAGGCTCATCTGCTAAATCACTCTGGCATCAGGCTGGAGTGTCCTGGCATCAGGCAGTTGCTTCTCTGGCAGATGTGTCCTATTAGTTTTAACAGGCAAAGGGTCAGAGTCCTGGTTGGTGATAGAGGAACCTAAAAACTGGAATTGTCATCAGAAAAGGAGGAAAATGTAACCGAGCTCAGAAGAATGCTCAGACATGTCATAGGTTATGCTAACAATAAAAGTAAACCCCAAAACACTAGCATATGTGTATCTCAGCAGTATGTGTTCACCTGCATTAGGCACATCTGAAAGTCACATTTAGAATTTTCTTTGGCATTAACACTAGAATATCAGAAAAGAGGCAAGATCAGAGAAGAGATATGGAATGAAATGGATTTGGTTTAAGGTGGAACCAACTTGAACAAGTCTGTGGTTTCTGTGWGTACCTAAACTGCAATTCTGCCACCACAGTGAGAGGCATATTGGCAAAGGAATGGAGAGCTGGGGTGGAGAGGAAGGATCAAATTAATCCTCCCTTGCAGTTAGTTGCTCCTGAAAGCTGAAATTTCCTCTAAGTTCATGTAAAACTAACAATCTAAGAAATGGAGAAGGACCATACATATGAGGAAGAAAAAAWAGACAAATAATAAGAATATAAGCAGAGCCAGTGCTGAGGACATGCTGCCAGGACCCCATTATCTGAAACGTGTTGTCTTTTATTGCTATCAGTGCAGGAGTCACAAAAAAGAACCACAGGGCCCAACTCTTAGCACCTGCAACAGCGTCCTAGACATCTGCAGATTGCCCCTGAACCTAAGCTACAGGAAAAAACAGAAYGAGAAGGTTCTGTGCAGCACTTTAACTGTGTTCCACACAAATTGTGCTAACAAGGCAGGTTATTATTTCATTTGCAATTGTAGTGACATGAACAAATCTTCTGTGCTTCAGTTCTTTATGCATTTATGGACTTCAGGGCTTTGCCATCTATATAGATGTGCTTGCCTCCRTACAAGACGAAAGTTAAATGAGCTGTATGTGACTAAAATCTGAGCACGTTGTCCCTGAAAGGTGAAAGAATGTTCTCTGTTACACCTTGCCAAACCACACAATTACTCCCTGGGGTCAAACTACTTGWCTGCGGTTTAGTTTTCCTTACTGTACCTACCTTCTTTATGTTCCTTGCTGACATCCCTGTGATTTTGTTAGTATATGCATAAATCAACATTGTTTTGTACAAATGGTTTCTATGGAACCTAGGCAATGYCTCTGTTTTCTTGATAAACTACATACATAGGTATCTAATGTGATATATATTGAAACCTTACATTTGAGCTGTGATTGGATTCCAGGGAAGCGTTTTTACTGTAATTGTTTTCCTATTCTTAACTTCAATGAGTAATACTGTAAATGTAGCTATATTAATTTAAAGAATATCTGAAAGATATGGCAAAATTGAATATGCTGCACAATGTTATTCTGAGAATTGTCCAGTTATGTCAACTGTGATGAAAATGTTTTTAAAGGTATCTGTAAATGGAAAATCTTTATTGAATCCTAATGTTAGCAGTAGTTGAAAGTTATAATCCTCAGAAACCTGGAATTTACCTTTACCATTTTCCTGCTAAATGAACAATAGAAAAACATTTACAAAACTTATAAACCAATGACTTTGAAGCAGATTTTCAGACCTCAGAGATTAATAAATCCATTTTCCCTTGTCCTCCATAGTTCAAATTGCTAAAATAGTGACATTGCTAAAATATTTCTAAAGTCTAGTAGGGTATTTGTTATCCTATTGTCAAGATGATTCCTTGACAATGGGGAAAAATTACATCATTCCCAATTAAATCAAGCTTATTTCTGTATTATTAAGCATAATCCAAAAATTTATTGTAGAAGAATTGTAAAAATTGACGTAAAAGAAAAAGTGAGTAAAGGCATAATTGTTGAATAAAGAGCACACCTGGGCAACATTCTCAGTGAGCAGTGGATCAATCTGAAGGTATTAGTAATTTTTGAACAAATTTGGCCATTAACTTAAAACACAGCTCAGATCAATTTAATGTCAAAAATTATTTTGACTTCTTTTGAATGAAACACTTTTTATTCTCAATCCTACCTTTTCTGGTCAACCCCGCTATTTGCTTGCTTCAGAAGCCAGGCAGTATTTTGTATGTGGTATTTGAAATTGAAGAAATTATACTGCATTCAGATTAACTTCTCTTTCTAAGAAGAGCAAAACTCTCCATTGCAGTACTTAAATCTTCCACTTTTAAGGCAGGAGATCTGACCCTAATCAGCATACCAATGAATATTTCAGAAATTTATGATACATGCAAAACTTAACAGGAAGGACTGTGGGGGGAAAAAAAAGGCACAAAAGAAGACGGAATTTATACTAAACTCTCAAATAGTCTCACAAGCCTTTCCATATCATAGCTCCCTACAGCTTTAAGTGTAAGACTTGGGTGTTTTTAAACGKTTTGAAGGGCAATACAAAGACATCCTAGAGTCAAACACAGTATTTCAGTGATTCTCTATTTTGAATGGTAATATTACTGAAAAACTCCACAATAAAGCTTACTTGCAGATTGGCTCAAGCTAGTTACTCACATGGTGATTACTGAAGTCTTCGCTCTGTCACTAACTCCCAATASCTCTATCAATAGCTCTGTTTACACACTAGTTTTTGTAACCTGTGTTGGGTAAAATGCAAATAGTCTCCTTCCTCATATATTTAATATGTCTGAAGGAGCTAACAAAGCAGAGCAGAAACACAAAAGGTCAAGTTCCATAGCCACCAAGAACAACACAACCCAAAATACAGATATGCCTATTTACACAGCACCTTGGCATATAGTATCAACAACTTATCTACTTCAGTTATTTACTGTTCCTCTGTAAAGAAGAACTTCTCAGCTTCGTAAACCCAGTATCCTCTGGATGAAACAAGGCATCAAAGAATCTTTGATAAAACACAAGGCTTGTATGAACTGAAGGTGATAGGAATGTATAGCCAGAATTGGGGAGAGAAAAATAAAATTAATATCTATGAAAGAGATGACTTTTCACCTTGGGAAAAAAATAAGTCTGAGTGGACACATGAAGCCTCCAAAATCATCAGAGACATAGACAGATTTACAGAATAAGCACTATTTCTGCAATCAAAACAAATGGGAAAACAAGTATCATTGGAAAGGCATAAAATAAACAGAAAGACAATGTTTTTTTCAGGCAGTATGAAGCATCATTGCTGTACGTTGTTGTGGACTGGATTGAGTAGGCTCTAGACTAACTCTTGAAATTGGAATCCTTTCAGGAATACTTAACACAGTATATAGAAACCACAAAGGGCTCAAAAAGCCCCAAGCTGCAAATGGCTTTAATACTACAGAAGTACCCACAAGTGTTACATGCTTGTCCTACKTTTATTCTCCACACACCTGCCTTGTGCTGCCGTTGGAAGCAGAATATTGGAATAGATGAACCTTTGCTGTGATCCCATGGAGCTGTTCTTACGATTCCGGCATTGCTATCCTTTCCTCACCTGGAGAGTTCAGATGAAGTTTGGAGCCCATGGGGTGTACTTTCTGTATTTTAGTGATGAGATGAAATCCAGGTAGAGAGATTTTAAGTGCAGTTTTGCTAGTYACAGGAATGTATTTGTTTCCCCACAGTTTACTTGCTCAGAGCTTCCAGATTCTTGCAACCAAGATTTTGGYGAGAAAACTGTGTCTTGGCCTATTGTCAGGGCCAGGCAATCGAGGATTGTGTAGATGTCTCAAGTGCCTGTAACTGTTTAACATTTTTTCTGTGATTTTCTGTATTTCCTCCSTTGCAGACAAACAATACCTTACATACCAAACAAGACCTTATATAGAAAAGGCTTCATAGAAGATGGTTTCCTAACACTTATCTTGAATGAAACAATTTTTTATAACAGCTCTGGCATGATTTAACCCAACAAATATATTTAGTAATTACAACTTGTGCAGGAAGGGAARGGGATTTAATCTTTTATTTTGGCTCTGTCAGCAATTTATTCACGTACTGTTTAGGGGTCTAAGCCTGCAAACTGGTAAGCCACTTTAGCCCCCACTGAATAAACACTAATGAGATTACTGAGCTTCCACGACATGCTAAGCTCCAYGGAGAAAGGGCCTAGACAAAACAGCAGTTTCTTTTTTCTTTTCTTTTTTCTTTTTTTTCCCCACAAATCCTAGCGCGATGGCCAGGCCAGGCTAGCTTCCGTTTTACGGGGATTTTACCTGGCAGCTCCAGGGAAGCTCCCATGCCAGGCGCGGAGCAGAGAGCAGCGCGGCACGCCGCTCCTGCGGGAGCTCCCACGGGGCGCTTCTCCGAGGGCAGCCAGGCCTTGCCGACGTGCGTCCCCAAACGGACCTACGCAGACTGCTTCAGCATTTAAACCTGTCAGACACTTGTAAATCATTTCATGTCGCAATTTAAAAGCAATTTWTTATTATTATTATTATTATTAATTTAGACCTATTACAATTTATTCTGTAATGGCCAAATCCTTCAATCCCTTTACCAAAAATAAAAAGTAATGAAAACTCCAGCCTGAACGGGCTCCGTGAGTTCACGTCTTTCTCTCTGAGTTAGTCCTGTTTGTAGTTGAGGTCCCCGCTCTGAGTCCTCTCATTGCTTTCTGGTACCGACGCCAAAACACCAGAATGTAACGTTTTATGAATTCCTAAGTCTGGAAGGAAGAAAGGAATTTTTTTTTTTTTTTTATGACCCTCAGTAGTAAAATACTTCAAGCCATAATATCATTCAAATCTGACTAAATCTGAGAGATTAAGAAGGGCAAGGGTTTGGTTTCCCACATGCACATCTTTTCCCATTTTAACCCAATGCGCAGGAGGGCCGTTTCCCCACCTTGAAGAAATGGGACATTTAGTGGAAAACTCGAGTAGGAAAGGGGAGTGTGYGGGGTATAAGACAAGCTGGATAGCAACCAGCTCTGCCTCGTGGTGGAAAYAGATATATAAGTACATAAGCAGATAAACAAACAAGCACGCAGCAGGGGTCCCCGTGGGGTTCCTGCCCGTCCCTCGCAGCCGCAGGGGTGACGGMCGCGGGTGTTCGCGGGCGCCGCGGGGAAGGCGCCGCCGCGCGCGGCCCGCCCGTTGCCGAGGCGACGCGACGCGGCGCGGCCCGGGGACGGTTGGCCGGGCCCCAGCGCAGCGCTCGCCGCGGCCGCGGGAGCAGCCGCTGGCGGCGGGCGGGCACGGGCGCGGCGCGGGCCGGGAGCGCCCGCCGGGGCCGTGCGCGGGAGGCGGCGCCCATGGGCTGGGGCAGCGGGCGGCAGAAAGCAGGTATGGCGGCGCCGGAGCGGGGGGCGGTGCGGTGGGCCGCCAGGCCGTGACCGGCCCTAACGGCGTCCCCGTCAAAACGGAGCGCTGCAGGTGGCTTGCCGAGGGATAGGGTAGGAGTGTTGGCGTTTTTGCTCAGTTGTGTAACGGCCAGGGCATCCAAAAAAGGCCGTGAGGGAAGGAAGGGGGGCAACAGAAGTGCTGGTGTCCAAGCAGAGGGATTGGTGACTTGGAGCGGGAGTGGGAATCCTCTGTGAGTAAATGTCACAGTTYTCCTCAATTCAGCAAGAACTGGAGCCACTGTCCTCCCAGCTGAATGTTTCATGTGAGTTGACTTAACTCTGATTGAGGCAACATATATGCTACCAACTGAAAATATATATATATATATTTCTGCTTGCTGTTCATAGAGGTACATGGAATGTGCTAAAATTCCTGGGTTGCTGCAGTGGTGTTGGTGTAGCTCCTAGCTGCAGGATCGTGCGGTACGTGGGCTGCTTCACCTGCAGCCGAGAGCGTTCGTGTGAAGGAAACTTTTCCTTCCGTTCGCTGGCAAGCATGGTGGTGAAAATATGGTGGGAAAAAATGATTTTGGGAAGCAATGACTAAAACTGTCTCTTAAATATTTAAGCTTGCTGATCTTCAAGTAGTTCTACTTGGTGAATAACCTGTGAGGGTGTGAGGATATCTTGTTATTTTAAGTGGCATAGTGGGTGACAAGAGCTTATCTCTAACTGTTGTTCATGAGCTTCCTCAGAATGCAAACTGAAGGGCTGTGCTCTCTSTCATCCCTGTGTCCTTCAGCTGCTGATCCCATGAGTAATTTCCCTGTGCATTTAGTTTTGGAGGTGTTGAACCTCTCAGTTCCTGAGCCCMCCAGGGCAGCCAGGAGCCCTGCATTCTTGCTCTGCTCCTAGAAACCTGTAGCCACTTACCTCTCTTGGTCTTGTTTGTGCTTGGATAACAGTTGYCTGTGTTACAGGAGTCTGTCTGCTCCTGGCTTTAATGGATTACAACTCTGAAGCAGAATGGAGGCGATGCTGCCTTGATCTGTGTGCAATATTGGGCAATATAGCCCTGGGACAGGGGCTTATGCTCCATGGCAGAACCTCTGGGTGTCTCTAGAGCTGGGCAGCAGGAACTGCGTGATAYACTTTCACTGTGGATGCCTTTAGTTTTCTCTTTCTGCAAACCTTATTACCAGTCAGACTTGTGGATCTGGTCAAGAGAATGGGCATAGGCAAGGCAGCAGGGAAATGCGTTGCTGGGAACCTGGGGAATTGAGGCAAGGCTAAATGCAGTGGCATGTTCATATGTTGGAGATGACCCACTGATGTGCTCAGGCGGTCGGGCACATAGGTGTTCCTAACACTGAGTCACTGTGTCATGGCTGTAGAGGTGCTGGGTTTTATTTATATATTTATTCTTAATTTTTTYCTCTGTTATTAAGTCTGTGATGGTTTAGTTAGCCCTGTTCTCAACATCTACCCTGAATTCTAAGCCTATAAACATTGTCGTAAGTGGATATTATAGCAAACAAAGCAAGCAGGATAAATCCAAGCTCTGAGAACGGGATGCTTTAAATGGGTTTTAGGTGAAACTTCAGGTAACCTCTGCTATGTCTTTTCAGGAGCAGACGTGCTTCTCAGTGGGCCAGCATGTGGAATTCGTTGCAACTCTTTTCAAGACGATTCCTGCTTGGAAGAAGCAATGTCTGCTTTGAAATCTCTGTAACATCTTTTTAAAGGAGACCTCCTAGTAAGAAATACCAGTCCATCTGCAATAATAATAATAATAAAAACAACATAATCAAAACTCTGTATTTAATCTCAATAGAATTACTTATTGTAAAGCAGTGGGCTCTTTGTAACAAGTAATCTCTTATTTTTTGTATCTGCAAAATAGCTAATGTAACAAAACTATCATAAATATGTCTCTATGTAAGATAAATGAGTTAAGCAAATACGTGCATATCTGAAGGATTAGAACCTAGAAAGAAAACCGATTCTTTTGAAAAACTTGAAAATGAAGGGAAAATGTATCCCAGAAAAAAAAATAGTAATTCAAACTCTGTTTTTGCAGAAACAGCAGGATTGTGACTYGCACTTCCACATTCAACAACTGCAAAAATGCCAAGTTCTAAAAGTGACTTGGTGTCTTTAGATGAGGATGTTATAAGTGACATTTCAGACTTGAGTGAAATGAAAATTTCAGATGAAAAAAGAYCTACTGAAAAGAGCACAATGACTTTGATTGAGAAGAATGGCTATCATGACTCGATATACATAAATGCAGCAAAGATTTTTCAAGGCATTCATAACCAGAAGCCTCAGGATAGGATACTGGTGCGATATGGTGATGACTCAGCACCTCCCCTGCTAACTTTTAAAGATGAGTATTCCCAGCGTGTATCGTATGAACTGGCTTTCAGTGCTTTAAAATGTAAGTAGTAAACTTTTCCAAGAATTGTTTGCAGAAATGATGCTGCAGAGACAATATGGGAAATCAGATGTTTGTGTCTGCTTGACAGCAGATGTCTGGAAGGGTTTTTGTTAAGACTGCTAGTTACAATTAGGAGCTCCCTGATATTTAAATACATTCAGGAGTTGTCAGTAATTTATGAAGTCAAACATTTGAAATCTGC
Source organism: Eudromia elegans (assembly GCA_003342815.1). NCBI lineage: Eukaryota > Metazoa > Chordata > Aves > Tinamiformes > Tinamidae > Eudromia > Eudromia elegans. Next base: position 1,444,010 of record PTEX01000042.1, read on the forward strand.
ATGTAAAGGAATTATATTCAGGATTGTTAATGCTTGTGACTGAATTTGAAATTCTCGTATTATTTAAACTTCAGCTTTTTCTTTACAGATTTATAAGTATTATAAGTAATTTTTTAAAATTTTGCTTTCCAACTTAGAACTTTTTAGATTTCATAGCATAACTTGTCGTTGCTCTTTTGCAGATCAAGATCTTCTTGAAAAAATACTGTTAGATAGCTGTGTTTACCCCTGTCAGTCAATAGTAAGTAGATATTTTGAGGAAGAAATGTTGCATTTTCTGAATTGATATGTTTAGAGTCTTTTCTGGTGATTCTGAGACATTCTTCATATATTGTTTTATACTATAAGGAAGCCTTCATTCAACAAATCTTTGCTTGAAGCACCAGAGTTATAACTTCAAAACATGAGCATTGATTTCCAAGTTCATATGAACAAGTAGTCTTATGAAATAGCTTTTTATGAAAAYAGCCAGCCATGTATGCCAGCTTTTAGCAATAAAAAGTGTGGCTCACTCATACTTACATACTTTCCGATTTTGACATGAAAAGAGAAACTAGAGCTGGTAGTGTAGTCTGCTGTTCAGTCTAGTTTAATCATCAGTGCCTCTGAAAAGRCCAAGATGAATTTGCATGGATCTTCTTTGTCGAAGTTGATCGAACACTAACTTAGGATTTTCAGGTTGTTTTTGTAAGGAAATAAGACTTTCATGGTCACATTTTATGTTTGCATATACAYTCCTAATAGCCTGGCTTTTTTTCCTAGCTGATTTCAGTTGTATTTGCCAGAAATTAAGAGTTTTCAAGGATATGTGCACTTAATAAAAGGAGGTAGAGACAAGTAAAAAGTGCTTGGAAGAAGATGCTGCCCCACGAGCAGTATGTAGCATCTAGCTCCACTAAGAGGAAGGTGCTGCATATTTTCAACCTTAAACCTGGTGAAGAGATCTTATGAATGTCCCACCTGCAGAATTGTTCAAACTCATCTGTTATTACGTACCCAAGAATTCCACAGGAGATTAATGGTAGACCATAAATTACTGTTTAGTTGTTTATAGAACTAATTTCCACAGACAAAATAACTTCAGAGTTTAATTTTTGATCATGTTAAATATTAAGGTTCAAAAATTAAGATAAATTGTATTGTAGGTAGAAATAAAAATTTTTTTTAATATTGATAAGCTAAATGACTAAAAATTTGTATAGTTTTTTAAAAAATTTACAAGTGCTCTCATAACAAACTGCTTTTGTAGTCTTACAAATAGAGTCTTATTGAGGTTTCTGTGCCTTTTGCGTGGGAGACTATTCTTGATAGGAATCATTTTGCAGGAGCAAGATTTGGTTTTGTGTCACTTTTTTCATCCAGCTATTTTCCTCTTGCAGCCAGATGAATTGACTAGCCTGCTTGTTGTGATGCTTTATGACCTACAAGACCGAAAGTTTCAAGCCAGAGAGATTGTTGCTGAGGAAGAACCTGTAGCAGAAGTTCGGAAAATAGAGCATTATCTATACAAGTATACACGCTAACAATTTATTTTTTCACATATATTAGCAGAATACAGATTTGCATAACCAAGTCMATTTTTTTAAAAAATGTGACTATTACACCTGTCTGTCATACTGAAATTTTGTTTCTTTGTGGTTTTTGTTTTTAATGAGATGCATTTTTAAGGAGATAGGAAGGTTTCATATTCCTACAGTTAAAAAAGAATACAGCTAAGATGCATTCTTTGTATTGTCGATGGTTATGTTGGAAAAAGGTATTTTATGTCTGCTTTTTTAAAAAATTTTCATTTTATTTTTTAAAAAAAGGAGAAATAAAGTATTCTCTAAACATAAATATGAGTGTAACAGAGTTAGGAGCAAAAGAGTAGTGGGATGGACGAACATCCTTTCATTTAGCAATGCTGCTATTACAGGGGCTTGTMGCTGTAACTAGAACAAAAGTGACTATGTAAAATAAACGAGTTACGCTTAAGTTGTTCTTTCATCAGCCTCTTGATGAAGTTAAAAGGCATTTCTTGGGAAAAAATGTCTTCTGTTGGATTGAGAATAACCCAGAAAGTTAACGGGTAACATCAGTGCTGTGTACTTCTGAAGGGTGGTAGTCCCTTGACAACAGAAGTAGACCATGAGCAATTTTTGTTTGCTTTGAAGTCTCATTTATCAAAATTATGCATAAAGCTTTTGGGAAGAAAAAATTGAGCATACTTTCWCTGACATTTTCACAAAATAATAATTATAAAAACTCCTGACTTTTACTTGCTGTAATGCTTTTGTTGTTTCTATATATATTTAGAGGCCAGTGTTCTTCAGTGCTCACTTTAACATATATATTAAAAAAACCTCACAGACAAGTCGGCACAGGAGTGACTTACAACTTATGTGTGTATGTGATATGGTCCCAGCTGTGTACCTTACAGYTGTGGGCTGTTTGTGGTAGGTGTAGCTATGCATTTTTTTTAAGAGCTTGCAAAGTGAAGCTTTGCTCGTGGTTTTGGTCTCTAGATGAGATAAATCATAATAAAAATGTTGCACAGTAATAGCTGGTTTAAACAACTACAAAGCTGAGTRAACTTATGCCTGTGCATTGTAGTTTTAAGACCAAATTGGCAGCTGCACTAGCAAGATGTCGAATCAAACAYGATGCTCTGTCAATTGAATACATTCTACCAGAAACTGTACGGAAACAGGAGCAAAGGGCTTCCGCGTTACCTTTATATGCCTGGATAAATACATTAAAAATCAGGTAAGTAACTCACAGGTAGCACCTCAAATATTAGCTTTGACAGTTTTTAACCTTTAAAACCATATATATATATATATATATATATATATAAAAAATATTTTGGTTGAGAATTTTCAGTAATTTCAGTTTGTTATAAAAAATGCCGTTTGATGCAGTGACATTCTTACATATCTTTCTTTTTTGTAGATTGCAGTAATAGTATTCAAAAATTGTTAAGTGTGTGAAATATGAAAGAATGTTTCTTACTTCTGTTTCTTGTGAGTCTTTCACCAAGCTACTAGGGAAATCAGTTAGAAAAAAGCAATATGGGTAAATAAACTCTATTAAAAAAAAAGTGTCTTAAAAGTAGAGAGATTACTGTAATCTATAAAATTGACCAAGGACATCAAGAAACTTAAAAGTAGTTCAAGTAAGGATAGTATAAATTTCAAATAAAAATATATTAAACTCTTTCATACAGTGTATTATTAGTATAYGCAACACTAGTGTTTTCAGTTCTGTGCTGATACATGAACAACATAATTTTGTTATATAGATTATCCATTTTTGTTTTCAAGATTTTGTTTAATATACTTGTTTTGGACCAATACTCTGTGCTAAGACTGTAGGCTGTTTGAAAYAGAGGAAGTGTCTTAGCTTTCTGGTTAAATTTTTGCAATCCATGCCTAAGATTGAGTGCATTAGTTGACTGTAAAGCTATATTTCAGCAAGAAAATCTCTTGGTGTATATAAATTCAAACCTTTTCAATGTTTGAATTGCAAACCTAACCATGTATGCTTCTATTACCTCAGCACAATGATTATTTCAGATATCAATTGTTAAATCCATTGATGAGCTGGACTACGTTGAAAGCAATCAAAAGAACCAAACTATTCCAGCAGTAAATTTGTGGGTATATATGTGGGTGTGTATATATRCAATATTTAAATATGTGGGTATTTACAAACTGATGCTTTGAAGTATCTTCTAGGTGCACATTACTSTTTCTTCATTTATTTTATCACTTCGTAACTGAAGTGCATTGAACCAGAACTTGGAGACCTAAAATAGAGTGAACCCTTGCTTCTGCAGTGGGCAGTAGATTTCTTTCTATAAATGCACATGTTGGAGAGGGGAAAAAAAAGGCAAAAATCCAAAGCTTCAGTGTGCTTCATATTACTTAACAATGTTTTGTATTTAATGGTCAGAGTTGTATTTTAACAGCCTTCAGGATGTTGTCAAGAGTTTGGAGACAAAGGGATTCAGCAGAGTTGAATCTGTGTCAGACTTGGACCATTCTACTTACTGTATTGACCAGCATTGCCATGATGTATTGGTTTTTCCTTCCTCTCTTAAAGAAGAACTGCTTAATTTAGATCTCTTTGCAGATTACAAACTCTTACTACAGGTGAGCTGATTGCATCCTTGAGTGAGTTATCTTAATATGATCTGCAAACTATAATGCTTCACATTAGAATTGGTCAGGTATTCTGTGACTTTCCTATTAAATCGTTCAGGCAAGAACATGTTCTCAGAAGTTCTCTTTTTTTTTTTTTTCCAATGTTCAGAAGGTTGGACATTGATTTATAAATTAAATTCAACATGTAAATGTTAAGGCTAAGAATTGATAGCCATAATTAATATGATGTTTTGAATAGAACTTTARTTTTAAAGTGCTTGAAATCAGAACATCAGAAGTGTCAGAGTCTCTCACCTGTGAAAATGTGAGGAAAGTTTCAGTGTAACTGTGTATGTTACTTCCATTTAGTAGATGATGGCATGTTGATAGTCACAGTATCTCTTCTCCTGCCTTTGCATGTTTGCAGCGGTGCCAGTTCATATTTTAAGCAGTGTGGTTCCTGAATTTTCATTAAGTGCACTGATCCCTTTCATAACTGGGCATCATTAGGCCTTCTAGGAAGGTTATCTAGAGATTCCTTTTGTAGAGACAAGTGGTTTAGAGTAACCTTAGAAAAACACTCAGTTTTAAAGAGTCTAATGTTTTTTGAGTGCATGGCAGAAATTTTGGGAATGTTTCCACTCAATGGGAGTGGAAACTTTAGCCTAAAAATTTAGTAATGAAGGTACTAATTAATTATGTGTGTCTCATTAAAATATGCAAATTTGGAATAGATGATCTACAGAAAAGAACTCTCTACATAACAGCCCATAGATCATGGGGACATATTGGTAATACTACTCTTTTAGAATCCTCAAACTGAGGAAACAACCCTCAAAATCTCCATCCTTCTCTGGAGGGGTATGGCGGTATTTGAATAGCTTAAGTGGTATATACACATAACAATGCCTATTTAGGGAGCTGACTTAAGTTTCTCTTCACCTATAGATTTTACTTAGGCATTAGATATAGAATAAATTTTAAATTTAATGAGTTTGACTTAGTAGGATGTTTGTTTTTATATTACTACTATCCATGTGTTTTTTTTTTTTTTTTTTTTTTTTTGTCTTTCCCATTTGTTGGGGGCGGGGGGGAAACTTTCCTAATTTGGGAAGTGAAAGCCTTTGTAGAAACCAAAGCTTTAACGTTTTGCATTTTTATTTTACAGGATAAGTCTCGCAGCCTCGCTGTACATTCTGTGCGTGCTCTACTGAATGCAGATGATGATGTTGTAATAGCTCACATGGGTTCCCGTCTGACCATTGCCCATCTGTCAGTGCTAACAAATCACAGCATGTCCAAAATTTTTGTTTGTGGTGTAAAATCTCCAGCAAAAGACACTGAACTGAAGAACTTGTTCAGGCACGTGGGATGTAAAAGTATGTGTTAAGGAGCTGCTGTGCATATAGCATGATATAGATGTTTGTATTATCTGTGAAGATGCCAAAAATTTATCATAATTTAAAGATTTCTTGTTTGAATATTTGGGGAGGGCAATAACTTATTTTTTGCTACAAAATGAACTGAGAGCTCTTTAGCTACAGTCAAGTTAATCAAAGGTGACGGTTTAACCATGTTGCAGATGCAGACTCCTCAAATGTCAGGGTGAAGTCTTCCATGGAAGCTAGTATGGAACAGCTGGTGCCTGCAATCTTCTGGATCTCTGTATTTGGTGTCTTGCTATTGCTTTCAGTCTGGCTTTCAGCTCTTTGAGACTACTAATTCAAAACCCATGCAGTCACCTCTCCTCTGAAGAGGACACAGAGCAGAATGCACCAAGCTGCTGGGATCCCATCAGTGGGAGGGGCTAGGGCATAATCCCTCAATCTSTGTGATGCCAGTGGGATTTCTTTTGGCAGATCTGGGTCTGACAGGCCTGTTTTTGCAGTACCACTGTGTATTCAACTTTGAATTGTGCAGGCTTGCTTACATGTAGCCTGTTTTTTCAGATATTCTGTTGTTACAAGAAGACTTTACTGAGATTGGACCAACGGACCAGAGACTGCAAAAAGCAAAAGTTATTCTGCTGCTGCCACAGTGCTCTGGAGTGGGTGTTGGCAATCCAGTAGAATTTATTTTAAATGAACATGGAGGTAAATTCTGATACAATAAGCTAGTTCATGCTTTGAAGACGTAGTATTCAAGTATTGTGATCTGGACACAGTAGCTGGTTCAGTAAATGATACCATTTCATTAAAAGACTCACTTTAAAATTTTAACTACTATAACTACACACATATATATTAAATTAATATTATTAATTTATTAATATTAAATAACTTGCACAGTTCTGCAAGTGTAACATTCTGTAGTAGAAACTACAAAAGGGAATAATGTATAATCAATTACACGGACAATTTTTTCCACACAAAATGTGCAAGAACCTAATTGGCCTAGTTTAGGATACTCAGGAAGAAAACAGAAACTCCTAGGAGGCACTCAGGAAAATATTTCATAAGGACAGTTTCAACCCTTCTTTTGAAGAAAAAAAAAGGCTAGAGGCTGAACAGCTATTCCAAGATCCCCGTTTGTGTATAATTTTCATTTGCTTATATTTCTTTATTGATCATTTATACAATTTAAGTATTTACTACACAATTTCATTAAATATAAATAAGAGGCAGTTGCAATTACAAAAAAAAATTGACAGGGAAAGAGTAATAATTTTAGGCATACGTGGTAAGGTAATTTGTAAAATCTACCTTCTCACTGCATCAGTAATAATCAAGTRTGCTGCGAAAGCATTTTCTGCAAACAGCTGAATTTTAAGATACTAATAGAAACTGTATAAAGAAGTATGTTTAAATTTACAACGCTTTGCATTTAGATGCAGGATTGCTGAGAGACCTTTTCCAAGGATCTGTATCTGAGGATAAACTCAATATTCTTGCTGAGAGGCAGCTTAAAGAGTTGAAGCATGCGATGAAATGTAAGTGTGCTTATTCTCAGATTTCTGCAAGGATACTTCCATTGTACTATCACTAGTTTTTATCACTAGTAGGGAAAATATATGATGGTTACTCTATAGGTTAACAGTAAGTATATAACTAAAACCCCTATGGCCTAGTACTCACCAGCCATCAGTATAATAATCTTCAGAGTTTTTGAGGGGACTGGCCTACTGACTTAGGCATTCTCTGCTCTGGAGACGTTGTAAATGTAGCCTGACTCCGTTGGCACTGATCTTCCCCCACTGCATTAGTGGCTGTGTGAAAACATAGTGGAGACRTTTGTGCTGAATTTTTGCTGAAACCTGCAAAGATGTGTAAAGATTTTGATTGCTGGAAAACATATGAGAATGAATGCTTAGGCATGTAGGAGGCTGTATTTCATTGGTAAAAATGATACTCRTAATGCTTAGGCTGTTTTCAGCCCTTACTGAATCACTTTGTGTGTTTTAAGAATGTTAAGAGTGAATAATTTTTTTTTTCATTTCTGTAGTTAGCAAAGTGCAAGCGATTGTTTACTGCACTTCCTCAGTTTACCCAGAAGAAAATGAATTTGTAGTGAACAAAGCACTGGAGTCTCGAGTGGAAGGAAATAAAGTGCAACCATATAGGTATGCAGTGAGCAGTGTTATCTATGGAAGAACTTCAAGGATAACAAAAGTTGATAGTTCCAGGAATTTTTTTTCCTGCTTTTTGCTAAAGTTAAGGTTAAAATTAAGTATTTATTAGCGTTTACTTCAGCTTTTCTGTGRGAATTTGTGAATGCGTCTCTCCTGAGCACGTGGCTCTTTCTGATCTCTTGTTCCATGCTCCACTGGGAGCTTATCCTTCGGTGGAGGGGAAAAAAAAAAAAACTTGTGTTACTCTTCAAGCTGGGATGACTTTATGCAGTTAGTGAATGCCTTCCAACCTCTGGTCAGGTTAGTCTCCTGCAGGTGCTGCATGTGGTATTCAGCATCACCAAAGGGGAACATAAAACAGTGCAATCACAGAATAYTGTGCCCAGGTAAAAGGAGTATCAGTTTTGGACTTTTTCCTGAGGGGAGAAAAAAGAAAAAACGATAAACCYGAACAGATTCCTTTTGCTGCATATCAGCTGAACAGAGTATTTTAAACTTCACCAACTTTCTAGATTTGAAATGAATACAGCAGCAAAACCAAACACTCAAGGTAGGATCCATTGCCTTTAAATTTCTTAGGTTTAAAATGGTAAATGATAGCTRTGGCCAAGCCTAAAWTTTTTTTTAAAAAAAAAGAATAGTAATGGTAAGAGTCAGTAAAGCATTATGCATCTTTGTACTATCAATAATTTCCAGAGACAATTCCTGGCAGACTGCAGGGAAGCTGGGGAAGGTCTTGCAAATGACACAGTGCTAGTCCAGAAGTGTCTGTGAACTCCCACTGTAGCCTGTGTTTTCCTTTGCAATTTGAAATTCTGTAAGGTCTATCATGTCTTGTCCTCTGCACAGAGGGAATTAGATAGATCCTGAAATGTAATAGTTGCTGAATTATTTGGACACAAAGTACGTAATGTTTTTCCACAAATGATAAATTTTATATATAATTTGGAGTATTTCTTTTTCCTCGAAGAGCTTGCTTTTTTCCACTCCTTCCCCCTTGCCCTGAAAAATCCTTTCTCTCCCACTCCTAAAATTCTTCACAAAAACCTCTGTAGAAAAACAAAATGGAACCCATTCAGTCTGTTACAGAATTATCATGAAAATTGTCATACCACCAAATAATTATTGTCAAATATAAGAATTTCATATGGTAAGAAAGAGAAGATAAAGATCCCTTTAGGATTTTGCAGACCTGAGCCAGGGTGTGATTGAAGACTGACTGAACTTGAAAAAATGATGATTCCAGAATGAGTTCTTCCTTCATTGACATGCACACGTCCTACATGTTTTTGTGCATAGTTCTTGCTGCAATAAAGCAGCGTATAACCAGTGTCAACAGAGCAGTAATAGAACACCATAAATAAAACACATAGCGGGATTATGCTTGCCTAAAACGAAAGCTCAAGGCTGTTAGGCCACATGTATTACTCATGACTATTCCTTGTGCTTTTTCCTCAGGGTTATTCAAGTGATGTATTTGACTAAAAGAAGGCAGGATAGCATAGAATGTCTGGCCTTCCTTATAACTCTGTGAGGGACAGGTTAGGGGAATAGCACATCCTGGGTGATTATCACAGAGCTGCTTTGTATTCATTGCCTCTTTCAAGAAAATAGAAGGGTTTCGGGAACCTGCTGGGTCACTTGGACTTACCTTCTGTATTGTATCTGCTGGAATTATTCTGCCTTGCTGGAGTGGGGCTGAACCAAGTGAGGCTGTGCTGGAGCTTTGGGAGGGGGGTCATACAGCTTAAGCTTGTATGTGTTAAGGCTACAAAGCTGTCAAGGTGTTTTTTCAAACGTGTACCCACTTTCTGAGCTGAGCTCATTCTAAGCACAGTCAAACAGCTTACAGTGATGGGTTTATAGTTTATAGCAGTGGATTTACCTTGCATAGAGGTCCACATTGTCAAGGGCTGCATGTAGAGGAAAAAGTAACGTAGGGCAGAGCTTTGTGTGCCTTGTAGTCAGAGCTGCTAAATTGCAGTCTTGGGAGGATCACTGGATCGTAGACTAGGAGGTGTGTCTCTAAAGTCAACAGCARCGTGGGAAGAACATTCAAAACTGCATTAGGGCACTATATCTTCTTTCTGTCCTACAGCAGCTTTGTACCAGTTTAGTGGTCTTGCAAGCCACTATTTCTAACTTGCACAAATTGCCGTGAGGTCCTTGAAGTCTGTTTACAACAGCTAGGGGATCACTGGAGTATAGGAGAAAACACTAGACAAGGTTATTTCTTCCATCCTCATTCATGCATTTCAAAACTGTATCTGTCTTGAAAATTGGAGCAATTGGATGTTGATTTCTACAAATAGGGTTTTTTTTTTTTTTTAGCTTATATATGTATATTAAGGTCACGTGCATATTAATTTAAAACCAACATCCTTACAATTGTAGCCTAGTACTTACAGAGTCTTGAGAGCACTCCTCAACTTCACAGGTAATTTGGTAATCCAATAATTGCAGACCTCATACAGATTTACTACCTGGTAAGCAGTTAAGATCTATTTTAAAAAAGATGAATCCCCAATATGCTGAGATGCTGTTTTTAAAATGGAGATAGGATATATGGAATKGTCATTAAAAGCATTACATTTGGAAATTACTCAGTATATGCTTGTTTATTTACTTTTACATCTCTAAATATTCTCTTTGGTCATTTATTCCCTTTCTACAGGCTCATTCCTCCTGTTTTTCCTGTTTGCTCCAATTCAAAGGCTTCCACTGACTTTTTTTTCAAAATGGAACCATCAGAAACTTCTAATTGTTGCTTTTTAGCTATTCTGGAAAGAGAGGTAAGCAGAGAAAACTAACAAACACTTTAAAAAACTTCACAGAAAAGATGGTGCCATTTTCTACTAATGTATATAAGAAAAGAAACAAAAAAACTTCCTGATTCTTCTTCAGTTGTCCTAAAGTGACCAAAGAATAGGTGAGCAAAGAAGCACTTTTTTTTTTTCCTAGCGGTAACTGCAATGGAAACGTGCGTCTTCGAGAGTGTTATTTTTAAGCATAACTTTTCAACATATTTCTCTTATTTTGGMTTGTCTCTTTGTCAGAACGGCTTTTGTGTGCTAGGCATGTCTTTAAGAAAGCAGACTGCTGCTGGGGTTTGCAATGAAGTAGCTTGGTTAGCTTGGATCATAATAAGTGGGATCTGTTGAAGTTACTGAGTCTGTCTCTAAGACTTGCTTGTACTTGATCAGTGTCATCAATGGAGATTAAGACTTAATTATAAATTTAATAAAATAGTTAACCATATGTTTCCGTCCAAAACTAAGGCATATGTGAATCTCACTTARAAAGTAGTATGTTTTTGCTAAGTAAATGATTATAAGCATTTAATGTTGATATTTCTACATTTTTAGTAATTACTTGATTTATGTATATATAATATTCCAGTATAGATGGTATGCCTGCTCTTAATGTATGTTAGCTAGAGATCACACAGGCTCACAGACCTCTAGAGATCATCTGGTCCAACCCCTCCTGCTCCATCATGGACCCCTAGAACATGAGGCACAGGGTGGCATCCAGGCGGGTTTGGAAGATCTCCAGAGCAGGAGACTCCACAGCCTCTCTGGGCAGCCTGTTCCAGGGCTCTGTCACTCTCACAGGAAAGAAGTTCTTCCTCACATGGATATGGAGCTTCCTGTGTTTTATAATTTGTATGTTACAGAGCAAGTCATTCTGGGAGACATGAACCTTAATGTCTCCCTAAGTCTGCTCCCAGTTTTTTAGCCAGCAGAGGGCAAAGTGTGTGCTGTGCAGCAGTGAAGCTGTTTGTTTGAGCTCACAGCTCAGAGTTGTGATCTGTCTTTCCTCATCCCTTCTCTTTGGAATTTTCAGAAAGATTCTTCTGAAAAATTGTCTGTTAAAGAAATTTTGGCTCGTGCTGCAGCGAAGGGATTACTCGATGGAATTGTTGTAGAAAAATCAAAGAAGGAAGAGAAGAAGAAAAAGAAGCTGAAAATGACCCAGCACCCAAGCAGCATTTCAGCTTACAGTGCAGAGTCAAAGGCTGAAGAGCCCCTGGAGCGCGAGGCTGGCGGTGCTGCTCCTGGCACTGAGGCGGGTAGAGGCGCAGGGGGCAGCACGGCCGGGCACCCGCCGACCGCCCYGAGCGGCCCCGCTCTGCCGAGAGGCACAGGCCCTGCGCCAGCCCTGCCCCAGGTGGCAAGGCACCCCTCCCACGCGTCCTGGGGTGGCAAGGGCTGCCCCCGGCAGCTGCCCGCGAGGCGGCCGCGTGCCGAGGACAGGCTGGTGGTGCTGAAGCCGGTGGAGATCGTCCTGCCCCCGGTGATAGCGCCGTACTTGAGCCCCCAAGGAAGCAGAGSTGGTGTTCCCACCCAGCCCTGCTGGCACAACTGGATTGAGACCAAGAGGCTGAGTGGGAGCCTGTTTCCAGCCCCCTTTTACAAAGCGCTCGGACCAGCTGCGGGCCGGCAGCCTCGGCCGTGGCTGTGAAATCCTCTCACCTTGTCTCTGCCTTACAGAAAAGATAGAGATCCCCGTACGCTGTAATACACACGGCTACGCTTCGGTCATGGCACCTGTGGGAAACACGGTTGGGACATTTTGCAAAATATCCATGTTCATCATTTTAAACTGATAGTTGCCTTGTAAAGCAGATGTATACTATTGGGGCAGTGAGGTCAAAAGTACGCAGCCTCTTGCCAAACGCTTCAAAAGGACAAGTTAGAACATTTTTCTTTTTTTTCCCCATAACTGGCATAGCTTGGTAGAAATATTCAGTATCAAATAGATTWTTTTAAAGGGGAGATTCTGTTTTATGGAAATGGCTATTCCTGAAATTCACAGTATTCCWGATGATCTTTGTTTCTAAAATGGTATATGGATTTTTATATGGGCAACTGGACAAGTACACTCACACTATATATAGGCTTTCCAATATTAAACTCCTTCATATCTACTCACATGTGCTTTAAAAACCAGGCAAACAGTGAAAAGTAGATAAATATTCGCATGCTAGTGATACTGGATTGTCATCTCGTAATGTCATGTCTGAGTTGGTCGTAGCTCATAACTGCTTTTCAGCAACATTCTTAACCCCAGGTCTTTTTAGCCAGAGAAAATCTATTCCTGTCACGCAACACAGAGTTTGTTTCTGTACTCTTTTTWAAAATAATGTTATCACTAATGCCCTGAATAGATGCTGAACACATTGTAGTGCATCTTTTTTTGGAAACAGCTGTGCCCTTCTGACCTCTGTCTCTAGCAATGATAAAATATCTCTAATATCTCYATTTGTGTCTTATAAACGGAGCAGAGGATAAAAGGGACACAGATAATTGAAGGGGGAGAATAAAAAGAAAGTGTCAAAGATGCCAAAAGGCTCTACAAGGCACCCTAGGAGTCGTAGATGGTTACAGAAAGGAAGCAAAGACACCAGAGCAGCAGCAGAGGACAAAGGCAGCTGTGGCCCAAAGTTTTCTTCTGATGAATCATTAAGGTACTTGTGCACTTGGCCTCTAAGCAAACGTGCCTCGTATCAGCAGTCTAGAGAAAAAAACATCGCAGGACCTTTTTTCCATGCCTTGCCCACCCCCAGGCACTGCAGCTTCCTCAGCACTACCTTTGAACATGTGAATGACAGTAAACCATGGGTTGAGGCAGCTGCCTCTCGTTCATCAGATCAATACAAACAAAGGGTAGGGTTGTACAGTCTAGAGGTGTGTGCGTGCAGGGCACAGCCCTGCAAGAAGAATTTTGTTTCAAAACCATCTTGAGGAGAAGAGAGTTCACATGTTAGAAMAACGAAGAGAGAGTAAGATTAGGAGATGATTTTCAATGCTTAGAAGAAACTTGGAGATTCTGAAGTTTGAGAAGTTTTTAAAATACTTCTCAAAACCAGCATCAACAGTAATTAAAAGGACTTCTAAATGAGGATAATACACTTGGCTGCTGCCTGAAGGGCTGGTACTTACATGGTGCACACCATGATGTCCTGCAGTTGCTTTCAGGAGTTTCATCCTCTGAAATATTGATGGAGGTTGAGCCGGTCACTGTTTGACATCTAACCAAGAGTATCAAAGAGCTGGTGGTGGAGGTTTGTGATCCTGCAGGTCACCAGCGTTGTCAACGCTGACAAGGTGATGGAGCACCAACATCTGGGACTCGCTCGGGAGGGCTGTAGGTAGAAGCCTGTGTGCTCATTTCTTTGCTATGACTTTAATACAATAAAAACTGTAGCTCATACCAACCATTCTGTGTTTCCCATTATGTATTTGTATTTCTTTCTGACAACTGTTAATTCTGCTTTCCAGGTACAGAAGTTTCCATTTATATGGGTACTGCTTTTAAGCAACCACTATGATTTCCCCTCCCCTGAAGCACATTTTTAAATGACAAAAAAAAATCCCAGTTTCATGGACCAGTAACAATTGAGACAGGCATTTTATGCAGCTTAATTTATTCTCGGAACAGATTACATTTAAGTGTGTAGAAGGGGTCAACAGCAGGGAAAATCGTCCTCTTCAGTGTCAGGCAGGTGCTCTCTGTAACACTGAGCTCTGCCGCTGAACAGAGGCTGTTTTTTCCTGCTTTCTGACTGGTGTTCAGCTCAATCAAACCTATGTTTGCTGGCTGTACAGCACAGGTTTTAACAGTAACGTAGTATGGAATTAACTTGTCCAAGACAGACGTAGCAGGGTTAATGGCAGCGCRGTAAGGCTGAGCCCCTGTCAGCTGTGGAAATAAGCACCGTTCTGCTTTCCACATGGGCTCCACTCACCGTTCACAGATCATTTAATTAGGGCTCTAAAAATGATTGGTAAAATTAAAGTAAGTAGAGGGGTGCAAGTGAGCYGGAGCTGGCAGAAACCATGAGCTGCCGCACAGCTTTTGCTGCTGTCACAAAGGGCCTGTGCGCTGGTAGGTGCAGGTACCTCCGCACACACACGTTTGTCACTGAAGTCACTTGACTGTAAGTAGAACCAAGGCCCTTGCATGTGATGTTTGTTACTCCATTTACCCAACCCACAGGCAGCCTGTAGGGGCTTAGGCTTCCCACAGCCCCTTGCTCCCTTTTCCAATGAAATGGTGTAAGTGGCTTAAGGAAAACCCGCAGGCAGCCCTGCAGCTTGCAAAAGAAAGGTGCTAACTACAAGACTCCTTGTCTTGTGTTAAGGAATCCCTACCTTACTACTTGCGTTGGAAAAAATAAAAAATCAGCTTTACATGATTTTTCTACAGGTTTCAATAAAAATGTGACTACAAATAATTACAAAGCCCACTTTTTTTTTTCCTTTTTTTTTTAGGCAACCTATAGTACACAGAGTGGAGACTGCTGCAAGATCATGTCCAGAAAAGACAAATACATCAACATAATAATGCAGGATATTTCAGTAAAAATAGAATAAATAAAATAAAAATATTTTAAGCTGTATTTAACAGGTTAATTTAAAATATGACATCAGACATACAAGGCAGAGTGAGCATGGCTGGCTGCCTACAGAATCACTACGTATTWTTAAAAAAATGCATAGATAACTGAAGGGTCACTACAACGTCAACTGGAAACTGCAGGCGGCGGCGCCGCCCCGCAGGCTCCGTACGGACCTCCTGGCTGCCCCGTGCTGCCCGGGACCCGGCTGCGCACCGGGAGGCTCCGGTTCCGCACGCAGCCGGCGGGACATGGAATCTCGTGCAGAACGAGGAGCTCTGCGCAGCGTGTTCTGCTCATCAAGCGTGCTGCCACTAAAATGTTTGCAGCCTCGGCCACGTTTCCGTGGCAGACACACAACTCAAAACGTACACTGGCAAGTGACTGACGGCTTTTCAAATATCTGTCTGTCTTCCGAGCCCTTCCTCCCACTGTGCTTCCCTTCCTCACAGCCTGGTGGACGGACTCCAAAAGCCTCTGTCACTGCTGCTTGTGCTCGTTCAGCTTAAACCYGGGGCCAAGTTTCTGTCTTTGAGAACCAGCCCTGCAGGGAGGCAACTGCAGGGCGGGCTGCCCTGCTTGAAGCCACCGCTGCAGGCCGGCTCCCAGGGCCAGTCCTGGAGCTTCCAGCTGCATCTTTAAACACACAGAGTCAACAAATGTGCTGCGAGGTTTAGTCACAGTTTGATTCAACAGGACGGTCACAGGAACCTTTTAYATCTTATTAGTGTCATGATCCTACCTGAAGAGATATTCAGTCACCATCTTAGGCCTTCTGGCAGCCATGGYGATTGATAGGGAACCATTTAGATGCTGATCCCAGCAGACTGGCCGGGATGAACCAGCGCAAGGGAGACACAAGCAGCTTCGGACGCTGCCTSCCCGTGCTCGGGGCTGTGGCCTCGTGGCCGCTGTCAGGACGTTGCTCTTCAGAGGGTCTCTCTATGCAACTGCTGTGCTTAGCCAGCCTGCCTGCCACCTGCTCAGATATCACGGTGAACTGATTTTAATCGTTTYCCTACATTTTCAATGCAGAAACTTCTTGAATCATCATTCCTTTCTCTTTTATTCATAACCTGCCCTGCCCAGGGATTGCTATTGATTTTTTTTTATTTATTTCATCAGCAAAGAGAGATAATAGTCTAACACTCCCTTGCGTATTAAAGTAGAAAACAATTCTTGCCATAGCAGCCTTGACAATGTTCTTTTAAAATTACAGTATTACCAAGTTTGCAGACTCGATGGTTATGCTTTGGAAAACATCTATAAATGGAGGCACCACATTTTTTAACACCAATTCAAAACGTCTCATGTTCCCTCTTCACGATTTGTATGAACCTGCAGATCTGAACAGAGGATGGTGAGGGGAGGAACTGAAGATGCRTAACTGCTTTTGAGACTTGGCATCAGGTACAATTTAGGGGGCAACACTGCTGATGTTGCTGGGACCGGCAGCAGTGTGGATCAGTGTGACTGCATGAAGCCTTTGGAGCAAAAGCTTTGCAGCCAGGTTGCAACACCTGAAGCACCCTAATCTGGCAGAAAACCCTTTCCTTGTTTTGCCACAGAGCATTAAAGTTGCAGGGAATTCTGTAAATAACAAGACCTGGTTGGTCTTTTGGTGGCATGGAAAGTATTCAGCAACAAACTCCGCGGGGAGGGGGAGACTGTGCAAACAGATGCTGAATCCAACATTTGATCAGACACTCATATGGGAGAAGAATGCAACATTGGAGTCTCTAGGAGTTTTGACACAGTAAAATGACCAGCTTGTTTTTCTCATTTGATGCTTTGATAAAAACTGGGGAGAATAACAGTCAACACGTACACATGTCCGGTCAAAGTGAAGGCTTCAGCCAGGCTCAGCTGAACTGAGCTACCCGAAGCTCTGTGGGCTCTTCAGCACTGGCTGGTACTAAACGCGGATCATCTCCGCTAGCGCAGCGGCAGGAGACGAAGTGACACCGTGGTCCAGAAGCCGGTCAGGGAGGGCTCTGAAAGCCACTGCCAGGCCAACGCTGACAAACATGTTAAAGCTAACAAACAGGTGTACTTTCCCCAAAGGGAAAAACAAAACAATAAAATGGCATTTAAAGTAATTCAGTTGTAACTAATGCTTGGGACCTACTCCAGTGTTGAAAACAGAGCAGAAATGCTGTAGGATTCAGGTTGACTCGTGACAAATCCAGCTCAAGACAGTGACACCATCGACTCGGGCATCATTCACTCCAGGGACTTCAGCATGAGTTCACCAGGAGGGAGGTCGCCATATTTTTTCTGTGTGGGAGTCTAGGCAATGTTCTCATATTTACATTCAGAAAAAGACCCTCCGTTGCTCATGATGTAACTCACTGACAGCAAAGAAAATTACTCATGCTTCTTTTCATACCATACGACGGTGGCAAGAATGAGAGAACATGCTCGTCTAACACTGTTTCGATACAGGGAACTTCTCGGCAGACAAAGCATTGCAATGTAAAATGGGAGGCTGAACACGGGCAGTTCATTTTCCTTAGTGTAGCTACTGTTACCTCCAGCTGAAYGTAGGCGACTCTCCTCTCTCTGCGCAGCTACGGCATCTCGGAGACGGGCCGCTTCTGTTTCAAAGTGTCAATGAGGGACAACACCCCCCTTTTCACGTTACTTGTTACTCTCCTGGTCACCGAATCGGCGGGCGGCGGCGGGGGCCGAGCTTTCTGCGAGGGAGGTCTGGCCACTAAGCACTTCTGATAGCGCAGCTGCAACAGAGCAAAGGCAACCTGCAGCCCCGGGCGCACCGGGCACCCGCGCGGCCTGCCACATGCGGTCAAACACGTCCTGGGAAACGCGGAGACACCTCCACCTGACGAGGAGGAACGGCCCCGCCGACATGGACGGGAAGTGCCCCGTCCGCGTGGGCAGAAACCCCTGCCCCCTGGACAGCCTGAACTTAGACATGCTTATTTTTCATCTGCTAACTACATCAGAATCCCATCTGCTAGTTTTATCTTTTCTTACTTTATCTGTGTCAGGAAATTAATGTAATTGCAAATTTGGAAAAGGTTTTTAATTTCTTAGGTAGCAACACAACTAAAGATAMGAAATGCCTTTGAAAGAGAGCACTTACCATGCAAGCAGCCTGAACAGCTTCTGATACGTTGCCTGCGTTTGGCTCGCACCAGAAGACGTGGCACTCAAAATGCTGGTTGCCYGTGTCCATAATGAAGGCAAACGTGTGCACATCCTTGCCTACCCCCATGAAGGACAGGAACCGCACCCGACACTCCACCATGATCTCCTCTTCATTCTGCTCGTGGAATCAAGTGGTTTTTCATTACTATTAGACATTCTCTACACTTTACTTGCAATTTTACATGGATTAAGTGGGAGGAATACTGGCGGAGTAGTGTGGAATTTCTTTTATTTAGCTGCCTCTACTCAAGAGTGCTGAGGCCTGACTGGATCTCTCCTTCTAGCGTACTACCAGAAGAGCAGGGTTTARCCTACAACATTGCAGGCTGACAACTTCTAGAAAGGATAACACTGAATTTGTGTAAAATACTAATGAACACCTAAAATGATTTCTGAGGACATGCTTGGAATGGTAAATAAAGCTGAAGCTGAGAGAAGCAGTAAAAGCTGCTGTAACAGAGTGATGTGTGGARAATCGCAGCCCTGGAGAGAAAGAAAATGCAAAATAAGCACATGAATTCTAGTGCAAATTAACTCTTTCTGCTGCTGTTTGTTTTCCTCACATCAGCATTCACACAATTTTGAACTTGCTTTRAACAAGACGGTCTGCCTTACTCTTTCATTGATGACTGTGACGGTAGCGTCAGCAACATTCATGGTCACTGGCATCCAGTCTTCCCTGCTAGAGGAAGTCATCAGACTTTCAATAGCGCTGTTCAGAGTATCCATTCCTAAACAGAGGAGAGGGGACTATCAAAATAAATACGTGAACAGAAGCAGAAATATAAGAGAAACCTACAGAATCTCAGAGAAACTTTTATTTTTACATAGTAGTACAGAAAATGCRTTGTTCTGTACTGTGTATTAAAGCCAACTTGGTGATAGAAGGAAGGGTTGCGAAGTTGTTTCCTTCATCTGTAACAGCAGCAGGGTAGCAGGGCTTCGAGRGAGCAGCAACAGGGAGCTCTCCCTTGTCAGGGCAACCCGGCTACTCTGGTGGACAAACACACGTTGGGGCAAGACCCCGAGCGAGTCTCCCCACGTCCGCCCCATACTCTGGCTGGCGGGGCCAGAAGCCCCAGCAAGGAGCTGCTGCTGCCTTTGGGAGGGCTCGGCTGGCCGGGCAGCCCGCGCACGCGCCCGGCGCTACCTACCCACGGGCTTGGCCACGGGCAGCATGCCCAGGTACTGCACGTGGAACCGCTGCACCAGCTCTGTCTTGGGCGTTGGGAAATCCACTGCACGGGGAAAGAATAAACAGAAACCATCAGGTTCTGCTCATCGTGGTTCACAGCAGGGAAAAYGGAGTTTGGTTTCATCAGCAGCATGAAATCATTCACTGAGTAATTGTGCTCCGAAGGAACGCTATTGACTGAACCAAGTCTATGCTCCCTTGTCTCATACCAGAGCAACGCCAAGCAATTTCCCAGGGGATTAGACAGAATCCCCTACACCATCTGCTTCTTCATTTAAACTAAAAATGAGGTCAGATGTATTGCTAACATA
Organism: Eudromia elegans; assembly: GCA_003342815.1. Classification (NCBI taxonomy): domain Eukaryota; kingdom Metazoa; phylum Chordata; class Aves; order Tinamiformes; family Tinamidae; genus Eudromia; species Eudromia elegans. Next base: position 1,463,781 of record PTEX01000042.1, read on the forward strand.
TTCATATGCATTTTCTCTATTTTTTAACATGTCTGCAAGACACAGAGACCTAAGTTCACTGCATAACCATGCAAAATTTGGAATAATTTTTAATGCCATCCCAATTAACACGTTATGTACAGGCTACAGGAAATCAATACTGTTGTCTGAGCAGAAAATTGCACAGATGATGCAGGAGTAAGAGGTGAGATACTCAGCACAACCAGTGCATCTGAAGTGCACGTCTTCCTGTAAAGCTGTTTGTCCTCGTAGAGGACTTGAAAAATAGCAACTACAGAGCTATAATTAATAAAGGCAACTTTATTTTACCATGCACTAGAGTGTGCAGGACACAGGAACTGGCACATTTGGGCCACTCCTTTTGAAAGGTGCTAAAATTGATGTTAAAATCCATAATCCTGTAGCTCGTTTGAATCCAGCTAATTACATGGAGCATGATCTGCTTCTGAGGMAAGTTTGGCCAGTTAAGCGCAGCCTCCAGCCATAAGGTTTTCTGAAGTTGGAAGGAGAGTATGTGCAAGTTGGCCCAACTGAGTTAGGTAGTGTTTGCAAAAATTTGTATTTTGAACTGAGAGAGGACACTACGGAGGTTGACCTAACTGAGCAGAATTGCATTACTACAAAGTCAAGCAAAAAAAATTCAGTGCAATAATAGGTACTGTCAGATACAGTAATTGGAAGATACGACTTCGCTCCTGTTTCTTCTACTCGGTATTCTCCATTTTGGTTAAACAAAAATCAGAAGGGAATGTATCTAAAATCAGACCATCCCTCCGATATTAATTGTGAAACACGGTACCTTGCAGGGGAACATCAAGGGTGACGTTTGCTCTGTCTTGCAAGGAGCTGCCAGCCATAGCCTTAGCGTTCTTCCGTTCAGCCATAATCTGCAGAAGATGGTGACAATACAGCACTTTTTTCCAAAACATAGTACAGTAGCAACTACAGGTATAAGTTTATTTCTATTACAACCCTCATTTCTGAAACCTGAAATGAGTCAAAAAGTACGTGACTAAATAGGTTATTCTTTGTGGTAACAACATTTGTTCTCCATTTTTTCTCAGCAGTCCTTATCCACATAAGGAAGTCAAGAGGTGTACAAGGACTAGATGAAAGATTGCTGAACTAAACTTTACAGGGAGTCCGGTGCTAGMACACGTGAACTGGAGACGCTGCGGGCACCTTTCTCCTCTGTGCTTTGGGCTTTTCTGTTCTGAAGGGATTTGCTGTCACAGGGGCACGCGGCAGCATTCCCACCTGAGCATGGAAATTGCTACGCGCTGGCTTAGGAATGAGTCCCCAGTCAGCAGAGAGGTCGAGTGAACRGGCAGAACGTAGCTGCAGATCCATCATGTCTCAATAAAGAACCCAAAAAGTAATTACAAGCAGTTGTGCCTAAGTGCCTCTATAAAGCACTTCAATCAGATTTTCCCACTGTGAAGCGCGTGCTGCCTCATCGCTGCTGGGAATCACCGGAGAGAGGGCACTCATGAACTGATCGTGCAGTGGAAAGGCAAAATTAACAACCAGTGAACTGTCACATTGAAGAACACGTTCAAACAGGACCAGTTTTATTTGCAGCCTTTAATGCTACTGTTCATTGAAAYGGAGTGTTCTGCCAGCTTGAACCTATTGCTTCTTTATTACTACAAAAGCGCTCAAGTTTGCAGGCCCCCTTGACAAATCAACACCATCGATCATCCATTACCATCTTTTACCAAYGCCTAATTTAAACACTCATCCCACCACTAGTTTTGATGCCAGTTGTGTCCTTTCCTTTACAAACTCTCCGACCTATTTAGCATTGCCAGGAATATAAACAACAACAGTGCCTAAGATTGCTGATTACGTGCTCTCCGCTCAGGGACCTCTCAGGAGCTTAATGGACAAGTGACGTATTGGAAAGCACTTGCCTTTGAGCAGATTTCGTGCAAGCTGGTGGCGATGGCCTTCGCCGGCGTGTCACATCGGAACACGTGACACTTCAGAATTCTTGTATCCTTGTCGCGCGCCACGTAAGCAAAGTCCCTGTGCAAACAAGATGAATGAACACGTTAGACACAGCGGTATTTACAAATCACCAAGTCCTCCCTTGATTTAACGAGCGAGTATCGCAGCTGTCAGAGGGTAGAACATACACCTTAGCCAAAGCACATCTACAAGTTTACCAAACTGCATGCCCATGAAGAAGCACATAACTCATCTTTGATGCTTAATCTATGCAATTAAAGAGCTCATTACAATTTCCTCACACCGGCAACTTTCTGAACTTACAACCCATAATTTCAAATGCAACTGTAAATACATGGAAAAACTTACTCAAATGTTTCATTGACGACAAAGTGGGCCCAGAACCACAGATGAAGCCATGAAGGAATACACACAATTCATAAACACGAGAAAACCCGGCAAGCAGCAGCCAACAGCCTTGCTAAACTGTGTTTCAAAGTACAGCATAAAGYGGTTAAAATATGCAGATAGTAATTAGAGATCTGGTTATATAAGGCAGTTGTGAACCTGCTGAGCTAACACTCACACTAATTGGCCTAAATTTCTGACCTTATTTTTTTCAAGAGTTAAATAAAGATGCCCTACAAAAGAGATTTTTGCATTCTACAGGCCAGTCACCACAGCACTGAACAGTTTCTGAGGGATGGAAATGCCTGATCAAGTTAACCTGTCCTCGGGCTGTTCATGAGTCCGGGCTCTTCAGAAATAAGGCAAAGTGGGCTAAGGGTTTGGTGCACCCCAACTTATTTTGGATAATTTTTGCATCTCTAGTCGTTCATGTGCCCCTGAGCAGCTGCAGCCCAACCCTACTCCGTGACCCTGCTGCTACCTCCAGATTTCCATGRGATTTCCAGGGAAAGTCCATGTATCCAAAAAACTGATAGTCCCTCCTTTCCTAAACCACAGGTTTCCTATACAGAAATACTTCAGTCTACAGTGAAGCCCATAAATATCCCTAGCGGGGTTTAATGAAGTCTGGAGGGCCAATTTCTCCCTTGACTGCAGGTGCTCAGCCAGGTGAAGAATTCCTAAGGACATTACCCTGGGAATTCCCACGGCTGCGGCACAGGGACACGCTGGTTCTCCGGGCACCGCTGGGAGCCCCAGCTGGAGCAACAGCTTGGGAAGGGAAGCAGCGCTGCTTGGAACGTGCAGCTAGGGGTCAGCTAGGGCCCAGGAACGCCAGCTGTGGCCAGCAGCAGCAAACAGAAAGCGATGCCACAAAAAGCACAGAACTCGAGATCCGATTTCTGCCTTTCGGGATCAGCGGGTTAACGTCAGCGATGCTCCTGCAAAAGCTGTGCACAAACGTATTTGGACACGGTCAGACTCACTAAAATCACACAGACAGTTTTATGAGCTCTGACGACAACTGGTTGCTCCAAGGGCAGCAAGTTTCCAGAACACCTAAGAATCTGGGRTTTTATTTTCTCCTATGTTTTTGGTTTTTCCACGCACTTTTGCTTAAGATACCTATTTCCTTTTACATGCAAGAAAAGCTTGCTGGTGAGCGACTGTGATTGCAGGGTAGCAAAGCAGCTGCTGCACACACCTAAACACCGGATCAAAGTCTACTCCTTCCGAGTGCCGAGGCAACAGCTCAAATCTGTGCCCACAATAGCTTAAAATAGCGCTGAGGGCCACCTGCTGCACCACCGAATRGCTGTTACTGCCCCTCAGGAGCATTTACTCAAGCTGATACTATCGCCTTGAGGACCCATGACGGAGGGATTCACGAGTCCCCTCCACAGCAGGAGCCCAGGCAGGGCACCTTGTGCTGTGCCTGCCGAGCTGCCACCAGCGCGGGCCACCCCGGCCTCGGAGAGCTCACGACCCGGCCAGCGAAACCTAGGCCTGCAGCGGCGCAGGGCAAAGCGTGAGCCAGACAACAACAGCTGCGTTCAACCAAGGACTGACTGCTGCRAAGATCCACGACAAGGTTTCGGTCATAAAGCAAGGCAGATCATAATTATGCCCCCATGCCTGGGAAACACTTGAGTTGAGAGTAAGACAGAGACGGACGAGAGGGAGCCCAAGCACTACTGAAGCGCACGGGCTTCCTGGCGAGCAACTCATTTCCACACTCCCGCCAGGCCGAACTCCAGCCACAGGAAGGAGAGGCTGCCCTGCGGAGCCCAGGCCTGCACAAACCTTGCAGTGACCAGGGTCCGCATTTGTGAATCCCGTGAGGCAGAGAGGGGAACACGGCTTCGTCCGCACCCGCGGTAGCGCAGCACGGTGCACACCCTGCCAGCACCACCCGCTGCCAGCGCGTCCATCGGCACCAGCCAGCGCGCCTCCTTCCCCTGCCTGTGGGGCACCAAGCCCACCAACCCTGCAGCAGGGCCACGACGCTCCCGCGGGACGAGGCGCTTCGGGGAGCCCAGCGCACACGCACTCAGCGCTACTAGTAACAATGCGAACGCTTTACACGTCCATACACACGTGACCAGACAGCAACGCTTTCGGTCTGCCTCAGGTCCTCAAACTCCCGGCAGAGCCTCGGGACTTCCCTCCGAAACCGCCTTCCCTGGGSATCCCTTGCGAGTGGCGTCACCTGCAAACCTCCGTTTGCTGCAGCTCGCTTGGAGCCGATGAACAGCGAAGRGAGGTTTATGTGCAGCCAGCCGCCTGGCTGGGAGGGAAGAGCAGCGACGTGTCTGCAGCAGGACTTCTCAGAACGGGGCACTCACCAAGCCCGTCTGTCCASCTCGCCGGGAAAACACGGGCAAGCAGGAATTCCAGGGCAGGCTTAGCGGATCACAGCCCGGATCCGGCTGCTCCCAGAACCCGTGAAATTCCCTGTGCGCAGGAGCACTGCTGGGATGTGACCTGCAGCTTCGAGGCCGGTGGGGAGAGCAGCAGGGTGTCTGGTGGGAGACCCCCCAGTGCGTTTCACGGCAGAAAAAACCTCTCACACGATTTCCAAGCCAAGCCCACTGCTTCTGTTGGTGCGACACTAACAGGAAGCGCTGCCGCAGAGCRTACTGTATATTTAGAATCATTTTTACGTGCACTCTGTCCACCAGTATTTTTCAGGATATCAGAATCGGGTGTTGTTTAGAATATTTGGGGGGGAAAAAGCCAGAAGTTTTTTAAAAAATCAGTAACGAATTCATTTTCTGCACAAGAAGGYAAGACAGGCTCTGCTGACCAGTTAGAAATACAGTAGAAACTTCTTAATTTTGATAGAAGACTACAGAGAGACAGTTTAAGAAATGATTTAAGTGAGTGCAAAGATAAAATAAGGTGCTAAGTAGAAAGGAATTTCATTTTTATTTGCTCTTTTACCCTCTTTTAATTGTGAAATGTCTATAATAATTGACTAAAACTTAGATAGCGGTACCTATTTAACACCTGGCTAAGCATCACTTAGCTGCTCAGCCCTGGATGAATGTAATCACATTAAATGCAATTTATGCTAATGCTGTYCTGTTTGAGCAGCAGTCATGGCCATTTGCCACTATTAGGCTGAGTTCTAGGAGACATCCCAATTAAGAACAACCTAAAGAGCAGCCCAGCTGCTATTACCTCCTCACTGTAAACACTGACTCTCTTGAGCATAAAAATGCATTAACTCATATATTTTTCTTTAAGAAAATAAAGGACAAACAAAATCCTTAGCCTTGAAACTTGAAATTTTTACTCTTATCAATCAAGATTAAATTGCATCAATGTAAAACAACTATATTAAAATGAAACACAGGCAGGAAAATGTAAATTGCTTCATAGATTTATGTATTACAAATTACAACAAGAATCCTTGAAGCAGAAAATGACCTCCTCTGGGCCTGGTCAAAGACTGATTCAAATTAATTCAGAATAACCTACAGGAAAAGACTGCTGATTTGCACACATGCCCGTGCACRGCACCTGGGCACGGGACTGCGGGGCCCACGCACGGTTTGCAGAGCCTCCAGCCTCCAGGTGTTACATGGCTGTAGAGCAAAGCGTTGACCAGCAATGTGCAAAAGTGGCAGGAAAACGGGAGGACTTCTCACATGCATTCCAAAACCTGCAAACCCGTTTACCTACGTAGCTACATCCCGGAGAGCTACACCACCCCACATGGGGTCAAATCAGAAAGGAGGAGGAGGAAAAACAACCATTTGCATAAATGTTCCCCTTCCTGGGCATTCCTAGACATTAGGCATTTGATCACAGACATTCAACCCCATCCATCCCTCTGCCCTCAGCTGGAGGAACTGGGGGGAGCTTCTGAGGGCTGTGTAGATCCTGCTGGAATTCCCAGGGATGCCTAACAGCCTTGCAATTTTTYTTCACTCCTATAGCTCCATGCAGAGCTCCCGTACCCATCCAGTCGCCTCCCAGCTACAATCCAGCATGGGAGATGTGTCCAYCGGCACAGCACCCTGCTCGTTACTATTCGACCCAAATAACTAGGATGGCCTTCCCAAGCTTTGGGAGCATTTTCTCCCTGCAGTTCTCACACAGTTTAAAGCGGGGCTTGCTCACAGCACACTGCCAGCTCTGCAGTTATGGGCTTTGCCAGGGAGGGGTCTGGCACCGGCACCGTGCAACTTCTTCCTCTAACTCAGGCACGAAGCTTGCAGTGTCGATGATCCCCTCCTGAACGGGTGGGCTCGCCTCATTCCTGGGTGCTGCTGCACTTGCAGCTCTCGAGGAGGAGCCAGGACTACTTYACGCGACGCTCAGAGGCTTCAACCTGGCAGCCCTGACACATGCAGCCCGCCAGTTACTCCTTGATGTCTCACGTTGCCCCAGCTCTGCGAGTGCCCAAGCCGCTGTGTGAAACCCTGGCCACGTTGCCCGGCCACCTATTTTGTTCCCATGGAGTAGAATTCCAAGATTTGACAAAGAAATGCACCAGATTGGGATGCTCAAAGCACTGCTACACATTCAAGCGACGACGACAGGAGGAAGCACCCCTGCTCACGTTGCCTCTGCAGTCTGTGCCACAGCGATGCTCACTAGGTCTGCACCGTTACCCACACGGAGATCAGTGCTGATGGTGGAGMAGTGCAGTGCTGCACTTGCTGCATGCCCCGCCACGCTGGTCGAGGAGGACCCTCACTTCTCACACGCACCAAATCTGCATTAGAYTGCACAGCCATAATCACAAAGTTCAAACATTTCCCTAGGCCAGCGCTGCCTGAAGAATTGATTAAAACCCAGCCGAGCCTGTAAACTATTCTCATTAGATTCCCCCAGGCAAACCCAGGGAGCTGCATCTCTGAACATCGCTGCTCCCCTCCCGCCCCCGCACCGAGTCCTCGCAGTTCGGAAGAGCAAACACAAGCGGGAGCTCATGTGGGGAAGGCAGTTCTGTGAGGACGCGGCTCTGGACACAAAGCTGCCGTGCACGTGACTACAATACGGGACTGTGTGTGTCCCGGCACGCGGGCAGCGCGGGGAGAATCCCAATGACCCCTTTGTCCGGCAGAACAGATAAACACACCGGCGGCCACTCGAGCGCCGAAGGCCATCGCCAGCCCCGCCAGTATCGAAAGCAGCACAAGCATTCCAGAATTTCCAGTTCTCACTATATTTAAGTCTTAGATCTCCTACTGCTAACAYGACACTATTCATTTTTTAAATAGAAGAGGGCATTTTAATACAAGTTTCCTGCATTTAGGATTACAGAGAACACCAACATCTATGACTTTAAACTGTTTTAGGAGATTTAGGAGCTGGGAAATAAAAAAATCGAGTCAACCTGAGCACACTATTAATAGCAATATTAATAGCAAGCCACAAACACAACAGATATGCATTTACCTCACTGAGGTTCAGCTGTGGCACGGCAACGCTCCCCAACACGAGCAAACTCACACAAGCATTGGTTGGTGCAAGCCAGAAAGATAATCACAGAGAATAAGGAGGAAAAAAGGAAAATCATTTACCTCTCTCTGAATCCAGGAAAGCATGAAGAAACAGAAAGAGCAGGTTAGAAAGCATTCACASAGGCAGAGCTCCAGCACAGGGTGAGGCAGGGCCACCGAGCGCATGGCTCTGTGCTCAGCGTTCGCTCAGGGTCACGGCCACAGCACCTCAGTGCACRGCAGCTATTCCTGCCCAGTGCTTGTTTTGGTTCAGTCCTAAGTTTGTATTTCTGGAAATGTGCACTGGAGCCAATGGCTGAATTTAGAAAGGCAGCACAGACATATCAACACGGAGAGGTCATCATGCCTAAAATACCCCGCACAAGCACAGCGAGGAGCGCGCAGGAGGCATAAACAGCCTGCATGGACCTTTCTTCTCCCCAAAGAAAACTGGCAAAAGCAGGCAATGACAAAACAAACMAGAATGGCTCTTCAGGCTGTGAAAACCCTCCAGAGCTCATGCTGAAATAGTTTAAAGATCCACATCAGGTTTTTTGGATGTCTTCCAAAAGCTCATGCTCCTTCCTAGAGCACCTGGACTCTTGTGAGTTTCTGAAGAAATCACAGACTCAGTAGCACCTGCACATTTTTTATGTGCACATGTAGATATAGATAGACAGACAAAGAGGCAGACAGATGGACAGCGCAGAGCCCTTCCCGCAGGACCACTCTGCCCACACCGCTCCATGGCCTCGCAAGGGCTCCCCATGACCACCAGTTGCTTTCTAGACCAAAAGAGGAAATTCAGGGACACGCAGCACATTTTGGGAGCTCAACACAGCTCCTTCTGACATGACTGCACATTCCCATACATTAACCACGCTCGGACACCAAGTATGTTGCTGCCCATTTCTTCCCACCCCTCCCCAAAACCCAGTTGAACTCAGAAGCTCACACCTCCGTATGCAGTATATTGCCTCAGCAAGCTAAGAGTCATTCCTAGGATTGGTGTTGCCTTCTACAACTATTTCTGCTTTTCAGTTCAGGCTGAGGAGCCTGTCGGCTGCTAATCTGATGATGATCTGATGATCTGATGACATCTGATGACATCTGATGATCCAGCCACCCGACGAGTCTTTGCAACAGGTCCTGCTCTCCAAGCCCTTCTCCTCCCTGTACCCCAGCTGCAGCTCTTCTCCAAAGCCCTCCTCCCCAGGAAGCATCGGAGCAAGACTCGTGCACGGCACACACAAATGTGGCACTCCACAGTGTCCCTGCTTGCAGCCCACTTGGAGAAGAAAGGTTTGGTGGAGTGGGAGGACCACCCCATTCCAAAGAGCAAGGGCAGGACTGTGGGGCGTGCTGGAGGGAAGGATCCGTTCCCATTAGACACCTCACTTCAGGAAGCTCACAGGGCTTACAGCAATGGATCTGTTGCTTAGAAATGGCTTAGTGAGCAGATCTGGAACGAACRTAGTCTTTCCAGGCCAGGTTTTAACTAACTGCACATATGGTGAGCTAATGCACCCTTCCAGCATGGGTGCCCAAGTCACACACAGATGCATAATTACACAGAGATTTAATTTCTGGATACCAGCTTTGCCACTTGCTTCCCTAAACCCATGAGCCCTTTTCAAAATTAACTGTGGCATACATATATATATATGAAAGAGCATATATATATATATGAAAGAGCTGTTGAAACAAATTTTAAAACCATGTTTCTAAAAGGCAAGAAAATGCCACAGCCTGCAATTTAAAAATTCAGTCCTAACAAAAGTGACAGAAGTCTGCCAGCTTCTGCAATGACTCTTCCACGTGAGCTAGGGACAGTGCCTAAGCAAAGAGGTCTTTCACACATCATATTTCTCTCGTCTGAAAAATCTCAAACTATAGAGCATCACGTTCCACTACAATTTCATATTCACGACTTAGAGATGTAGCGAACACAGCATCCCTTAAGTCAAAGCTTTTCACTGAAAGTAAAACATTTGGTACATCTGTATATTTAAGACTTCTTTTTTGATTTGCCCAGGGAAACAATTAATTTTAGCCCATTTGCTCTTTTGGTATCTAGAGTGTTTGGGAAAAACAAAACCAGCCAATCTCCTTAATTACCCAAATTGAATTAATCAACAAAAGCAAAGCTTGGGTGAAGCAGATCCTCACGCACGATCCTAAGATCTGCTGAAACACTCAATGTTGCACCACCGCAGCTGCAAATGCACAGAWACAAAGAGAGGCTGAAGGAAATTCAGGAGTGTGACAAGAAAGGCAAGGGTCTCCAGACTGCTGGACTTGCCCAGAGAGCAAGGAACGAGTGGGGCTCCTGCCACACCACCCCGACGTCCCTGGAGCACACGCAGACCACCAGTCAACCACAGCTTGCAAATTCATCCCGCGTCTCCTCTAAAAGTGTCTTGGGAATTAGTTCCATGCAAAAGACTATTTGCCTGTATTCCCCTCACATATTGATAGCTGAAATATGGTTGAAYAGTTTAACTTTATATTTAACAAAAAAACCCCACCACACCTCAAGGCTAAAGAGCGAACATGGCGAGTTGCAGTTCAATGGCAGCTCTTCCTGATGCCTCCAAGTGCCGGGGACACGGCAAGAGGAGCTGTGCAAGGTGTCCAGCACGCCGTGCTGCATCTGCTTTTCTGAGTTGACGGAGTCAAAAGGCGTCAGGCCAGAGCCTGCCAATACCATGGGAAGAGGAGACCTAGAAAACTGTGTCAGGGCTSTTAGGCAGAATTTGAGATTCACTCCTGAGGGCAAGAAGTTAAGTCCTCGAAGGAAAAGAGTGCAACCTTCCAGCCTGCAGACACGCAAGAACTGATGTCTCCCATTACCTCGCGGAAGGGCCTTAAACACAGCGAACCGCACGTGGGCAAAGCTGAGGAGGAACCGCGYGGCCCGGCAGCTCCTGTCCCCACAGGCTGGCCTGTCAACATGCCCCCACGATGGAAACTTCGCCTCAGTTTCCTCCCTCACGGCACAGCTGCCACTTGGGTCTTCTACCCCTGCAAAGCAGGGACAATATGAGACTGTCGTGCTAGAAACCCCGGGCTCGGGCTTTGCTGGTCCCTCCGATCAGCTGTTTGAGAAGGAAAGGCGCTTAGCTCTGCTCTGCTGATGCCGTGGGGAGGCCCCTGCCCGCCCAGGGGCACACGAGCAGTCTGCTCCCCTTTGCTTCGCAGCATGGCCTTCAACACACGGCTGCCCTCAGCTCTGCAGCTTCCCCTGGGCTCTGCCTCACTGGAGCTTCCCCAAGTTTCTGCTGGGGGCAGACCAAAACACTAGCTCGCCACCTGTCCCCTTGCCCTCGGCAAGTACAGAGGGGCGCCTTCCAACCCCACCATCTTCAAACGTGTTTTATACACCACAGGCAACTTTTGCCACCTCGCCTTCTGAGAGTCAACCACCAACCAACACCTCCGTGCTTTCAAATACTGGAGATTTTACCTTCAAACACATTTCACCTGATTAAAAATAATGATGCGTGGCACAAGCCTTTTTACTACAGTTATAGGTACGTGTCCAAATCCAGCCTCTGCTGCACAGAAGAGGGGCTGCTCTGGTTTTCCAATCTGCAATTACTAAGCGCAGCAGCGCTTATGCAGCAAACCGTTTATGCAGAATGCATTTACACCGTAACAACAGGACAGGAACAAATAAAGGGAATGACCCTCATTCCCGAGCACCTGGGAGTGTCTCTGTCGCTCAGAGAATGGTTAAGTCCTTCATTTATGTATGTATTTATGCATGYAAAATTTACGTGCTTTCACTACAAAGAAAATGCTCATGGTTTATAAGGGGTTTTTTTTTAAGGTTTTGTAGTTTTTTACACTTTTCGTATAGTTCTCTCTTAAACCTTTTTGTTCCATGTGGTACCAGACTATTATTTCTGCAGACTGTGGCCTTGTGTTTCTGGGCCACCAGGGCTGAGCCGAGCCGCAGGGCAACTCGCTCTGTGTGCCAGATTGTGCCATCAATTTTTAAGCAATTCTCTATTGGTAGCACACAAGATTTCTGCTTAAAAAACTGATGGCTTGATTGCACCTTCTGAAGCTGATCATATATTACAAAACCTGTTATAACTTATTGGATTCTGTTTTTAAAAGAAAGAAGACAAGCAGCCTGACACATTATATGAATCCACATTTTTTAAAGACTGAATTCTATTCTTAAGGCCAGAGGCTCCCCATCACCATGTTACACCGGTAATTTGGGTGCTAGGCATCGTGTTGGTGTCTGGCAAGTTGGTTCTTGGTATTTCTTGCATCCTCTCCATAAAACAGCACAACACAACATTGCTCCTTTGAAACTTCCTTAGGGCCTCCCTCCTCTGCACTTACGGAATTACAGGGAGTGAATGGAAGACCCTAGAGGAAAGAGGATGCTCTTATGGCTCCCTGCAGCACGAGGTCACTCAGGGCATCCCCTCTGTGTGGTCTTTAATAACCTGCATCTCCCACCTATGGCACCACATGGCTCTCCTTTGCATGAAGGCTTGTTATGYTTGCCTTGGTGGGGAAATAAATAGGTTTCTGGCAGCATGAGACAGCGAAGAATGGGAGCCCACCTCTTCCCCAGGTGCCCAGAGCACAATTTTAGCTGGATCAGCGAGCTGTGTGGTTTTCTACTTCCATTTTTGAAGAGTTGGTAATTCAGACATGAAGGTTTTATGCTAGATTAACTTCACCCACCAAATAATGACATCTCAACTCATTCTAAACCACAGCAGTGCAAAGTCTCCACCCTAACACCAACCAAATCAGTGCAGAGCAGCTGGACCAATGCAAGCACTCTAGGGCTGGTGAGATCCAAATTTTGTCACGGCAATGTGGAGTTTACCTCACGTCATGAGACGGACAAAACTCCATACAATGAACCCCAAAGCCTGGCTAAACRTGACTGCCCAATGGACTATAGCCATTCAAGAAACTCCACAGGGTCCCATCCTGCACAGAAACATCTGCAGTATGGAAATACTCTTTCATACAGTGTGCTTGATCCTTAACCATACTTCAACTGATTGGTGGTTCAAAGATCTCCAGTAGGTAGGGTTGTTTTTTATATATATATATATATGCATGCATTCACCACTGCAAAAGTGGAAACTAGGCTGCACTCATTTTTTTAAAATGCAATTGCCATTACATAATAAAATGTTCTCTCAGCTAAGTCCTTACGAAAACTACTGAGAAATGCTCCAGTGCTAAGTAATCTCCTTCTCCTTACTCAAAAGTTATTATAATTATATTAACTTGCGAGGCAACAGATAGGGGAAAAAAAAAAAAAAAACCACATAATTAAAGCCACAGTATTAAGACGTGAACCACTTTCCACTTTATGCATTTTATTATGCACATCAAGTTTCAGGAAGGTTTAGTAGCCTTCTGCAAAGCAAAAGCTGCTCCACAAAACAGAGAGAGCACCGAAGTTCCATAACATGTGGGAAGCCTAATTTAAAAGTGAAGCTGCTGAGTTTAAAAAAAAGATTAATTGCTGGTCTCTCTTCCCTCCCTTCTGCACCTAACATAATGAGGATTCAAAGCCACATATCAATTAACAAATCAATGAAATTTCTGCTGCTGCAAATTCTTTATGAATACAGATAGGATTAACTGAGCACAGAGACCTCAAGGCAATATATTACATTTAAAGCATGAAGTTTCTTCTTCTGTCAGAAGAGCCATTAACCATCTCACTCGATACATTTTTACATGCAGTTATCCCCATGCACAGCGTAACACTGCTTYGGTCTTTAACAAATGTTTACCTCCTTTGGAGCTTTACAAAGATTTCAAATACAAAAATCTCCATTGCTAAGTACATGCTGAAAGAAGAAAGCCCAGACCAGCCAGCTAGCTAAAGGCTAGGCAGGAATTAGACAGACATAATTGTATAGGCACTATACACTTAGAAAAAAAAAAAGAAAAAAAAAAACCCAGAATGCAGAGGTTTCTTATTTTCAGTAAAGGAATTTTCTGCAATTCATAACAGCATCATTTTGCCCATTAGCACTGCATCACCAGTAGAAACAAATTATGATCACGCTCTACAGAATCAGGCGGGTCAATATGCAGCGAGTAATTGCAGCCAGCTGAGGAGCATGTAATTTTGCACTGAATACAGACCATCAAGCCTATTAAACATCACGACCCGTTAGCTAGTTCCCTGCTCAAATGAGCAATGCCAGCAGGAAGGCAGAAGGAGAGGCAGAAGGGCATCCCACACTTACCGTGTCGCGCGGAGCCCGGCATCGCCGCTACAGAGCTCTCCCCAAGCTGGTGAAGTGGCAGCTCTTGGAGAGAGGGGATCCGACTTGCCTTTGTCACACCAGGAGCTGCAGTTTGCCTTGCAGGCAGCCACAGAGACACTCTGGACTAACGGACCATAGCTTTGAACACAGAGCTGGAGACAAAGGCTACGAGCACTAGCAGGAGCGTGTCCCCGGCGAGGGGGGCCGAGCCTTTCAGCTGCCACTTTCCAAGTTTCCTACCTTTCTTATTGCAGCAGCCCGGGGGGATTTAATGCGGAGCACGTCGGCGGCGAACGCGCAACTCGCGCCGGGCAGGTCCCGCTCGCGCCAGCGCGCGGAGGCACCGCCGACGCCGGGCGCGCTCGATGCCGCTGCCGAGCGCTCACGCCCGCCGGCGGGGGCCGTGTCCCCCGCGGGTGCGGGGCAGGCGTGGGAGCGACGCGGGGCAGGCGTGGGAGCGACGCGGGGCAGGCGTGGGAGCGACGCACGTCCAGCAGCTGGGAGACGCCGTGTCCCTCACAGCACCCGGCCCATCCCGTCGGCTGCCCCAGTGCCCCAAGGGGCCCCTCGCCTTCAGCGGAGCGCGTCGCATTTCCAGCCTCATCTGCCGCGACAGACGCGTCTTTGGGGGCATGTGGGGGCTCTTCCCCTCCTGTTTTCAGGGGCAGTTCTGCAAAGCCAGTGCAACGCATTCACAACGTGCCTCGAAACTAAGGCAGCAGAGGGAGAAAAAAGAGAAAAGGCTCTTTAAAAGGCAGCCAAGATTTACTGCCCAACGGAGGAATTCAGACGGAAGTACAACTGCATTTACTTCAACAAAACGACACCTGCTTATGTAGCAGTGAGATTTATCCTTGAGCTGTAAAAACAAGCACGCCAAATAATTTGATTTTCCAGACGGAACACGCACAGCAGCAATAAATCTAACTTAGAGGGGCTGCTTGGCTCTACAGGGGACAGGAGAACGGTGTTCGGAGTGGCGGGYGCACCCCGCGCGCGCTGCCAGGGTCAGAAGGGGGAGCAGCCTCCAGGGCAGGTACCTGGAGCTGCGGACGCCTGCCCGTGGATGGGAAGGGCTCCCCAGGGCTGGACACATTGCCTGTCACGTCACTGCAGGAGCACTGGGAGACACGAGTGCCCAGGCCCCACGGCAGCGGCACGCAGATCACCTCCCTGCAGGTTGTTCTTCTCCACCCAAGGCACTCACTTCTTCCAAGGTGCCTGAGGAGCTGCTCAGGGGTTCCTTCCGTTTGCTCTCCAAGGAAAAGGAGGTGTCAGCCACCCACCAGGCATCCTCTGCGACCCAGCCCAACGCCACTAAGCGACATCGGGATGGGAACACGCCCCAGAGTGCCTCCACCAGCAGGTCTGAGAGGGTGGAAGGCAGCTAAGGACCACTGGCTTGCAGTCACTTCCTCAGGTTGCACTCACAGCAGGATGTTGATCACAGCCCCAGTACAGCCGGGAGCCTCGGGAGGCTCTTCCCTTCCTCTGCATCACCCACAAGGTCTGGCAGGACAAGTAAAGCTTCAGCAACAACCCTTGCAGTCCCGAAAGCCTTCCGCTGATTTCCGCAGGAGTAACAGGTTGGAATTTAATAAACAAATCTGTTGGTGCTGCCTAGGGAGAAAYGGATCCAATTTCCTCTTTCTTGGGTGTGCTGGATACACGTTAACAAGAATTCAAGGCCATATGCTAATTCCTGCCCCGAAGTAAACAAATCGTTTCTGCAAAGTCTTCGCACAAGCATGGGCATGGGGCTCATTTATGGAGAAAGAACATGGCATTTTTATGGATCTCTGATCTAGCATCAAACAGCATCAAGAACTGTTTAAATACGGTACAATATCCAAGCTCCAGTACACATTTACCACA
Source organism: Eudromia elegans (assembly GCA_003342815.1). Classification (NCBI taxonomy): domain Eukaryota; kingdom Metazoa; phylum Chordata; class Aves; order Tinamiformes; family Tinamidae; genus Eudromia; species Eudromia elegans. The sequence goes on from PTEX01000042.1 coordinate 1,479,739, forward strand.
GTGTGTTTAACCTTGCAAATGAAGAYGAAATCAGTCTGATAACTATGACAACTACCCCTTCTATTGCTGTTCTCTGCTTTCACTCTCAACAAGCAGGATGCAACAGGATGTGGTAGTTTTCCAGCTGGCCCAATGACAGCCCTCRTGTGAACACCATTAGCCCCCAACTTAAATTGCTTCAAAGGAGGGAGGCCAAACTCTCTGTTTTAATATGCTCTGACTCGCTGAAACTGCCTTCTGTACAAGAATGGAAATTTCACCAGGCTTTTGAAAACCTGTAGTAATGAGCATAATTAAAACTCCCTTTCAAGCTTTGAGACTTAAGTAGTGTTTCTTCTGACAACAGGGAACATGACAAAAATAAAGTCCCCATTAGCGATGCGAGCGTGGACACAAGACAACTTGTGACCAAAGAAGCAACTGAAGACAGCACTATTGAAAAGAATTCTGTTTTGACAGAAAATGTCATGGRAGAAAACTCCTTTTTTCTTTTTCTTTTAATGAACTACCTAGCTTTTCAGCACCACTAGTGACCCTGCCCAGCCCAAGGGGACAGGGTGTTTTGGGGCATCTGATATGTACACAAGAGGCAACCTGGGCCAGCCTCTCCCAGCTCGCGCGCTCCCTCCTCGGTCCTCTTCCTGAGCTGCTGGGTCCATCACYGAGATGAACCATGACAATCATCTGCGATGCCCATCAGGGAACAGACACTTAACACTGGAAAGGACTTGGGCAGATCTCCATGCACTCGGATGTGCCCAACCGTCACRTGAACAACAGAGCAATCAAGTAAAAGCAAGCAGCTTATATTCTCAGCACAGGAGTGGGACCACGTTCTCCCCGAACTGATCAAATATTCCTGCTCCGTGGCTGGAAGCTGATTTACCTCAGAGCAAAGCAGCTCAGAGCAGCTCTGGCAACGCCAGCGCAGCTGCGCACGGACTGGAGAAAAGCAAATACTGGGATTTGAAACGTGCTCGCCCCAGGCACGTGCAAAGACCCAACGCTAGGACTGCGGAGCTGGCAAATTTTAGGGAAACAAAGACAAAGAGTTAATGGATAAGGAATGCAGATTGAAGCTGCAGGGGTTTTTTGGTTTGAATATTAAGAAAACGTCGTTACAGTGGCCTACGTTCATGCTGCGAAGCTGCAAGTGCATTTGTGCAGGTGGACGGGAGCCTCAGCCATACCCTGTCAGGACACGCCGGCAGGGCGGGCTGAGCTGCTGGCATGGCACTCACCTGTCAGTCTGTCCCACACCAAGGACAGGAGCAGAAGCAAGATTTGTATCCCCGCCACTGCTGCTGCAGCACCCACAGCTCCTTCGTGCGGAACAGGAAAGGAAACTGTCGCTTCCCAAGTCTGCTCTGCCCCTTACCACTGTGAAGTACCTACCCCTTTCCAGATCCAAACCTTTTAAGACTCCCATGAGACAAAGGCAGTCTGCAGAGCACAAAAGCAGGTCTGTTTGGTCTTTAACAACCTCAACATCCTATTCAATTTGAACACTCTCTCAAATTACTAATTCTCATATYTTGCTGGAGGTCTTGGCAGATCTTTGGAAGATACAAATTTGCAAGAACACTGCTATATAGTACCAGGCTGAAAATCCAAGCTGTAAATAATGGAGAGCAAACACCTTATTCTTGTATACTCTTTATATTCATTTCCATCAAAAGTCATCCAGCAGCAACAGCACGGCCAGATCTCTGCACTTTTCTGAATTTTCACATTATTTTCAAAAAGAAGGAGAGAARGTGAGAGAAGAGTGATAAAATGTTTCATAAAGTTTAAATTCTGGATCCAGATATGGGATTTAACACACTCCATACATACTACAAAATGAGCTCCCAGCATCCATGAGTGAAGAGCAACATTTGGAATATTAYTCCAAATCCTAGAGATTCAAAAGAAACAAGTACCACTTCTGAATGCCTGAGCTGGCAATATTTCAGAAGGGCTTTGTCTGTTTAATAAACCAAGACCCYCAAAGCCATGTTCGTGCTTCAGGAATGAACAGAGGGCACTACAAGTGCGCGTGTGGCTTAACTCATCTCATTACACTGGTAGTGGAGCAAAAGCACAGATGAGATGCAATCTTCCTAATAAAATACATACAGTGCAAAAAAAAAAATTCCTTTAGTGCATCTCTTTTTTGGCAGGTTTGGATACTTTTTAGGATACTCCTATAGACATTTTTGTAGATATACATGTATAATTTGATTTGATGCTGCAGACAATACCAAAAGGAAGATTCAGAAATCAAACAGCTTAATCAAAGGAGGACTTGACAATACACAACTACAAAGCAAAAGCAAATCAATACAGCCTTAGCAAACTGAGCAAGGCCTCTAACCAGCYTGCCCTTGAACTGTTAGGAGATGGTTTGCAAGTTCAGGGGAGCAGCCCTAAGGACCACAGCAGACCACTCCTGTCTCATTAAAAAAACTGTTTCCTACAAGTCCTGCCTTCCTAACACATACAGCATCACGCCGAACGCTGCGTGAGTCCCTAACAGACACCCCAGAGCAAAGGCAAGCTCAGCTTCACAGCAGCTTGGCTGGAGTGGAAATATTGACTTATTTCATCTATGTTAAACGCAGTAAGAACAGCAGTATGGCCAGGCTGGGGAGCACGTGAGGGTAGGTTTAGCTAGCTTTGAAACTAAGTAAGGCGGTGAGAGGGGAAGTTCAAGCCATAAAATACAGAAATATTTTACAGAGATGACTGAGTTCTATGCTTAATGCATCATTCAGATTACAAATTATTTCCATGGCATTAAGAGGAACAGTATTTATGTAGAACAGACCAGTACCAGTATCGTGAGAGATATAACGCACACAGATTTTTCAATGTCATTAAGCACAGTGTTCTTCCAAAATTACTGATGTTCACGTGACACAGTAACTAAGTACAAAAACAAGTCTGTCAGTAAAAGGAAAAAAAAGAACGTTTAAGACATTTGAATTCTCCGTTGGAAAAAAAAAAATCATTCTCTTTTATTCAAATTACTGCTTAAGTTTCTGCTCAGCAATCTACAAGCATGGAAGAGACTTTAGTAGGGAATCAACCTCCATCACCAGAGGGCAAATTGTGCCGAATAACCCTGCCAAACAAAGGCCCTTTTCCCACGTGGGTGCAGGATTARGAAACATGCCAGCGTGTTATCCTCAGAATTATGTGCCCGAACTGTAAACGTTTTCTAAATACAAGTAGTGGATAAGACAGTATATGTTCCGATTTACATAAAAATGTACTGCATATAAATATTTGAATTGCAATCGGCTAGGAGCAAACATGGAAAGGAAACCTGARGCAGAGATGACATTTAAATAATTGAAGTGCTAAGTTGATATCAAGAGCATCCTCTTATATTTAGAGGCACATCTCACGACAGCAGTACATTGAAGTTTTTAACAATATTCAGACAGAAACACAATGCAAAATCTGTAGATTTTATTGAAGCATGTGTCAAATTCCCAAAGATCTACGGTAGTCTACAAATACTTGGGCATTTCACAGGTTCCCTTGATATMAGGAGTATAACAAGCCCATGCACTTAAGACGTGTTCATGTAAGCRGACAGAAACATTTACGTAGTGAAGGCATACAGAGAAACATCCACCTAGCTCTACAGCACCAGCACAGCACTGTCATTAACTGTCTAGATGGGATGTAAAGCTGGAGACAGCGAGGAGACAGCCAGGAAAAGGTACTTTTCACTTGCTGTGTTAACAAGCTGTGAAACGTCCCACGTTTCTTTAAGGAGTGTAATGCAGAGATAATGGAGTTAAGACCCTTTCCACTGCACAGGGAATTTTCTCCTCTGAGTTACTTTTTCAGAAACTGGCTTAGGGATCATTGTTTAAGGAAGGCAAATTTTGGACTGCAAGAGGAAACAGCACTGACTGCAAGRGGGAACAACAAGCCCAGCAAACACAGCTCTTACAAAAGGGTGCCCTTTCCGAGTGCCGCTCACGCGGACACCCTGTAATCGAGTAACAAAGAGCTGTGCGGAGCGGTTCAGCCAGCACGACGCTTCTAAGTATTCCCAGCACGATGTTCCTTCAAACGCTGCTCCTTTCTGCAGTGGCCTATGCTCTCTGTGGCCTCTTTTCTGCTCTGAAGGCTTGCACGTGCCCACCTGATTAATAACTGAACGGCTCCCATATAAAATCAACTAGCCAGGTGAAAGTCTCTACTGGGCTAATTTRTTTTTTTCTTAAATTCTGTAAGAGACCTTAGAATACGCTAACCTTTGATAACAGAAAGAAAAATGTTGTAAGATTCTCATTTTTGAAGAAAACTGCTACTCAGTTGGAAGGTTTTGCAGCACCTCATAGGGCTGCTGAACCCCCCTCACCGCAGAGGCGGCCGCCCCCATTCTCTTTCCACGCCAGATGTGGAACCCGCTGCCTGAACTYGCTGCACTCGCTGGAGAGCAAGCACGTGACCAGGCAAAATTAACAAGGCRATTTTAAACCACCTTCATCGTTACTTAAAAGCAAAGCCGAGGAGCCTCCAGGGAGCTGCGGTGTTTTCCGTTCACAGCTCCGGAGCAGGAGAGCAGCTGCTTTTGCATCGCTCGCATCCCTGTTTTGCCACCGAGTTAAAGCAGCAGTTAAATACAGGAGCCCAATCTGGACGCAGCATCTGCCCGATGAGCATGGAGCTAAAAAAATAGCAGCAGTAAGCAGCAGATTGGCAGTCCAAACCAGCACGCACCAGCTCTCGTGGGCAGCAGGCGTCTTCACAAGCAGCTCCAGCTATTATTGACAAACCCGTATCGCAGCCATTTAAATTCACAGATTAYCCTAGCTGTATCCTGAAGTATTGGAAAAGTTGAACGGCTGGAGTCACAGGGAACGTGCCCAAATATTCTAGCAAAAAATTTGTAAAAGTCACGGACTCAGTCAGAACGATGTCTTTATTTACTTGTTTTTTGGCTAATCAGATAACTGCTACATCACTTATTTGTAGTCTGTGCTTAGATGAATTATTTGCCTTGAGAGGAATATTATATCAGCTCTCAGGGCAATTTAAAAAGTCTGTCTCCTGCCCCCCAAAATGCTAGATGTAATTCCCAAATTATAGGCCATATTCTCCTTTATTTGTAGAAAACAAGTACAGGACACTCAAAATCCTCAATAACAAAACACTAAAGTAGGGTTCTGTTAGGGTGATGCAYGGCCATACTCGGACGCTAGGACAGCAAGAGCCCCTTGTCCGTGGTGTTTTCCCTAGCGAGCAGGGCAGCCCTCGGCAGCCCTCGCCCTCATTCACACACTCGGGCCACACCACTTCCCCGAGCTCTCCGCTCCCTCCTTCATGGACTGTTCCCTTCTCCTCTCCCACACAAATTATCTTAAATTTCCTGTACCAGATTTGTCCCAGCTCTCTTGCTCTGTATTTTTGTGATACTACCAGTCTATTCTACTTCTACTATGCTCCAAAACTGCTGTTTCTGCATTGTACCTCTTAAAGGTTACCAGATACCTATAGAGCTCCGTGGCCAGGGTTCTCCCTTGGCATGTCCTTCACAGGCACTCAAGCTACCTCCTGGCCTCCTCTGTAAAATATAAAATCTTACTGCTGCACATAATCATTCCTCATGTTGGTGGTGGAATCAAGCAAAAGGGATGTGGCGCTGCTGCACTGACTCAACTGGGGCTACTGCAGTTACAACAACAGGCAAAACTACAGACACGGGCTCAACTTTCCATTCAATCTACCATGCGTTTCAAGTCAGCTTCTCAAATTAAGACAATTCATTTAATTAATCCAGGTAAGAACACACAYATGCAGTTTTTCCCCACCCACTTCAGTACTTTTGTTTGCAAATACATTCCCTTTGCAAGCTCGACTGGCTGTCCCCCTTCGCTACTGCACTCTTTTATTGCCCCTTCCTAGAATATGCTGTATTTGCAAACAGTAAGGTCAGGGCTCACACTCACACACCTTGGCAGTTTCACACAGATAACCACCTAAGCTGTTTATTAGCGAGAGAGGAAAACGCTATTAAAATACATAGAAATGGATACTCAAATGCAGCTGGGCTAGGGAAAGGAAGAAAGGAAAAGATTACTCTAAAAAAAGAAGTCAGCTAAGAATATAGGTCAGAAAAGCCAGTAAAATCCAGTACAATCCCTCACCTATGCCCTATTTACATGATTCCTCGYGCTGCGTTTTGTCCTTACTCCAAGGTTATGAGGACTTAGGGGAATAGGCAGTATTGATTAATGGTGTCTCAGGGCTTGAAGACTTCAGCTATAATTACACAGCCTTTGAAGGGTGTTATCTTTTCTGAAGAGCAGGTGCACAAAGCCACTCAGTTTTAATTTATTTTATTTTCCGCTCTTCTTGACCATGCCAAGTTAATGCAGAACAGCACGTTTATTATTCATTATCTCGCACAGCTTGATAAGGGGACTTGGAGGAAGCCTCAGCCCTGGTCTCAGCCCTTCCCTCCCAAGCAGGTGAAGCCAGAGGCCACGGGCCCCATATTGAGCAGGGCGGCCCTGTGGCCACCCCTGCTACTGAAGCTGGGGTATTTTCTAAAAGGGGAAGGAGAAATTAAAGTTACAATGGGATATCTACACTAAAAAGATACAGCCACATGAAAACGATGTTCTCAGTACAGTAAAACAAGCTGTATCATTGCCATTCGGGTGCAAACTTTCTAATCTGAATGTCTAGGGAAAGGAGCCCAACTGTRTTTAGTCTTTTTCAAACACACTGAACATACACCGATCCCACTGAAGCTAATGGAGACTGTAGATGTAGACGTCTCTGAAATAAGGCCATTTTTAACTTGGTTGCCTAAACAGCAAGACAGGATATCATTTTCAGTCCCCCATATTGTGACAACCTGAGCCACCATTTCACCCCATTTCCCCCTCTGCTTTCCACACGTTTGTCTTCTCACTGTCCTCACCCCAGTCGTTTCCTAACCTCCTGTCTCAGCAGCTCCTGAGCTCTATTTTGGCAGCTTCTGTTTTGTTATTCCTGCTTTCTGCTCTTCCAGCCTCGGGATTGTTTCCATTTGACCGGAGGTATCTGTGCACTTCGCTRTCTCCCTTGCTCGTTCTGACGGATTCAGCCTCCTCTTGGGCACTGTGTGCTGTTCTACTCTATTTAATYGAGTCCCTCTCCCACTCTTCAGCAGCTCCATTCTCATTCCCGGCCTCTTTTCATTCCTAGATATCCAGGGAACGGCAGAAATCCAGCAGCAGTGGGGCTGGAAGATGATGCTGCTGGAGGAGCCCCCCACCTTAGAGGGGACCAACAGCAGCTAAGGCCCCACAAAGCCTGCAAAAGTTGCGCTGGGCTTTGGATCCCAGGTAAAACAAGGAAGGTAAAGGAGGATCCAGGGAAACAGGCTGTGGGGGAAACTCTTTTACAAAATGGATGGGCCATTACCTCTCCTCACCTCCTTGTTAGCAAGCTGCTTGAAGCAAAGGGCATCACCAGTGGCTGAGGAGGGGAGACAGAGGCGACCCCGGGCAAGCAATGATTAATGTGCACCAGCGGCGAGAACAACCCTTCTCACAGCTCTCATGGGYTAGTATGTTCCAAGAAGCTTTTAAAAACATGTCACGGGCTGCTTTTTGAGAGCCAAACACAGCGCTGCCCATTATTCACCCGTACGCCTGAGATTCCACAAATCCTCCGCACAGCAAAGGCCTCGTCCGTCCTCAAATCAAATATTTAAACAATAACTGAGAATTTCCTTATTTGAAAACAGTATTAAATAAATTGTCATGGCTGTTTTCAGGACAGCAGCACAGGAAGACTGTACTTACAACACAATCTAATGGTTTTCACTCTTAAAATTCATCCTTAAGACACAGAAAGTCTTCCAAAAGGATGGACATATACGTCTATTTTCCCTTTATGTGCAAATATACTTGTCAAACACGGTAGCTCAGAGTCTCAGTAGAGTGATTTTGTACACATACATACATGCCTATCCACCAGCTTCCCTTAGAGGAAACCCTTTTCTGTTCACTATTGCCCAACGGCATGCTATTTTTAATTAAGGTTAAAGACAACTTAACACATGATTCATTGAAAGCATGGGAAACCACCTTTCAAACCCCAAATCATCACACGGCTTAAATCAACAACACGATCAAGCCTTTGCTTATCACAGAACTGTATTTAAAAAAACCCCACAACTCTGGAGGTCAAGATAATAGTGTAACGCATGGAGAGAATTATGACGGTCTCCCRGAAGACATTTCTGCCTGAGGTGAGGTAGCAGGCGCATCCTCAGATTAAACTTTCATCAGCAGATCCCTGTATTTCATCAATCTTTCATTACTGCGTAGCTTAGAAAATCATCTGGTCAGGTGTCWTTAGAAAATCTTTCTATCTTCCAAAGCAAAAGCTACCCAAATAAATTACTACAAGCAAAATGCAGTTAAAAAGGACAGTTGGTAAATTATTATGGAGAAATATAAAGTTAATATAGAGAAAATATAAATTTCTACAATATTTTACAATTTAACCACTTCTTTTAAGAATAAATTAAAGTTTTACTATACAGATTCTTGGAACATATGATACAACATATTGATCTTATTCACGTGCAATAACTTCCAGGGCAGTTTCACAGTAAAAGCTGGGATTTTGCAGACCTCCTGGACAATCTATCCACAACAGAAACAATGCATTCAACATACTTTTTCTGAYGGGAAAATCAAACCAGGCAATCAGCGGGTGGCTCTAGTGTTTCCTACATGATGACTAAGTAGCTGATTTTTACCCAAGTGCTTGCTAATGTATATAACAACAAGCAAACACGGTGCAACCACCAGCTCAACCCACGGTTCCCCTCACCTCGAATCACAAGAAAAGTGCTCCAGGCCACAGAGCATCTGCTGAGACGATGAACTGTGTTTTGGCCTCCCAGTAYGGATCTGGTTCTCTTTTCACCAAATGCTTTTTTTTGTTGTGTGTTGGTGCTTGTTCAACAGATGTTGCATCTTTCATGCTACCCTCCAAACCATATCTCCTACACTGACACTCCCTAAATTCATTGCAAATCCGACTACTTCAGTCATATATTTGTTCTTTCTGCTTAGGTTTTGGATTTTCTACCTGGAATTCTTTGTGTAAATGGGTGGATAAAGAGTTTTTCACTCCAGTGCTGAAAGTCATACCAGMTACAACATTTCTGCAGAAACATCTATGAGAATTCTTATAAAGGGATAAGAATAGGAAGGCTCTGAAATCAAACTACTTGGGAGGGAAAACTAGATCTCATTAAATGCAGCAGGAACATTACTGCATCAGCAAATGGGGTATTAAGGGTTTTTTTTTTTTATTGAGGCTTCAGTAAACTATTTCTTACTGTTATCTACATCAACCAAGCAAGACAAGCAATTTCTTCCGGAAAGAAGCAGCACAGTATTTCAATACAGAAGGGCCAGATTCCTCTTCTGATCTTCAAAACACAAGAGATTAGTTTATTTGCTTTAACACTGGTTCTCTGTATTGCCAATGTCATAAATAAAATCACTGTTCAGGAGAAAGTAAAGTCTTTTTCTGCCTCTTACAACCACAATGGAAAATCATTTTCTATTTTATTTTATACCTGAACGTGAACTTTAGCCATATACTCCAGAGCTGAGAAATTTTCATAATTATTTTCATAATAATTTTCATAATAGAGCCACTAGTTTCTGCAGAAATCTCACCAGAACCAGCATTTATCCCCAGGCCCCAAACAGAGCACAAAACCATGCAGGTCTGGGCTCAGCAATGCTCGTTCCTGTTCATGAGCTTTTTAGATATCCTTGGTCATGGCCAGATAGCATTGCGGTGTGGTCTAGGTCAGAGCAGCCAGAATGATCTCCACAAGCACAAGCTCTCCCACCGCTCCAGGCCTCCTGAGGGTCCTTCTGCTCATCTAGACAAGTTTGCTATTGCAAAACCTGTAAACGCTTCAAAAAAGTGATGAAAAAGTAAAGCTGCCTTCCTGAAGTCTGTAATTCCTAAATTCTGTTCAGTTGCATTATGCTGAAATGACCCGAGTCGAGCAAAAGATGCTCGACTTCCAGACCAAGGAAAGCCTTACAAACCTGACTCGAAAGGAATGTGCAGTGCACTCATTTTCTCAAGCAAACAAAGCACTTCAATGTTTTATTCATAAGAAGCTAAAACCTCTTTGCCTCCCATCTTTTCTACCTGGGTTTGCCCTTTTAAATCTCTCAAAAATAAGAATCAATGGGGGGGACACACACACAAAAAGCCATTCAGACAAGCAGAAAGTTTAGAAAGACAAAATGCTTAACAGGAACACATCACTTTGCCTTTTAGAAATGTATCCAGAGATAACTAGATTTTTTTTTTTTTTTGGGGGGGGGAGAGGGGGAATACAGAACTTGCACACATTTTTTACTTGAAAAGATTTTCAAGGCCCAAAATGAAGCTTTTAATCATAAATCAGAGAAAAGAGAACGTAGGAGAATGTATCAAGATGAGTGCTGCCCAAAGATCTTTGAACTGCTCAGTGAGGAAACAAATCCTTTTGACATGTCAAAAAGTTTAATGGGACAAGAAAGCAGTTCGCTACTGTCTCTAGACAAATCACTTTCTCGATCCTGTTCCCATGAGGTTACATGAAAAAGCAGGATATTACCAGAAGAAGACTAGTCAGGAATGAGAGCTAATGGAAGACGGGTTCCAGTTCAGGAAAGCCTTTAAAAGCACAGATTTGTGGTTCTACTTAGGTGGAAAAAAGGAAATTTGGTTCYCTTTCAATGAGATTTCAGTGAGGATGCAGAGAAACCTCACTATCCTGGAACACTCCAAGGAGCCTTCTTGTGTCAAGATCTTCATGAAATACTAATGGGGAAAAACGCAACTTTTCTGTCCACCAAATGAAATATCTCAAGAATGTGGAAACAAATGCATAMATTCAAGGAAGAATAAYCACCACATTTAAYTTAGACCAACAGAAAGACATGCCTTCATATGGCAAGGAGAGGAAACACACTATGGGCCATATTTGAAAATATGTTTTTTACATAAAATTTCTTTATATATTTGAAACAATATAGTGTTGCATGTGCTGTTTGATGGACCTGTCCGAGTCCACCTGAAAACTCTGCTCCATGCGGATACAGTAAGACAGGAGGAAAGTGAGATTAATAAAAGCGAGATAAAGAAGAAAAATAATTTAGCCATTGGAAAGAACAAGAGCAGCCACAGGGACACAAATATTCAGTCAGAAAGGCAGCAATTGGCCCTGGGTATCCCTGTGGCCTGTGTTAGCAGACAGAAAGAGCAGCGGGGCAAAACGGAGGAGGAGGAGGAGGGTGAGGACTCACCGGCCGTTGTCGCGCCCCACTCCCCAGACCCTGATGCTCACGATGGGCTGCGAGTGCAGGACGGTGCGGTCCATGGGGTCGATGAGGTTCAGCATGTCGTTCTCCAGGATGAGGTACATGTCTTTGCCCTGCAAGGCCAGGTAAAGAGCAGTTCCACACCACGGCCCCCTCTCAAGCCGACACGGCCAAGCCTGGCACCCTCTTTGAACACACCCGACGCGCCCGCTTGCTCCCAGAGCCTTTGAAAACAAGCTCGTTCACTTCTCTGGAGAGAGACTGCAGGTAGCATCTTACTAGACTGTACTTTTCAATGTTCCCTATCACAGAAGTCATTAACATCTTTTAAAAGTATTCCTTTGACTCATTAAATAAAAGGAGCCAGCTATTCAACAATTAATTTGCTTATCCCTTCTCTGGGAAATTCTTACAAAGATAAGAGAATCAAAAACTGTTTTCATATTAAAGGTTTCTATCAAAACCAACACTCTCAGGGCTGACTCTCAAGACAGGATATGCTTTATTTCCATCAGCTTTAGCCAAGAGGGCATGGGAACTGGCAGAAATTTGTGTGCGTCAAAGGATTTGGAGGGTACTCTTTCAAGAAACTGCACTAAAGGGGAAAGCCAAGCGCTAAGACATCAGTGCGAATTTTGCCAGTTACTGCAGAATCCTGGAGTTCTCCCTAATTCTTCTGGCATGAAAGTACTGGGAGAAAGCTTCCTTCCCCTCCRTAGAGGGAACAAACGCAGAGACGCTTCTTGCTTCTGATGCTAATCCACAGGCACTAATCCTGCGGTGGGGGCACTGGCAGGGGGCCCGCGCCCTCCTGGGAGCGACCCTCACCCACTGCCAGCAGGCAGRGCAGGCTACAACCCACTGCCAGCAGGCAGGGCAGGCTACAACGACGTGTTCAACCAGGTAGGTCGGCGTGATGACGGAGACCAAACAGAAGACAGAATCACAGCTAAGGAGGAGTGCGAGAAATTTGCTTGTATGTCAGAAGTACTAAATAGTTTGTGTAAAGAATGTCACAGATAGCTTTCGGAGTCCATTTTCTACTTATACATCTATTCCAGAGGAAATTATTACAAGGAGGTAAATTCCTGTTCATCAGGCAAAACACACTGTTAAGGTAATAAATCTGAATCCAAATTAGCTGGAGAGGTTTMGGGAATGAGTGGATAAGGAACATAAGTCACTGGCAATTATCCTTGCGACCCCCAGGAGATAGCTCCGCTGCAGGCAGAAGCAAGGTATTTTGCTAAGTTTGTTGCCTTATTGTAAAGAAAGGTATTTTAGAGATGAAAATACTGCACAGGGCAACCAGACATGGACACGGCGGGAGCCTCGTAGGGGCAGGTCCTTGTCCCAATCTCACTTTCATTGCATTAGAAATAAAAATAAATAAATCTTYAGTAAATAAAGTAAAATAAATCTTCAGGTAATTTTAAAACCCCGGGCTGCAGTCACCACTCCTSTTTCATGACAGATGTTTTGCTGGACGTGCTCATCTGACATGTCAGTGACCAGCACAGTTTTTTCAGATTCCTCTTTCAAATGTGCGCCTTCCAGTCACTCTTGAAACGTTACAGTGCCAGCAGAAAGAGAAAAAAGTGTGTGTGTGGGGCAGCTCTAATGGCTTCTTTTAAAATCAGGATGACGATTCAGGAGGCATCTGTTCAAGCACAGTGCCTCCGTACTGCTTCGTTGTGCAGAGCAAAACATCAGAAGGGCATTTTTAGTTAATTAATATATTTTTAAGGAAATGGGAACTTTTCAGCAGTTTGGCTTGAAAGACAGTAAGGTTTTCAAATCACATGATGGCATTGACAGAGAAAGACCCTTCTTGCTGTTTGGCAGCAGTGCTTCTCTCGGATCACACACAGATACTAGCAAGGGTAACAAGGCTCATTCCTGTGTCGCTTTTGCATTCAGATCACTGTAAATCACAGTAAATCCACATTAGTGCAACTCTCCTGGCAACAGGTCAGGAGAGAGGAACAGCATGAGACTGGGCTATACTCCAAGTAAACTGTTCCAAGAGCAAACAAACAACAAAGCCTGTTTTCCTATGGATTTGTCTCTTATGTGCTCTGTTTCCACCACTATAGCCCCAGCTGCTCCTTTCTTCTTTCACTTAYTGCTTACTCCTCCACATTCTTTCTGTTGTTCCACAGGTGCCTCTGAAAGCATTTCAAAGCACTACTGTAAAACCTCCRGTCAGAAGAAAAAATGTCACTAATTTCAATGGTTTTGCTTGTGCACATCTAAACACAGTTATTATACAAATCTGCTAATCAGAATTAATTTTTTTTCCCCCCTAACTTATTCAGCATCCCTCCTTTTGATTTCTTGTCTGTAACTTGGAAAATACTCTTTTAGTGACAAACAGTAACCTATAGGGGCCACTGGYAGTTTTGTTGTGTTGTTGTTAAATGTTCCCGTGCATTGCAAAGAAGCACAGAGCAAAGACGTAACCACTGAATTGAGGYCTTTGTGGTACTTGCTGTCATGAGTCATTTGGAACCGAAACATCAAACCTGCCCTTGAACACTTTGTATTTTCTGTCAGTGCCAGCTGAGATGGGCAAGTCCCAACATGAAACTTGAAAATACTGGGGTTTTTTAGCTCCTGTAAAACACAGCACAGAAATCTTGGGTACTCTGACGTCTAACTTCTCACTTTTACACTTCTACACTTTTAACCCATCATTTTAGATTGATTAAAAAAACCAACATGGCTACATTTGCCCACACAGTTTCTTTTCCCYGAGGTATTTTATGTCCCCAGAGAAACGGGAGGTTCATTCTGTTCTTACCTCTCCCCAGATGCCAACGGTGTCTCTGATGTCGTTTTTGCAGTACGAGAGCTGCCGGATGCAATTGTTGACGGCGACGCTGCTTTTTCCAGGAGCCAGATCCTCCTCGGCCATTTCCACCCAGCCCAGAGAGCGCACAGCAAAGCACTGGAAGGAACCAGAAGACACGTGAACGTGTAACACAACTGCACCAACTGTGACACAGCTGCATCCAGCTGGGGAGGTCTTTGCATTGGACAGAAACGAGGCAATAGTCAGCGGAGCTTAGAAATCCCCGATCAGAACAGGAACAAGGCTTTGCAGATGAGCTGCTGTGSACAGGGCGATAAATTAGAACATCATTTGGGAATGGTAAGGTGAAAACATGGGAAACAACAGAGAAAAATAACTAGTTGCCAGGAAAGGTGCCTGTGGAGGTAAACAGTACAGTAATGGCCCACACTTTTAACCAGAAAATTTAATTTGTTGCAGAAATCACTTCTACTGTAAGTTTAACTAAGGTAGCCAACAATGTCAAAATCAAAGCACTAACCAAAAGAGAAGCTGTCAGGAAGGGGAAAGCAAGCTTTTGCTAGCAGAAATTACAAATGACCTTTAAAATAAAGCAAACTATACATTTCTTTTTAGCAGAAGGATGTTTAGCCAACCAGAGCACTGAGTTGGCAGAACAATCCAAGGCGACTCTAGCTTGCGCATATGGTGCTTTTTGCAAACAAACCAAAATGGGAGGAATGGACTGGAAATACCTAGGCTGCATTTACTAGGGAAGATGATAAAAACCCCTTAAAGTCTGGAGAAGAAAGAAAAAAGAAAAAAAGAAAAAAACCCCCACAAACCCACTACTCTCACTCTTTTCTAGGGGTGAAATACAGACCTCAAATGAAGTCAATGAAGTTTGCCCAGGAGTAAATGGTTTGGGTATGGTGCCCTTGGCATTTTGCTTTCTTCAGTCCTAGTCAAGCCTTTTTTTTTGAAACGTCAGACTGTTCTGGCAAAGCCTCCCAACTGCCTCAGCCAATGCAACGCTCTGTTGCCCCCTCGGAGGTACTGGGACACCATAAGGGCAGAGACCAGGGAACAAGTGGATCGAGAGGAGGTGTCATCACCCACGTGCCCCTTGGGAACCCCATGCGCAAAAACAGACCCCAAAACACCCCACATTTTAAATGTGTCTAATATATATGTCAGTTCTGGAAAATAAAGGGAGGAATAAAATTATCATCAGTGGACAAAAAGGTAATATTTTGCCCTTCTTTCATTTAAAGTTTCTCTCCTCCTTCGGTCTCCTTCTGGCTCATACGAAGCACTGGGCCGGCATCCTTCCCATGCGGGAAGCCGAGCCCCACCTGAGGGTGCAGCTCACGTTCTTTGCACAAAGCAGCAAACACTCTCTGCAAGATGCAGAAGTGCGACGACAGGAGCATTCGGAGCCTCCCCTGGGACAGGAGTACTCGGAGCCTCCCACGCCCCGGGGCACAAACCTTCCCTCGCAAGCTTTCAACAGGCATGGGGCAGGGGGAGACATGGGAGGAGTCTCCATTTGGGGCATTTGTCACTCTGAGGTTACACCTGAAGAGACTAAAATTTCCAGTTTTTAACATCTATTAAGGTCATCTATTCCCACCTAGGAGAATCGGTTTTGGCACATGTGATGCTCACGAATCTTGCTGAAAGCTCTGGGATGCCTATTAAATATTTATCTTTGCAAGCTTTTTACATACAGATTTTACTGTGCCCAGAGAAAGATTTTTTTTCATGAGGATTTCAATACTGAAGCGAATAACAGAGCTCTTAGCAAAGCAAAAGCTGAGTAGGTACAAGCAGCATGCTGCTTCCTCCTTTTTCTTCGTATCACATCATCATCTGCGGTTTGTCAGCTCCTTTCCAAACACGGTGGCTAATCAGAGCCTTGCACTGAACAGGGTCCACCTCAAGAAAGGAAAGGCCTGGTGAAAGATAACCAGCTCAGCCTGGCAGCAGGCACCGCTCTTGTTAATAAAGATGCCCCAGTGTTTTCTTCCCCCCCCCCCTTTTTTTTTTAGCATTAACTTACAAAATAAACGCTGCTGATATCTCTGCCCTGTCATGTGCCTCTATTTTATCTTAAAATCAAAACTGTGAAAAGGAGGAAGCGTTTGAATATAGATGAGTTGGCAAGGAAACCTGTGTCCGAAACCAACCTAAGGAAGCTCATAACGCAGCAGGATGAAGACCAGAGGTAGCAACTACACACCGTGTTTGGGTCACGCTGCTGTTTGGAGGGGAAGGAGCAAAGATGCCRGCATGAACCCTGTGTGTGAGGAACAGCTGAACAAAACCCTGCCCTCTCCGCTGAAACAAGCCTGTAAAGACATCGACAGCCTTGTGTTTTCCTCTCCACCAGAGACCTCTCATGTCCTCATCCTGTTCGTCCACACAGGACATCGTGCAAAGAAAATACCCAATAAATTCCCAGACCAGGGAAAGAGCAGCACCTCAACACACATTTGCATCATGAACAGATATGCAAACAGAAATGAAAACAGAGGTACCGCTGCTCGGTCTGACAGTTCCAGGGAACTGATGTTTGCACAGCTGCAAATTCAATTATGGAGAATTAATGATCTGTAGTAAAAAGCAGCAGAATTACAAAGGCTCTAATGCAGGCTCTGTAACACGCGCTGTGGCARGGCAGCTCTGACCCAAAAGATCAGCCACGGTTGTGAGCAGTGATGCTCTTGGGCCCCTAAACCATGGGCAGCAGGAGCTCAGGAGGGAGCTGGGGCGGGACTTGGAGGTCCGCGWGAGCAAACACCACGTGCAGCCTTTGCCGTGGCACTGCTCAGCAGGCACCTCGGGAAAAAGGGAGAAAAAAAGAGGACCAGGGACTGGGTTATACCAGAATGACRTCGGAGACGTACTGGAAACCACACCATAAGGGCACAGGCAGCAGAAAACCCATTACAAGCAAAAATTGGATTAGGGCATCCGCTCCAGAACAACAAACTAATGAGCTTTAAAAAAAACCCACAGATTGATTGTTTCGCAGATCACACAGCTGTTGGGCATCAACTATGAATATTTACATGAATATTTACATTACTACAGAAGGTTTTCTTTTCTTTTCTTTTTTTTTAAATCTATGCTGCTAAGAGCTTCTCTACTTCAGAACTTGCATTTGAGCAGTTTCCCTTTGTTTCCCTTTATCTTCTCCTTTTAACAGTTCTCTCTGCAGATCGACGTAAATCATTACAGCATTTAATAAGGCATTTTATCACAGAGGACTGAGCAGACTTGTGGCTGAGACAAAGCATGTAGGTCACATACTTAACTGTTTCTTATGCAGCAAACACAAGCCTGAAAATCAGCYTTCGGAGATTAACAATAAAACAAATTATCATGCTCTTTTAAGCCTTGGAAGACAGAACATGCTAAATTATAGTCAGCACATTAAAAGAAAGAAAAATATTCTAACATATCTGCCTGATAAATGAAGAAAACTTGCACTGATTACAGATTAATATGTTGGAGATGATCAAAGTTAAACTGAGTAACAAAAGAATACAGAGGCTTTATGTAACTAATGAACAAGTCAATTCTTTCATTTAATTCACATTAATGGACTGTGATGCACTCATTTTCTCAGAGAAATAYTGAAAATGCTTCACCACCAAAACCCCCAAATGCACAATTAAAAAAYATACTAATAACATTTTTAGATTTATTTCCAGGTTGTGGTTGCAGTTGTGCTAGGTAAACTGCTGCAAATGTGCCTGTCACACAAACATGGACACAGCTGTCACAACAGAATCCAGAAACCAACTAAAAATCACTATTTTACAGAAGATTACAAACAAAGCCTTTTGTGGTACAGAATATCAGAGCTTTAGAGGTACTATAAGGATAGCCTTTGTAATAAATTCCATTTCTACAGCAGCTCAATATTGACCTTTCTGGTCTGACAAGCCCTTGCTCCTTCTCCTAGCACTGGAGGCTCGTTTCCCCAGACCCGCAGCCTCCACCGCGTAGGATGACAAAAGTGGCTCTCCTGTTTTGACTTAACTCTTCCCTGTCTCAGTGCTCCCTCCTTGCTCTCAGTCAGGGAGCTCCAACCAGCTCCACCAAGCACGACACTGCTGCCGCAAGACCACTGCGCTAGCTCAAGACTTTTTGATCCCCAGTTTCTTATTTGTTACTGTATTTGTGAAACAAGCGAAAGAGAGTCAGCTGAGCAAAACAGTTACTGTCCATTAAGAACCATTCCCTAAAAACAGTACTGAAAGACGTTGCATTTTTTCCCCTTCATTTTCTCACTAAGAAATGGGCTTTCATTTCAAATGTCACCTTAACTTCACATCTTGAAGAGCAGACTTATGGGCCTCACTTTTGGGTAATAACATTCTCTTGRAGGTTTCATTTTAATATGGTGAAACAAGAAAATGTGCTTCCTTAGTGAAGGAGAGGTAGCCAAAGAGCTCACCATAACCTACTGGTTATTAGGATAATGCTCAAATTAGGGCCTGTCTTGAAGGAAAAAAAAATAAAGGAACGGTTGCCTCTGCTGTGCTTTTACAGCAGGATAACTCAGGGACTCTACAACCCAAGTATGCCTTGTCAGTAGATATAAGCCCTGCAGGAGTTCACAGGGCATGAAAGCACCTTGGGTATTCATTTCTTAAAAATTAATGGTTTGCATTTGGCATATTTAGTCTAAATGTTGCATAGATACTTTTCTGCTGAGGGCTGTTGTGCAGGCTGACAGCTACAAGTAGCTCTAAAGTAGTCAGCAGCACTGGTGATGTACAAAATTTCAGACATTGTAAGACATCCAGCYTCAAAATAATATCAAAAACCTGTAGGTGATCCTTTGATTTTACTGAATGAATGAAAAAAAAATAGTGTATTTGATATAATTGTGGATTTCCTGTATCTTTGGAAACAATGTTATCAAGAGTCTTTTTTTTGTGTGTAGAAACTACATTTATGGGATCCAAAGGGAAGGAAGTTAAATCATTTTTTAATCGATTTCCGTTCTTGGAAAGGGACTGAAAGGAATGGGGAACAGTMAGTGCAGAAACACTGAGCCGTACACCCGGGTGGCCTCTCGTTTCTGAGGACCACGTGCTGTCCTGCTGTCCCCCCACTGTGCCGAGGAGCTGCATCCCCGAGCCTACAGGATAACATGTACCCAGGAAGGGGTAACACGGCACTGCCAGCCCAGGGCTGAATATTGCTCCCTATTCCCCTCATCTTTGCTCAGATGTGGGAGGTTTTGATGAGGAAGACCTCTGTTCCTTTAAAACAAGATTCAGAGACAGAACAAACCCTAAAATACATACACATGATGGTTAGGGCTATCTAAATATTGCGCTGTCATTCAACACAATGCTCAGTTTTAATTGATTTTTAAATGAACTTCCTTCGTAAAGTGCAGTGGTCAGCAAGTCTGCAACGTACAAATAGCTCATCAAGGATGTGCCGTGCTATTTTCAGAGTGTATGTGTATATACATATATATATATATCTGTACATAAAACATGTGTTCCCACTATCGCCAGCACAATTCTGTGGAAAAGAAAGGCCAGCTTTATGACCCTACAACCGGGAACAGGCTGTTGTTACCCTGAGCCACCCCAAACCTGCAACTGACTRTTAATAATTGCAGAGACACCTACAAACATCCTCCCATAGCTCATTTTGCCACGAGTTGGTGGTCATTAACGTGCATCCACCTACCACCAAAACTAGCACCACCCRGGTGTCCACAGCAGTCACAGAACTGCCCCTGCTGCAAGTCAAAAGTGTGACCACACGATTCCTATTGGCACCTTTTTTTTTTTCTGCTGTAATAATTGGTATTGATGTCCTTGTTATTCCAGCAGCAACCTCTGGCCTAAAGATTGGAAATTCTGCAGCAATTTGTATTTTACCTTYTCTTTTCCAAATCCTGTAGAAGTCCAGCAGCCTGATGCAAAGCATCCATACAGTGTAACTCAATAAATAAAACACTGATAATCCATGAAAATTCAAGATGTAATTATTTTACTGAGTCCTGGAAACTTATGGGTAAGTTTTGAAGCTGTTTCTATTCTCCGGCAAAGGAAGAATGGCTTTGAGACACATCTTGCTAAGGCAGGCTACAAGGAWGGTCTCTGTTCTAAAACTCTCATACCGCTCAGTCACTCATGTCCAGATGCTGCATGGAAGGCACATATCTAAAATCTCACAATATATATGGCATTTCTAGGATTTAAAGACTAAATATTTCTCAGAATATAATGCTAAAACTTAGATAACCTTGAAGGGCCCAAGAAACGGCCCCAGAAATACTATATCTCTATTATAAACATATATGAAAATTACAGCTTTGTATATCAATAAGAGAAGCTAATCTCTTATATTCATTCTCATACAGRGACAAGGTAGAAGTTGATTTCCTGTAGATGAAATCCATACTATGATGTACATCACATAATAGCATTATCACTTATAATGTCACTTAATGACACAATATATGGCAATAGTAAGCATTGATTATGGAGAGAGAATGAGTGATCAAATGCACTCCTCAAAAGATCCGATGCACAAAATGAAAAAGACCCTTTTTTAAATTTACTTGCTTATGTAGCTTTACTCCATTAACTTGCTATTTCTAAAATGCCTATTAAAGCTGAATATTTCAGAGCAGTTGCATTATTTACCCGTTCTTTCTCCATAACTGGGAATGCCTCTTAATGCTGCTAATGGCAGAAAAACGGACTCAGGAACAACCAATTTAGAAATTGCTGTCCCCAACACTCCCCACTGCTACCTAGAAGCTGCAAAGACTGAAAGATGGATATATTTCTGCTATACTATCATGACTGGCAAGACTGACTACTTTGCCCCCCCGCCTTTTTTTTTTTTTTTTTTTTTTTTTTTTTTTTTTTTTTTTTTTTTTTTTTTTTTTTTTTTAATTTATTAGAAATAAGTATACACAAGAGCTGTACGTTAACAGTCACACAAGGTACATTATTTTTTTTTTTTAATATTTCCAATGAACTTCTGGAAGCCTAACATGAGCCAATACCTAAGGAAACCAGATTCTTCTCTTCTAGAAGCAAAACCCTGCTGGCCCAGTCCAAATAGGGAATTTGAAAAGCTATGATTAATATAGGATGACAACACTAAGCTTAAATGGAAAATCACATTTAAAAAAAAGAGTGTAGAAAAGTGTAGATTCAGGCCGAACATGAAGGTGAATGGATGGAGAGAGGTTTTCCAGGAGGTACAGTCGCCTTGTGACTCCACAAGAGAAAAAATTAAGTAGTTTTTATATACTTTTACACATCCGTCATATTTTGTAACACTATAAATAGAGACAGCCCAAARGAATTTACAGTCCAGGACTGATAAACTTATCTGTTAACCTCCCTTGGAACCAAGACCATCTCTTGCAGCGTTTTCTAGCCATCAAATTAGGAAGGTGCAGGTTGCTGTCTGAATTAAGCAGTGAGGCTACAAACCACTCCCTGGGAAGTACCAGGTCAAATCTCATTTCCAGCTGTGCATGTTCCACATGCACTGCTTCTACCTCTGACACGTTCAATGAGTCATCTCTTTAGGATATTCCTACCAAAATAAATCACTGAAATCAAGAAACTGCATGTAACCATCCTCTGCCCTTCAATGAAGGCTTTCTCCTCTCACCTTCTTTCTTGTGTAGATGACCAAAGAGTCAAGGATTTGAAACTCAAAATCATATCTTGAGCTCATGGTATACAGAAAACATTTATTTTACTGATAATTTTAAATATCTAGTTGCTTTGCTGCATAAATCTCTCATAACAAGAACCCTGTGAATCCTATKGCAAACTTTTCCCTCTAGAATGGACATTTTTTGCAGTGCTACAGAGARCATCCAGGAGAAGGTCATTGCATTAGCTTTCCACAGGGTGGCATAGTTTCCTTTCTTGAAAGACATTATTACTCAGCRTCACTCAAGAAAGGAAAATTCATATTTAAAGGTATTGGCTACTGTATAGCAATAAACTTAAAATTTGAGATCTCTAGCAAGTTTTTGTTGTCTTTGTTGTTTGTTTCCCAATAGAGAGTTTAATGAGTTAAAAAAACCTCCCTTCTCCTAGGCTCAAATGAAACAAAAAAAACCTGCTTGCTGACACAGAAAAATCAATCTTCAAAGTTGAGGTAAACCCTGTGTTTAAGAAAAGGAGCCTTAAGCCTTAGGAAAGGCTTAAGGGGCTAAAGATTCTGTTTTGTCAAAGTCTCATGAATGTCAAAGCCTCTGCGAGTTCTTCCAGTCCCACAATATTCTGSGCAAACAGCTGCTGAGGAATTTGCSTTACYCRGCTTATGYGGGTACTGCTTCCATCCGCTCCAACCCGAGATTTTAAAATACACCTATAATGTCTCTTCTGTTTCTTATCTTACTCCTCTGGCCACTTCTCCACTGAGCATTTCGTGCTCAGCTACACYGAACCATTTAAGCACAATCAAAATGGATTTATCTAAACATGAGAAACCACACCTGCTCTTTCAGGCAAAAGCAGATTTGCCCTTGGCCTGGAAGCAGTTCAGYGATACAGGATGGGTATCAGTTTGCTGAATATCACAGTCCAGACAGCCAGATAAACAGGGAAGGGAGATGAACACAGAGGCGTTGTCAGTACCCCACAGTCCTCCTTGGAGAGGGGGCTTCTAATTTACACAGCACAAATTGYCCGATTTACCAAAATAGCGTCTCCAAATAATGCCTTCCTCGCCATCAGGCTTATCTTGAAAAGAACAGCCTTCTGGCTGGGACTGCTCCCTAATGCTCACTCATTCCCCCCACTCTATTTACTATTCCCAGAATTTACTGCTTGTCATGATAATGAGCACAGCTGAAACTGCTGCTTTCGGTTATTTACATAYGATTTAAACATCACAAGCCAAATAATCAAGTTGACAAAAGAAGTTTAAGATCCGTGATCAGTCTGCTTTTTCTACTCAAACACATCACAAACGCTATCATAACGAYTAAGCCTGCTATATACCACCTTTCTGCACGTAAATAGCTTATACTCCTGTCAATCTTTGTAGGTGCATGGCAGAACCAGATCATTTATTAAAATTACTTGGGTTTCCAATTACAGAGATTCACAGACCTCCTTAAAAATGCATGTATGAACTTGGCAAAACCATCAAGAAGAAAAGTGAATGACAGATCTGGAAATACATACACAAGCATTGGAAACTTTTTGCTTCTCCTTCCTCCTCAAATGCCTTTCATTACAAAAGCCAAAGTTCTGATTTTAAATATGCTGTTTATGCACACAAAGGTCTCCTTTTTCTTCATAAACGTCCCTCTCAAACTAGGTTGCATTCTCTGTTTTAAAACACAAAATTTCTTGTTCTGAAAAACAGGTTCCTTGTTACCAGCTGCAGGGGTAAGCTATCACATGAACGAAGAGAGCTACTCAAAAAAGGGAGGAACTCCAAAATTAAAGAGCAAATTCTACCACTGAATCTCCTKGAAGCCATCAGGCCATGACAAATAACGAGGCCCTCCCTATTCAAGATACGGGTTGTGCATGGGGTTGATTTTCACAGTCCGACAACACAACCTACACAGGTAATGTTCAATTTCTTGGCTTGTGTCATTTTAAAGTAAGTCCCACCTATTTTAAAGCACAACCTGACCAAACTGATTGCAAGTTTTAATCTGCAAATTCCTTTGACGGTGYTAGTCTTGCACAGTTAAAGTCAGTCCACATGGTGCCAAAATACTACTGTCACCTTGAGGAGGAAATTTGATTTCAAAACCTGAAATATTCTGCACCTTGCAAGTTATGTTTACAATTTCTGAATGTCATCATTATTCCACTGTAGATCTTCTTACCTTGGCTTCTGGATCACTGTTGATGCTACAGGAATCATCATCATCAGACTGTGGCGCATTTCTGTTACGGGCAAAAAAAACAAAAATACCAATCTTAAATAAAAAATTTTGGCAAATCACAGCAAAGCACAACATGGAAGTGGGCATGCCATGGGGACTTCTGTAGATATTGTACCTGAGCTTCAAAGAGGCATAGCGTAAGGTTGCTCCTTCAAATTCTTTTAGACTTGGGTCTGGGTTCACAGTCGCTGCATGCAGATCCTAGAGACAAAGGCACACCTATGAATATAATATTAAGCACACTGCCATCTTCTTATTTCAAATGGAAATAAAATCCTCCCTGCAAAGAAGCGGATAGTATTTCTGGCTGAAGTTGAAGAGAGGCATGCATATATTCTCAAGCTGCRTTTCACTCAGTGCAGGCATCTTATTAGTTACATCATGACAGTTGCCCTGCTAGCTTAGGCCGAATCCATTCCAAGTGGGCAGATCAGAGAAAGGCAGCATGTTTGTGAGCTAGGCARCCCTAGCAACACCCCCATTTACTTTGGCCTGTGTTATGGATGATGGTCATGGAAAAATAAAAGGGGAAGAAAACAGCCACTGCCATGCAAAAAAACAAGGGTAATAGTATTAAAGGGTCTATAATCTGACAATATACTTGCCTTCCAAATGTCACTATTAATCTTTCCCCCATTCAGTACAGCAAAATCACTCCATGGCTGTTTCTAGACATATAATTATTCACACAGGAAGAAGCACATTGATAGAAAGAAAAAAAAAAAAGAAACAAAAAGGAAAGAAAAAGAAAAAAACACAAGACACTGTTGTTAGCATCGATATTTACAGGATGGGTTAGGGAACAGATCACCTCAAACTTCAACTGCTTACTGCACTATAGCATGGCATTCGGAGGAGAGGGCAGAGAGAAGACATGCCTCTACAGTTACTTACCAAAAAAAAAAAAGGATTGAAACGAGGAAAGTTAATACAAATTAGGAACAGACAATGGGATTACTCTGTAACCGGGATCTTAAGAGCAAGCAAAATGAATCTGAATATGAATGTTCCCCAGAGCTGCTACAGTCTCCAATAAACAGCAATTGAGGGGAAAAGGGGACYTCCATTTGATTGGCATTTTTGTTAAGAGAGACCAACACTGCTGGAACCAGAAATACTGAAGTGCAGGGTACATGTAAGGCTATATGCAGGTTATGGATTAAACCATTTCTAGAAAAAAAAAAAAACACAGAAGAGGAGAGTGGAGAAAAGGATGACTAGAAAGGAGTGCAGGGAGACCTCCTGATGAAAAGCASTTTGGTGAGGCACGACAGCCTTCCTAGGAACACAGCTGAGAAAAGAGCAGCAAACGCCTGCCGAACAAACCCCCTTCCACCTCCCCACTGCAGAGCTCCTGCGGTAGCCACCAGCCGGCATGGGCACTAGAACAGCCTGAGGTCCACCTTTCCCACAAAGCCTGCGGGAGCACCCACGGCTCACCTCCCTCCTTCCCATGTGAAGACACTAATCCCACAACAACAGCCAGGCGGGACAGGAGATCCAGCTGCAGAGAGACCATCCAGAGCCTCCTCTTTCCAGCTCCCTTAGGCATTAATTACACTGGTAATTAGCAGGTTCCTTCCAGGYGGCCCAGCTCCCTGGAAGCCAACCCACTACCTCATGATTTGGCTTAATGCATCCACTTGTGCAGCCGCTCCCGCGGTCCAAAGCGTTCTCAGGACAACCCCCCCCACTGAAAGGTTTATTTGTGAAAGCAACTCCACAAGCAGCTCTTCCCACACAGAGCTGAACTAATCAATAGTTGCTATATTTTCTTACTAAGCTCTTCRTTTTTAATTTTCAGCTTCTAGTAGCTAAGTTACCTATGGAAGAAACACAGGAGCTGATCCAGGCCTGAGATGAGTTAGACTCTAGAAACAGGTAACAACCATCCCACATTCTGYAGTAATCCCCCAAATCCTCTTGCTGAAAATTAAACCTTATGTGTGTTTTTCTTTTTTACCTCAGCGCAGGAAATGGAAAAAAGACAGCAAAGTCTCCTTAAAAGGCTGGAAGAGAACTTCCAARGACCTACAAAGGAAGCCACCCAGCAACTCATGGCAGAAGAGAGTCCTTTGAAACTAAGTCAAATTTGATCATCTGTGCAAAACCAATCCAGATTTCCATGCTTTTGAGGGRGAAGAGGAGAGGATTGCTCCCATTTCCTCATGGTTAGTGTCTATTAACATTTCTTTTTCAAACTTGCAGAATTTTCACCTAATGCTCAAGCCATAATTGCTTTGGATTAAAATCTGCTGATAAGAATGACGATCATTTTATCAACAAAAAGTGCCTTATAGCATAAACCACAGAGAGACATTTTTCATCTTTCCTTTGGAAACTCCTTTTTTCCACGTGCAGGCAGAAAAGGATCACTTTCCCTCACTCATATTTTTATCTGATTTGCTGTTCAGTCCCAACAGTCTTTTTCTGTATACTAAATATTCATGGTATGTTACCAAATAAAATTGCTTTTTTTGATCTGTTCTTTGGGGACTGCCCTCAGCTGTGAGCCACATTCTACCAAACGAAGCCAAGCTTCAGTATGTCACATCCTTTAGGAGAAGGGGACATAAATTAAAAAACAAACAAACACCAAAAAAAATACAGAAAACAAGATGGGGAGGAGGGAGTTAAAAAAAAAAGGCACTACAGGAGGGAAAGGGGGTGTCAGGAAAGAATGAGTATGTCTAATTGTTCCTAAGTTTATTTGACAACCTTCAAAAGCTAAAACAGCCCAAATAGGCTGCTCAACTCCCRAGCAGCACATAATGCTTCACAAAGGTGATAAAGGTAAAAGAATCTTTTATGAACCTTTTAAGTGTATTACGACGGACATGAAACGCTGCCCATGCTAGGCTTCAGTCCTAGATTGTATTCTTTCATCCATGCAAAACTTATATAATCCTCTAGGCTTTTGAGCAAGTGTTCTTGTTCAGATGTTTACATGTTCTGACACAGGGGAATGAGGTAAAGCAGCCCTTCCAAACCAGGCAGTCCTGGAGCACAGGCTGCCAGCCGGTGACGTGTAAACCAGAAGTACTCAGATCACACATGGTCCAACTTCAAGCTGGAAGCTCTCCACAACTGCTGCTGCTGCCTGTCGTAGTGCCTGGAGAAAGGCACTTGGGACCCCTATTCTAGATCAATTCCCCCTCTTCGGTGAAGCATCAGACTGACGGTACCCCAGACTCTCAGGTCAATCCCTCACATGGCTGCATCCCTTCACTGTAGTGTTTCCAGAACTTGCCTGTGTATGGTCAAAGTCCTGAGTCCAAGTCAGAGTCTCATTTTGAACTCTGTCACTATAAGCCTTCTGATATTTTATTGCAATTATATCTTTATGGTGACTGAGTCATAAATCAATATTGTTTAAATAGTAATACCATGTTATACCTTACCAATGAAAGCAGAAACCTTCAAGAGACAAATTACTTAGTTTACACTGGCAATCAAAATACATCGTTTAATATTAGCATATTAATGTAAATATTGGAAGATCATTAACCACCTGTGACATCTTTTACATTACTGTATATGGTCTTGATATTGCAGGTACATCTGCATTTGCATAAAGCTCTGCTGAAGCAGACTCTCCACTGGTTTATAATTCTGTCACATCAAAACGACCTTCTCCACACTCACTTGYGTTGCACACTCACAACCAGTGTTGCACTAAAGTCTGCAGCTTTATGAGTACCATTAATGAGCATGTCTCAATAATCTTTCTAGAGTTACGGATAAGAATGTATACGTTTAAGCCTACATAGGGTAAAAGTTTCAAAATCAAGATCATAAAGGTACTCGAACATCTTTAAAACCTCTTAACTTTTGCTGTTTCTGCCCATGTAAAAGAGTGTGTTCCTTCTGTTTCAAGATAAAGACAGACTGCAATGCACTGATATACTTGTGTAGACATTTTACATTGGCAAGACGTTAGCATGCTTACACTTGAGAACACTTGATGCTTATTTAATAGAAACTATCCTATAAAGGAATTGCCATCTCAAGTGAAGACTCAGATGAGATGTCTTTGTGTGACATTCCTACCAAACGAACCAAGATGATGTAATTACTAAGACTCTAGCCAGAGGACTGTTGATGTGTAAATATTTTGTGTACCCTCTACCTGCATGACGCAGTAATGCTTTAGCACATGCTAGAAAGCCTCAATAACTTCACAATTATCACAGACTACTTGTCTAATTTACCCCAGATATGATGTCTGATTTCATACCACATAYCCACAGTTTAGGACACCTCATGATTCACCACCACTGGAAGATGCCCGTGGGAAACAGATACTTACGGTTTACTATCAACAGAGAGCTAGGCTTTGGGATAATACCATGCTCCATAATCTAAAGCTCATTTTGCTAACAGTTAAGCCTGAAACTTTAAAAAGTTATTTCAATGTTCTTCACAGTATGCAGAATGTAAGAAGCCACAATATTTTACCTCAGTTTCTGGAGTGGGAGATGGAGTAATGGAGCCAAGTGACCCCTTCCGTGAGCTCTGGAGATCTGTCGGTATGGACACGGGACGCTGCCACTGAGTTGTTCCTGTTGGTATGTGCCAATAGTAGATCCCAGCGACGTCATTAATTTTTTTCCAGCCAGGTGGTAAGTCGGGGTCTGTCTGAAAAGACTGATCACTCCATATATCTGCTGGAACCAGAAAAAAAAAACCCCTATTAATAAGATGCAGATAGATACAGATGATTTTTCCATGGGTCTGATCCTGATGCAAATAATACAAGGTGAGTACAGCTGCTGGTCTGTTCCTCTATAAATCACAGAAAACATTGTGTAAAACAAGGAAAACATACTGAATTATTGAGTCAAAGCAAGGTGACAAGGCCTACATGGTCTGACAGCCTTCAAAGAGAAGAAAAACATACTGTACTTACCAAAGGACTATTCTAATACAGCAGCTACTTAAGGCCATCAGATAAATGAGTTCTTAGACTGGACTAAGATTTAGTTGAACATGCAGTAAAAAACATCGCATGAATATGTATTTGAAACTGTGTCATACCTGCTCTGTACCCTTCACCACAGCACATCATCTATGTATGTTAATGCAGCATACATTTCTGCTACTGCAAATCAGTTTATCAAACCAGAAAAAATGAAGACTACCAACCAACCCACACTGGCTTTTCTTTCTTAAGTTATTAAAGACTTTTATCATCAAAAGGATAACAACAAACAAAACAGCTGATCATTTCACATGCAAACCTGTCTCACATTAATGTGCYGTTTTGACCTGGTTGTACAATGGGCTATAAAAACCTGCCAAACTCACCAACAATGCCAACAAAAGGACGAAGTACAGGCTGCACTGATAAACGTCCTTTTAAATTAAKAAAGGTCAGCAATCCATGTTATAAATCACAAATATTCCTAGATTTGTCCTAGATTTGTATGGGAGTAATAAATTCCCATAATTTGCATTATAAGTGTATACAAGGGGTACCATGGTGTGAGTATCAGCAAATCAGCCGTGTACCAGCAGTGACAACTAAGCCACTTTGGTAGTGTTGTTATTAGTGTTGTTATTTTACATGCTATTAAAAAAGCTGTTGTGCTCTACTCCSAAGGACTGCCAAACTGCAAAAAAAMTAGAAGTAACMYCCCAGATTGAAGCTCCAGYCGCCCTTCAGCAGACATGACACCAGCTGACACCAACACAGTGCACTAAACTACCTGGGGGAAATACAAGAAGAGGAGGAATACATCTARTCCAATACCTTGTTCCTAACTTTCAGAAAGAGTCATGCAGGCACCCGCAGAGGAGGGTAAACCAACCACCTTGCTYGGGAAGAATTCAGCTCTGTTCAGAAGCACCAGGAGTTGCTCAAGAAATTGTTACGCAGTTGACAGTCTAGTTTATTATTTCAACTACTATTAAATTTATGGAAAATACTGAAGCCAGGTGCTTGAAACTGATATTTATTTATCACGGAAAAGAGAAAGAAGAAAACACTTCACTCTCCTGTTTGATCTCTCTCTTCTTCATTCCTTTCTGAATTACAAGTTTCTTCTTAGTTTATCTTCAAATCCCTTGCTAAGTGTTTTAGCATTTCAGACTGGTATGGCTTAAAGACATATTCTGACTTTGCCCAATTTCATTTAGTCGCTGAACAACTGAACTGCACTCTTAATCATAAGAAGAAAAAGCACATTCAATAGTAATACAAAAAAGTGTTATGTACACAGATCAAATATCTAAGCACTACACAGAAATGTTGGTCAAAACATCTRCAAGCTGAAGGCAAAGAAAAAGATTACAACTGACAGCAAAAGAGAAATTGTTAATGCAGAGACTGAAAACATTTTTGCAATATTTAGTTAGAAAAGAGATATTCTTTTGTGTGTGAATGAACCCTTCAAAACAGATCATGCAAAGCAGCTGGGAGCATTCTGAGTCAGGATTAGGAAAATAACACTCAGCTGAGTAATATTAATTTGCCTTGAAAACTCATCCATTAGCAAAACCAGATACACTGGGACATGCTGGTATGTGCTCCGAGATAAAACTAGGGAATTCAGTAGAGATTTTCTACTCGGAGCCAGCGCTGCCCCCGCCTGCACGGGAGACGCAGGTCTGCGCTGCACAGACGCCCCTGGGCGGAGGTGCTGCCCCGGAGCCCCGTGGACGTGGCTGGCAGCACAGAGCCGCTCATGGGTGCTCAGCCSGAGATGCTCTTCCCAGCCCACAGCCTCTCAGACCTTCCCTGAACCAGCCAATTACAGGAGTAAGAATTACCCATGCAAAGCTACCTCCGAAAAATGAAAGATTCCCTGATGYTCTGGAGAGCACGGCTCAGGGAGCACTGGCTGACAGGGAGGACTTTTCAGCAGACTGAAAAGCCTCCCTGCTTCGCTTGCTTTTTAGCACTAACGTTAACAGAGCTCATTGTGCAAGTCAGAGGTAATGAACTMTCGCAAGAGATACAGCAAAAAGATGATAAAAGAACATACAAAAGCTGACATGATAGATGTATGCATTGAGGTATCAGAGACCTGTCAGAGGACACCAATGCCTCTTCTTTATTTGAATATGGAATTACGGGTAATAAACTTTCCCTCTGAATTTCAAAGACTTTGTCCTAGGGCATGACAGYGAGTCAAAGACTCAACCTTCTGCTGCGCGCACTGCTGTGAGGATGGTCCCTCCACAGGGTAACATCCGGAGGGCAAGAGGGAAGCACGAGACAAACGAAGGCATCACACTGACACCCTGTTAGATTCAACAGCCTTTCATCCCTGACCCTCTTGGAACAGGGAGAGTGACGGTCACCAGACGGTGGAGAAAATAGGCAGRTATCTGCCAGGCAATTCAAATAGGTTGATGTGGCATTAGACAACCTGCTGGAAACAAACCTGAGAGAAAGCAGGACTGGACATGTTAGACCACCTCACCTCACCCAAAACTCTTATTATTATGTCTGAAAGGTTTAGGATGTAGATATATTAAATGGAAATGGTTTCCTCCTGTCTGCAGCTGACTCTGCCCTGAAAGCTCCCTCAGAGGTAGAGGACCTGGGGCAGCCAGGAACTCAGATTCCCTCTCAGGCATCCCCAGGAGCTGAAGTTCTGCCTGGCCTTTTCCATAGTCTGCTTCAGACACGAGTGGATGAAAGGTACTGGCTTTGACTTGATGAAAGCCTAACTGTCAGCAACTGATTGAGAACCCTTTTAAATCCTGATGGTGTATGGTACAAACAGGCCTACCAAATGGCAGACCTGAGGCCATTGAGAGGGGATATGCTGCCCTTTCATATCCTTATGAAAGTGGACCATATGCAAGGGGACATGGTCAAGTGAAAATCCTAGAAACTCTCTTAATGAGACTAGTAACTGAAAATTCCTGTTTAATAGAAGCATGCTTATCATGAGACAAAAGTACAGAGTTGCCCAAAGGAAACAGACTGCACAAYTGCTCATAAACTATCTGACTTTAAAAGGACAGCTCTGGTAACATGGAAAGCACGTAGCCCTTTCTAGTGGGGTTTACYATGCCTTATATTATGGTAAGTAATGATGTCCCGAAAGGCTACACTATAAGAAGCTTCTTGCACAAAATTCCTAAAAGCAGCAGTTGACACCATAGTCTCTTCCCGAGGGGTCCACCACGAGGGACATGGAGCTGCTCCCCTGGAAATGGTCYGCACTGGGTTCTGCAGAATGCAGAGAGAGGAATCCACGTGATTCATTCCTTCATACAACCTCCATTTCATTTCTTTGGGGATTGAGCAATGCAGCAACTACAGAAACATTTCTAAGAGAGCGAAAAACAATGGCAAAAATTAAGTAAGTGGAAGCCCAAGGTGAGGGTAGTGCCTGAAATGCCTCACCATTTCATTGTTAAATCAAATGGGGAATTCATATTCGTCATCTCCCTTTAAAAATAATAATAAAAAAGAAAGAACAAAATGGCAAAAAAACCTAGGCTCTAGAAAAGTACCAGGCAAATACATTTTTTTACAAGGATAAATCCCTGTTTCCATTATTCCTAAACATACAAAGCACTAGAATAGTTTGAAAAGACTTGCTTTCCTGCTGAAATCATCTAGACAAGTTTGAGCCAGAARCAAGTATTTGTGTCTGATTTTTGTCTACGTGGCTGAAGCAGGGAACCTGCAATGAAAAATATCATAAAACATTTACTTTGTTATTACCATAACTGAGGAGTGCAATTAAAATTACAAAAATATTGTAAAAATAAACCTGTTACACAAAAGGAAATTATTTCACTCTTTTGAAACAACTAGTGACAGACATGTACCTCTGCAAAGACAAACACAGCCATAYTTAAGTGATAACTCTTTCAAGGAGGGACCTTTGTGAATACATTTTGTATCCTGAAATGCAAGACAGGGTAAAAATATTAAAGAGATACGGCCAATAAATAATTCACTGAAGAGCACATACAGTTCTTTTACAAAACTAGTACTTTTATTATTATTTTTGTTACTATTTCAGAGGAAAAGGATGCAGAACCTCATGAATCACTCATTAGRTCCTACTCAATCAAATGGAAACAAAAGACACAGCAGTCAGCAGTATCTTCCACAGCAAATTCGTGCAGTAAGTGGAAGCCATTTGTTTTCCATTATTTTGCAATGTCACAAACATGACCGTTCCCTCATCACAGTCATTGCTCGTTAACGTAGGATCGATCACCACCAGGGTAAAGTCATCCTGGTGGCACCACAACATGTGCAAATACGACGTGGTGCATCTGAACGCCGTGCAGTTGTCCAGGTGCCTTTCAGGACTGTATCAGTACCAGCCTCAGCAGACCTTGATGCAATTCATTGATATTTCATAACTGTAGAGATTGAACACCACAAAGCAAAAGAAAATTTTGAGTGGATCAGGATTTCTTTAGGAGAGCTCAGTATCACTTCCACTGCAGACCAAAGGCAGCCCTTTAGAAACAACACGAACACAACAGAAGCTTCGGGGTCATGTTCTAGGGAAGGACTGCCAAGCCACGGCACACTAAACTTTCAGTCAGGAAGGAGTAGGATGTATGAAAAATCTTGAGACAATAATTACTTATCTACTTTTACAAAGGACTAGACTCAAGTAAAATGTTCTGTCAGGGATGACCTTTGCTGTAACAAAGGTGGAAAGGAAAAATGTTAGTGCTTGACTCCCTACGGAAAAATGCAGCAGCAACCAACCTGCATGTGAACAGAAAAAGGAATTTAAAATAGACTGAACAATCCCTCCGCTTTCCTCTAGACAAACCAAACAAAAACGGATTAAAGCAGCAGCTGGGAGTTAACGCCACTTCAAGGGCAAGTTGGTGGTGCTGATGAACCAGGTGCTGGGAAAGGAGATGGGACAGTGCCTCTCTGTTTGCTTAGGTCCCCCGTGCATGGGAGAGCCAGTATTAAATGTGATTCACTGCAGTTAAAGCAAATCTATTTCCTGACTGGAATATACACAGGTAAGACAACAGGTCACATACTGAGAGATGTGCTTGGAAAAAAGTTGGGTTTTGGGTGCACAGCTCTTCCTCAGGTGAAAATAAATCCCACCTCACTTCTGCCTTTCAACCAGTTGCAGCTAGGGCACTAAACCCTGGGCTAGGGCCCAGGAGAATATTCTTCTTAGGAGAGGTCTGATCCTAATCCCAAAATGCTCAGCGTACAAGGACTCCAAAAGAGACTGTAAAACTGCTGCGCAGACCATGAGACTGCTGGAAATCTGGGACTGGGAGGTGCACAGTAGGATCACCTAGTGTATCACAGCACAACCACAGGCAGCCTACCGTCCAGTTTAGAAGTCTTTTGGAAGCCTGCAGGAAAGCAGCAAGGTGCAGACACTCAATGCACGCTGGCAGAACGACAGTGAGAGCCCCTGCCTGCAAGACTCAACACTGCCTGCAAGCATTTTACCCACATTATCTACACAGGATGGGGAATAAGGAAGTGCAGACACACTGCTGAAAGATGGATGACAGATTGCACATTTCTCCTTCCTCCGAGTGGGTACTGCCATTTTACTACTCTTAATTTTTTTSATTTTTTTATTAATGATAATCAGCTTTCCACTGTAAAGGAGGAGAGTTCAGTGTCTAGGCTGGAATGGCARTAGTCCGCACAAGGTGACAAGCTCAGTGTTTGCCTATTCTAGAAAAGCAATCCGTCCAACAGGACTTCTATAATCCATTTCTAAGTCTCTTGCCTGCCTGTTTCTCCACTGCAGATCCAACATGGGCTTGAGCTTAAGGATAATTCAAAGTTGTTATCATCGGAGGCCTGACGCTACAATTTCATGAGACAACCATTCTCATTCCTGCAGTGGGTGGATACAGTCTACAAACGAAGGAATTCAAACCAAAAACAGTTTTCTTTCTAAAGGAAAGAACTTGGCATCCAAGTCTGCTCTGTCAAGACTGCAAAGAGAGCGAAGGTGGCCTGACCCAGCAGTATGTCTGCCCAGGGTTGTTCCAGCACGGGAAACCACGAGCTTAAAAWCCGACGGCTTCTCCCTCCCTGAG
The DNA here is from genome assembly GCA_003342815.1 of Eudromia elegans. NCBI lineage: Eukaryota > Metazoa > Chordata > Aves > Tinamiformes > Tinamidae > Eudromia > Eudromia elegans. Next base: position 1,514,834 of record PTEX01000042.1, read on the forward strand.
ATGAGAGCATCAGTGAAGGACAGGCACATGGTGCACGTGGGTGTTGCACATGCTCCCCCCCTCCTGGGCATGCAAGGGGAAGCACAAGAAACGAGATGCAAAGGCAGGAGGAGAGAAGTTTACATTAGAGAACAGAAAGAGAGAGAGGGGAGAAAGTGGGKTTTTTTCCCCCTCTTTTGAGTTTCCAGAATCTTGAAATATTTTCCTTATGTCTTCTGGGCTTAAAGAAATCCAAAACCAAAGGGAAAAGAAACCCACAAAAAATAATCTTCTTGGGGAAACCTCACTGACTTCAGCAGAGAAGTATTTAACACAAAAAGCGTGTTTTTCCCCCCACTCTACCAAATGAAAACTGAAGCTAAAGGCAGCCAACAAACAAGAAGAGAGCAGCAAACTCGGTTAAACTGCACAGCACAAAGAACACTGGCCCCGARTGCTTTTCTCCCCATTTTCTTCTGGCAGTGGCTCAGCGTACAAACTCCAAGTTGCCCCGTTTTGATCCAGGAACATGCAGAAGGTGAATTTTGTCCTCACTTTGCAGGCACGGCCGCATCACCGGCAGCGTCATCCRGCCTCGCGATTCGCAGCGAGGAGGGGGAGGCACAAGCGGCCGCCAGGGAAGAGCGCTGGGATGGAGAGCGCCCGGCTCGGCCCCGGCCGGGATCAGCCACCGTTTGGGCCATGTGTCATAGGAACCGCCACCAGAAAAGACCACCTCTTAAAAATCAAGGATCTCAAGAGGAGCCGGTAGTACCAATTTTTATGTGGTACTGAGTTTTACATATTTTTATCTTTAATCTATGGACTTTGTTACTGTATAGACTAAGTGTTATTTTAGGCATACAAGGCATTAAAACAGAGATGACTAATCTTAAGGAAGAGAGAGGAAAGCTGGTTTGTGAACATTCAAGAAAAACACTATATCCACTTGTTCCAACACCCRTACTTCTCCTTTTCAACCACTGAAGGGCAGGCTGTGGATAGGAAGCCCGAAGCACCAGCAAAACAACAACGGAGAACCCAGAAAAAGTGACTTTCAGGAGAGCAAAAGCCACTATGTGCAGAGGATACTCGACCTTCCAGTTTTACCTAGTGCTGGGACTTGTGATAAGGTGTCTTTGTATAAAATGCATGGAAAAGAATGCTAATGCCTAAAATATTGGTGTGCCAATAGTCCCACCAACCTTCTGCTTAAATGCTTTAAGGACATACACAACCTTAGATGCTCTATGAATAAAATGCACCACTTCCTTGGTTTCCACACACAGAACACTGCGATGGTTGCAGTGAGTTACCCCGGCTCGTAAGGGCACCTCATGCGTGAGCAGCACGTGTCCGGTATCGGTGGGGGTCTTGGTCATTGGACGTGGTGTAATGCTGGTTCTTTACTCCTTCCACTAGGTGGCCAACGCCTGTTMCCTGCGGAAGGAGGCTCTCCGGAGGATGGCCCATGCCGGGGCCCTGCAGCACTGCYGGCCTCCGCAGCTCAACCATGGGCAACCCAAGCAATAAACGACGCATCCGGAGCAGCATCCTGCTCCTCACCAGCACGGTCCCTCTGCACATCCCTACAAGTGGTTTGGCGAGTTGGACTGCAGGTGTAAAACAGTCCAGCAGCAGTTTGCTTTACTTTTGCAGGACTTCTTTCCATGCCTTTCCCCATGGAAGGCAGAACTTCACAGCCTAGGATGCTATATTCTAGATTCGTACCCTACTTAGCTACTTTTCATTCCTTTAAAAAGGTACCATTTGTCTGGTGAGAAGAAGAAAAACGAAACCACCATCTCAGGAAGGGGGCTGCTGGGCTCCCGCAGCAATTGCGGTATGTGTAGCACCAGCAGGCACGCTACATCACAGACCCAACGCACACAGCAAAACCCATTTGTGCACCCGCCCAGTCCAGCCTCCTACACCTGATCCTGTCTCCCCCAGCCTTACTCCCARGAATTCATCCGTCTTGGCAACAGCCGGCTATTTGGCAGAAAACCCGGGGAAAAGCCGCCGACTCTGCAAGAACGTAGGGCCTGGTTGCCCTGTCTCATCAGTGCGAATCAATACGTGAGCATCAAGCCACTGCCAGAATGCAGCAGCAGCAGCGGCTTCACTTTGGGCACTGCACACACACAGTGCAGGCCGATCAAAGAGAAGGGCAGGGTTCTGCAGGGAGCGGCACAGAGGCAGTTAGACACGGACTCCCAGCTGCACCGTGCCCGCAGAGCGGGCGGGAAGGCTCTGCAGGGAGGAGCTCTGCAGTCCCCTCTGCGCCGCCCACAGCTCTCCGGACACCCAATGCACCCCAGCAGGACCTGCTGCATTGTCCTGCTTCCTTCCCAAGCGACCCCATGGCACCGACCTGCCCCGATCCAGCAGCGCAGGGCCCAGCACCTCCTGCCCGTGCTGCGCTGGACTAGCTGTAGACGCCACGCAGATCCTGAGCTAGTTGCTACCACCACTTAAATGGGACACCCACACCATAAAGATAGATCTTGTTCTCTTACTTCACACTATGCCACATCTGGCACCAAAGCCTGGTATTGAAGAATGGAAGCAAGCTCGGAGTCCGCAGTTTTTAAGACATTTGTTTCCACTGAAGAATATAAAAAGCCTCAGTAGTTTGGGACACTGGTGAACCTCTTTTTTATCTGTACCATAAAGRCAGCAAGATAGACCATGGAAGAAGGGAGCCAGGTAGCAGCTTTTTGACTTCAGGAGAGCACAGTATACAGAAAGAGAGGAAGGATGGTGTTTCGCTGGGCAATGCAGTGCCTAAGAGTATCAACACTGTCCCAAGTTTCAAGGAAACTCGTTAGTGGGTTTTGTGCTTATGACTGGCAGCTAATTAAGAGCAGTAAGTTGGTCAGTGAAGGGTGATGCAGACACAACTCAAATGATGGCTAAACTAAAATTGCTTTTCTTTGACAGCTTCATCTACAGTGCTAAGGGAATGCATTTGAAAAGCCTCTTTTTTTCAGAATTTAATGATTCACTGAAAACATAACATAAAACTGAATTACGGTTGAGTTACTCTGAAATTAAATGTTTTGCTCGGAGAACAGCAAAACTTGCAGGAGCAGCTGTTTTATACTGCAGACAAGAGGTCTGCACTCCCCCAGTTTATGCAGCTAACACTGCTTCATGTTGAGCGCAAGGAAAACAGCAAATTTATCCTCCCAACCACCTTGGGAGGCAAAAGGGCTGACAACCCATTTTAAACGAAGCGTGGCAGAGACAGCGAGCTGAGAGGCATTAAAGTCTCCTCCAAACCTGCGTCCAGGTCTGCGTCCCTGTGGGTGTCCGAGCACAGACTCCTCCTGCCCTAGCGCCCAGCGCACAGGCGAAGCTCGGCCTCCATCCTCATCCCGGGGAGGGTTTCCTCTACTCCAGCCTTTCAAAGGGAATCGGGCTGCAGCTAAGACTTCCCATGCACAGAGTGCAGGAAACACGTAAGAGGTGCAATGCACAGCACCGCAGAACTGCAAGGCTCTACTGCAGCGTGCTCTGGCAAGCGACACCCGCAGCTCCCAGGTACCTTCTGGCATTAGTAACCAAACTCGGAGACAGAAAACACATCCTGTAGTGTCACTGCTCCCCAGCTGAAAACACTGTTCAGTACTAGGTGAAAATTCTGCAACTTGTGGACATGGCACAGGACTGCAGTGGTCTTGGGAAGCACAAAGACAGGATGAGAAGACTTCTCTTTCTGGATTTATATCTACCTCTGTTGCTGTAGAGAAAAAAAAAAAGACTGCAAATTGGACCATGCCCTGTTTTCATTAGTATTTTCAAGTTCTTTTACTTTTACTTTGCTATTCTACTGTTTAAATGGCCATATTCAATAGTGGGTAATAAATACAACTTTTGCCACTTTGGAACGATTAAAGTCCCTAAGAAGGTCTTTGAAAGTAGCAATTTGCTGCTTACTGGCAGTTAAAATAAGTTGGATGTGAGGACAAAATCATCATGCCAGCTTCTTACATGTACGCTGAGAATACCATGAGACTACTGCAAGCCATACTTCCCATGAAGCACTACTTCCCATGCCATATTATTAAATGGACATAGCAGAACTGGAAAAGATACAAAGAGAGATAACAAGGACAGTCACAAACAAGGAAAGGCTTCTGCAGATGGAGAGATGGAGTGCAGCAGGACTCTGCGGCCTGGAAAAGCGATGACGGGGAGGATGAAGGATATCCCAGAAACCTGTAAGATCAAGAATAGTGTGAAGAGGGCAAGGGGGAAGGAAACGATCCGTCACTGGTACTTGCTGCCTCCTATCACAGAGGAGGAAGTGGCACCTAATGAAATTATGGGAGTGCAATTTTATAGCAGAAGGAAGCACTTGTTCATACAACATGAAATCAAATTGTGCAACTCTGCCACAGGATGTTGCGGATGCCAGAAATACAAATGAGACCAAAAATGATTAAATAAGTTCCTGTTAGAGAAGTCSACCACAAGCAATTAAAGGAGATAACACAAATGAGGCACCAGTTCTAAAACCTGCCAGTGCTGAAAGCAACTAAGATAGGGCAGGGGCAAAGACCTCCCTGTCCCCAGCCTGAGTTTTTGTTTTGACTCCCCCAATAATTTCCTGCCACTAACAACTGCCAGAGGCAACTCATAAAGAACTATCTAAACACTGAATTCATTTCTCTGTCTCTTTCACGCTCTCTCTCTCTCTACATATATAAATATCCCAGATTAGATTAAAAGACACATCCAGAACTTCCTTCCAAGGGCCATATTCCCATAAGGAAAAGCCATAATAAATTTGTTCTCTGGAGCGTAATGGTAGGCAATTTCCTACCTCGAGACACAYAGTCCCCTGACACGTAGTAAAAGGAGGAGTCATGGAGCTGAACATTTTATCCCTATGCATTTTACTACTTTGATTTTATATTAACATACATTTATAAGGAGATGTTATTCCTTTTCTACTAATCTGTGCGGAGCATCCAAATKATGAAAATTTGTTCATGGCTAAGTCTATCCAGTTACATATCCTGAAGAATAGGAAAAGGGAACAATGTAGAGCTACCATGAAGAACAGTCACTATGAGCTGGCCTCACTCKGCAATGACCATAGAGCATTCTGCTTTTATTTTGATTTTTTGATGTAAACTTGTGAGTAGAGAGGTTAACCAAAATATTTTCCTTATGTTTCTGTATTTAATGTTGCCAACTGCACTTAAAGTTGCAGGTCTTACRTCTGCCTGTCACACCAGTTCAAAACAAGGCCTGTGGTGGTACRTATTTACACCTCTCTCACACCGTTCACCTTCCAGAAAACCTCAGAAATAGAGAGGAGAGATGACAGCCCCATATCGGGTGTGAGATGCCAGKTAGGAATGCACCGTTTCCGCCCTGCTGATGCATCCTGGGGGAATCCTGCCGCCTTCTGAAAACAGCATCAGCCCCGACAACACTGCAGCAGCGCGACGTGCAACCCTGGCACAGCCCCCATAAAGCAATAAGCCAAATGGAAAACAGCAAAAATAACCCGAGCTGGCGGCCTCTGCTCTGACCCTTTGTGAAGGTTTTGCCAGGAGGAGGAAGCAGAAAGAGCTTCTTCTCTCTTATAAACTTTGAGCACCGCCTTTCCCCTGGGCAAGTCACAAAATAACCAGGTCAGTCCCACCACAGACCCTCGGTGATCTACCAAATGAGCTATGAGATCTGCCCATCACTGCAGAATCAAAGCTGCTAGGCTCACTTCTTTCAAAATGTTCACTTTTAAAACACTAAATTATCTTAAAGCAAAAAGGACAAAKAATGATGTAAAATTGATCTTCAGAYGAGATAATAAGACACATTTTTTTAAGCTGCTTTTGGGGCCAAGGTATACTTCATTCAAGGAAAAGTCTACAGTTCTGGCTTCCTTTTTGGTCTTAATCAGTTTCTTCATGGAAATTGAAGCATTTTTTTTCTTATTTAATGATAGTGACAGCTATCCTTTATTAATGCATGGTGTTTGTCAGCATTCTTCACCAATCAGAGAAAGGATATAAAACAACCTGGTGGTTTTAGGTGGCAGAGAGCAAGCTTTGAAAACCCGCACCTCTGTTTCAGTTCACAGAGCCCAGCTGGAAGCTGCACAGGCCCTGCCAGCAGGAGCAGGGCCCTGGCCAAGGGAAAGCTAACATATCTGCTTTGCAAACACCAGGTACCCTCCCTCACCCAGAGTAAAAAATCTGCTCTATGCCTGAACACTCTAAATAAATAAATAAATAAATAAATAAAGTAAGTAAGTAAGTAAGTAAGTTCAAAATACAGCCAAGAATTCCCATTCCTTATAGTTTTTTCTTTTTAAAAAATGCTCTGAGATAAGTAGTACAGAGAAGCTGAAAGAAGTTGGAAGGAGTGAATGCAACGTGCTGGTCAAACACATGCATCTCTACCTACCTCCTCCTCCRCTCGCTGCCGGAGACGCGTCTGGGGCAATCCATCACTCGGTGCCACTGCAGGGAAGCCACTATTCCCCTTCCAAGTCACAACCCCTCAGTTTACTTTGTGCTGTTACTTGGGAAACTCGTCACAGATCAAGAAAAGTCGCCTTGAGGTCAGAGACACCCGAGCACCCGCAAGGGCAGGTTTCTGCTGAGAAGTGCTAAGCGCTCTGCAGTGAGACACAAGTCCTGGATCAGGTCCTTAACATTAACAGCAAATATAGTGGACAGGAGTCACTGACAAGAATAAGGAACTGGTAACTTCATGTCTGTCTTCTCCCTAAGCAGCATCTTAAGGGAACTGCATTTTCTTTAGGAAGGACTCTAATTGAGGGACTCTCCATAAAACGCTACACTTGGTTAAARTACAGCAATGAGGACTACAGCTGCAAAATGGAGATCCACAGAAACACAGAGAACAGGTTTTCTATTAGTGATTATTCATTCGTTAYGGTAGCTGCACAAGCTATATAGCTTTGTAAAGTTATATTTGGAATAGCTATAGGAAAGTCCAACACAAATTTTAGCAGAAAATACAATCCCATAAAAACTCTCCCAAAACTTCCTATTCTATCTCAGGGAAGCCTAGCCCTAAAATCTCTATTTTTTCCTTACTTTAAAAAAAAAAAAAACCTCTTTTGATCTCTCTGTCAAAAAGATTTGGTTACCTTTGAGCACAATAAACCCAGGGAAATTTAAATAGCCAGGAGACTATCAAGTTCCTTAGCCAATCTGCTGACAGACACCAAGAATAAAAGSGAAAGTCTTTAGCACTTAACTAAACCAGAATAAAGAAAATAGTTTTTTAACACCAAGTTTTACTTTGAAAGTCTTCTGTGGCTACGGAATGTGACAATGTTTTTGCAGAAGAAGAAACTGTTCAACAAAACTGCAAATAATTAAAAAACCACTGTTCCTTATTACTAGTTTGCTTCTGGAAGGARTAAATGTAATTACTTTATTTAATTTCAATACCATAAAGACAACAAAAGGTTCCTTATAGTCAGGTTTTGTGTGCATTAGCTTTCTGACAAAAGTTTGTTCTCTGCCTTAGCCAAGTTGCTTGATTTAGGAGTAGCAAAGCTTGCTATTTTTCATTAAAAATGAACAGGAAAAAAAAATGCAGAGTCTTTAAGGTATGACTAGGAGTACTGCTCTCATGTTATCTAGACAGACCTTTTTTTTTCCCCTTGAATGCATTAAGTGATCCCAGGAGAGAAATTAGTGACACAGCAAGTAGAAAATAGAAAACCTCTTTATGATGAATTGTCAACTTACATAAAACCCTTCAACCTCTGTGGATCACAAGCCTAAAATATCACTTGTCAATTGGCCACTCAATTGATGGGCACACAGACACACACATATATGGTATTTACTCCCCAGCTCGAGCTTTGGCAGCCACCAGCTGATCTTCAGCAGAGCAACAGTCACTAACAGCCCAAGAGCTGCACTTGGTASCCCCAGCTAGAGTGACATTACCAAGCAACAGAGCTACGAAAAAGCGACACAGAGAGGGAAGGGTTACTTACAGTTACTAGATGCTCCTGTATAGTTCAACACGCACTGATCTGCTACCAGCATCCTCTGAGTTTGCTATACATCCGTCTCAACAGCTTCATACTTTCCTTCAGCGTAGCATTTCCAAATCCCTGTCCGGTTCACATAAGGGAAAAATACCCTGCTATGTCTGAACAGACACTTACTTAATTAGCCTAACAAGAAATGGTGCTTTGGGTGAGAGGAAAGAGAAGCCACTCCTATTCAATTGCTGGTAGATGTAACAGAAGAAAAGCCACATGTTGATCATATAAATGCCTGTCTTTTCTAATAAGCCAGTAAAAAAAAWGAGATTGCTATAAAGGAATTAGAGCAGTGTGTGCACACAGTGCACTCGCTATGGAATTGATTCCAGCTTGCAAGACATTGATGGATTTTCTGACTGATTCTGCTCGGGAAACAGGCTTTGGAAATGGTACTTTCAGCCCACCAGCCCTCAGATATGCCCTTAACCAGCTCAACTTTGGACCAGAACAGCCTCTCACCCTGCAAATCAACCCCTGTAAATATATCTATGSTTTTTTTCCTTAGCTGCCTGTATCAGCACAAAAAGAAAAGGCTTAGAAAAACGTATGGCAAAGAGCCACTCTTTGAAGACAAAATTCTTCTCCAGGCTGCTAACCTTCAACTCCCCGAAGGTGCATTGCAGCACTGGTAGGGATTGATTTAGTGAAAGGCTCCTATTAGTGAGAGCGCTGCTCTCATCAGAAAGCCCCTCCCCGTGCTATAATCAATAGTTTAAGCCAAGCCAAGAGCCATGTCAGCCAAAATGACTAGGGTAACTGACTTGTTCTTTCTTGCAGAGTAGAGGCAAAATTAAATTAAAGACTGAACAGGAATATATTCTAATTTAAAAACTGATTTGGACAATCCTGAATGGCGCAYTCTGCTTGGGAAGGGATTTTTTGTTCCTTAATAAAAACTTCTCAGGTTCAGGAAAGAGCCAAAACCTGCCTCTAAAAAGTGAAAGAAACTGTAACTTTAGATTCAAAGTGTATATATTTTTTTTTCTCTCCTGTAATTATCAGTTATGTGCAAACAAGGAACTCACAGAGTTACAACTCTAATCTGCTCTTCTGCTCTGACAGCACTAGCACACAGATCTGTCAGCATGCTACAAATATCTAAGTTAACAAGTTAAGGAGTGTCTCATTTTTAAATTTAGCCCTGCGGTATCTCAATCTAAAAGCAATTAAAAAAGAAAATGACAGGAAATGAGAATTTTGTTAATAGTAAATTATGTCATTGTTAAGGCGAAAGCATAGTTTCATTATTCAGTAAAGAGTAGMAGATGTACCTATCAAATGAACCACAAAACAAATGGTGAGGAAAAGAAAATCCCCGTATCACAATACCCTATAAAAASGGATTCAAGTTTTAAGTGCCCCAGAGAGACCACGCACACGGAGCAAAACTGYGCGCTCCAGGTGTGGGGTTGCTCTCTCTCCACCAGGATTTCCCATGATGGAAGTACCATGGATAAGGCCAGCACACCAACGCTGCTGCCTCTAGGCATCCAGACACCAGGGGAAACCCGACTGACGTCACCGTCTTCCGCTCTGCAGTGTTCTGGTACCGGCTGTTTGCGGGCTAACGCTGAGCACCCAGAGGCTCCGCACACTCGGAGCGAGCCGTTAGCTCACAGAGGCTTCAGGGCACCTCCCCAGAGCCGGGGACTAGGGGACACTCCAGAGGGAGGACCACGTTCATGGCAAACTCCTCAGCTGTGCCCCACATTCCCTCATATGAAACRCCATCCCACAACAGAGCCCCACGGAGATGGCTGGGTCCATCTGCCCATCTTCCCTATGAGGAGCAGCAATGAACCCAAGACTTCCTGCAGGACCATCCTGGTCCACGACGCAGGTTTCTGTGCGTCCAGCACCACAAGTAGCCACAGTGCAGGTGTGACCCTGAGGAGCTGTGACCCCCTTTCAGGTCACTCCAAGTACAGCTCCCCAAACCTTATCGGTCCTCCCTAGGGGTTGTGCCCCTTGCGTGAATCACTGCAACCCAGTCAGTCTTGTGGCCCACCAAAAGCCAGGGGCTGCTGCAACAGCGAGAGCCGCTCGCTGTGCCGCGTGGCAACACTGCTCCTTCACCACCTCCAGCACAGGCGAGCACGAGGGCYGGCACCGTGGCACCCAGYGAGCCTCGAGRGAGCTCTGGAGCGCACAGCCAGCAYGGGAAACCCCTCCGTGTTCCACCACCTTCCTTGCAAACGCTCTTGAATGCTCAATCCGCCCCAAGAGCCAGTGGTCTAAAGGTTAAGAGTCCCTCCAAAGGTAACAAGGATTTTTTCTTTCCCTTCCCTCGCGACGTCGATATCCCTTTCTAAAGCATCAATCAGGTGGACTGAAATTTGGCCGGAGTTCTATGCACCATTCAGAAGTGCTGAGGCAGAGGTTTGCTGGATCAATTTGGATCATAATTTATCATTTTCATAGTTTTATGAACTGGATTTTTTTTTTTTGGAACAGCTTTTTTTTTTCTTTTTTCTTTTTTTTTTTTTTTTTTTTTTTTAACTTTTTTTTTTTTTTTTTTTTTTTTTTTTTTTTTTTTTTGGTCCAGCTAATGGTGGATTTTCTCCTATATATCTTCTCTCTTTAACATCCCTGTAAAAGYGCTGTTAGACTCATTTCTTACAGAAGGATCCTATTTTCTTCTTGTTACATTCCCTGTTTTTTCCTCTCTGGATTTTTTTCCTGTTTGGATTGTTTTCCCTTCCTCTTTGGTTGTTTGTGTGCCTGTTTGAAGCTGAACTCACTGCTTGATCTCTGAACAGAATTGAAGACACAAAATCCTAAGTACAGAACAGATTTTTCCACAGGCAGAAAATACTGAAGCTCAAGGAGGACATGCTGGATCTGGAATTATACTTGTGCATCCCTGAAGCAACTGAAGCTTGAAAAACTTCCAATTTAAGTCCACTTAAGTAAGCGAAATTGTTAAGCTATTCACCACTTCCAAAACTTGAATTCTCTCTACAAATGCTCAAAATAGTTTCCCACACTGTAATAACACACAATGAGCCCTGTATAAAACTCTTACTATCTCTTAAATATATAAGGTAAGTAAGCTACACTGCACAATAATATTGGATATCCTATGAAGCCAGGGAAAACTTTCAGTGGGCTGCAAACTTTGCAAACCCTTCTATAGCTTCCACCCTTCCCCCTTGTGTGTTCTGTGTTCCAGCAAATGGACTTGCCTGCTTTACTACACTGGCAAGCACGGGGTCCCCACAAAGACAAGCTCCAAGAAAAAAAGTGCCCATCAAGGGCAAAACAAGCCTGCTTGTTGAACTGCCATCCCAGCTAGGCAGAAGTTCAGCCAGGATAACATCAAAACTAATGAAGCCGTGTTGTCGACCAGCACAGGTCCCKGTTTTGGCCAAAGCTCCAAGCCAGGCATGTTGATACTCAGTGGTCATTGCACAACCACTGSACGGCAACTGTCTTTTCTGATGAAGGGAAACTGAGTCTCTTCAAGCTCAGCAGCATTCCAGCCAGCAGTGTCAAGCTGGGGGAAAACTATGTGTTTTGAAGGAATATGACAAAACACTCTAGACCCTTTAGGTACAGTATAGCTGGAAGTGGTTTTTTAAATAAAATGTTTTTTTAAAATAAAGCCAGACCCTGAAAAGGAAGAAATTTAATTTCTACACTGCTAAGTAAATATTGCAGGTTCAATTCAGACAGTTAGTCCACGTTTCTGGAGTTTTCTGATACAGGTCCTGCTTCTTCTGCAGCTGCTGCTCCTCCAGAACACAAGTCCTAGTTCTTGCCTTGTATCTGCTACCCCGTGCACTTGGACACCACGAGCCATCCCTAAGGGAAACAGACTCTAGGCTATGTCAGCTGATTCAGGCGGAATTAGGATTAGGAGGAAAATAACTGGCTCTGATGAAATAAAGGATTCTTTATTGTTTTGGTAACAGTAAGTACAAAACTACACAAAACTGTTCAACATGCCCTGGAAAGCCCATTCCATATTCTCAAACCCTGGCTCTGGCAAACAGAGTATGGGAGATATTGAGCACTATAGTGTCAAACTGTCTAGCTGATGACTCCTGAGTTTGAGCACATTAGTTTACCCATATCCTAATTGAAAAGGGTGATCTCCGTTTTTCATGATTAAAGCTTCAGGTTTCAAGCCAGGGTGCTTGGACATCTATGCACTCACATACAGATTCAGATAGCTCCGCCGTGAACTACTACTCAGTGCAGGATGACTGCCATCAAGTTCAATTTATACTATGGTCCAATAGACCACAACCAGAGCACAGCTCTTGATACGTGATTGTCAGCAATATGCAGAATAATAAAAAAAAGTTCAGTATTAGAAATCAGGATGCCAACAACAGCATGGTGGATATGAAGCAGTCTTTTATTTCTGGAAATCAGTGAAAACTGGATGTTTACCTGGAAGCCCTACAATTGCTTAGTCTCTAGTATAATAATACTAGTCTCTAGTATTATAAAGCTTGGATTTATCCATGATGCAATTGAACATATTTCCACTCCCATAAATCTTTTTTTGTACTCTGAATACAGGAAACATTTAGCAGCAAAGAACAGGCTTGCCGTCTATATCAGATATAGGTATCAGCAAAGGGAAAAATGGAGCTTTTAAAGGACATTCATTCTAATTTGCCCAAGATACTGGTTAAAATCAGCAGCTGAACCGACCATTGGCATAAATCTTCGACCAGCTCGTGATTTGCTGTAATTTTTATGGTATTAGAGGACTACCCTATCCAGACATACCATTCCAGAATACCAGGTTCCATTTACAAGATTCGAAGTCTGGATCCTTTAGGGCTCTCTTGTTGCTGTCCTTTCTGCGCTTGGTTAAATTTGGTTATTTGTAGCCAGCTGTTAAACTAAATCCCTGCATAGTCTCAAAAAATGCTGGCAGAAATGCATTTTGCTCTAGGGTTGTCACGTGCCTGAGAAGAGGAAACTCGCATTTTCGACACCCATTTGATCCCTATTTTCAGGCAGGGCAAAAACCTCTAGACTTGGGCTCCGGGGTATGTGCTGCCTACTCTTGCTTGTGATACRCTTTACCTGCCAAATTTGGCCATGCCTTACAAATGCTAGAGACAAAGGAGGAAAAAAGAGGCAGATCACAGGATGGTTGARGTTGGAAGRGACCTCTAGAGATCTCTAGTCCAATCCCCCTGCTCCAGCAGGGACACCCAGAGCAGGTGGCACAGGGTGGTGCCCAGGCAGGTTTGGAAGATCTCCAGGGAAGGATGGTGCAGTCACATCAGCTGTGATTTCTTTGAAAAGAGAGGACCACAGAATGGCTAAGGCTGGAAGGGACCTCTGGAGATCAATCTGGTCCAACTGCAGAGCAAACGCTGGACACACGAGGTAGGTCCTGGGGACGGAAAGGTCCAAGGTCCAGAGGAGAGGAGCTCTCCTGCCTGGGGAGTGCATTGGTGCTGACTGAGCCCACGGGAGCTGCCTGCGGTGCCAAGTGAGGAGGGACTCGGGCAGGGAGCCCCGACTCGGCGCCAGGACCTGCTGTGGAGCCGCCTGCCTCCCATCCATGCTGAGCATGTCGGTGACAACCTGCCGCTTTATCAGCTCTAACTGTGCTCAGCCTCTCTGATCAGCCTGACCACTCGCTGTCTTTGAGCACTGAAGCTCACTAATACAGTTAGAAGGTCCCTCAATGCTACAAGTCCTGGCAGAAATCTCTGAAGTCAACGTTCTTGTTAAGGAGGGAGCATGAATAATTTGTCCAGAGGAGCAAGGAGCTTCCTCAGGACAGAGCTCTCACACCCAGCTGTGCTCCAGCTGCCTATGGACTYGCCTACATTTCCTTAACAGCAGCACTACTAACAGCATTACCACTCAACACCATTAACACTGGTACCAAACCCAGGGCCTTGTTGACCAGACATCATTTTGCTTCTCTAAACTGGGKTTCCTCATGTTGCATCCTAAAAGCAGCAAAAAAGTCAGGCTGCTCGAAAATGCCTTTTCATCAGGACTCCCATTAAAGTGTCCTGCTTTAAGGAAAGTTTGGGAAGATTCATTTCTAAATCATGTCCCATTCTCCATGTGTACTATTAAGCTTAAGCAGAAGTACTGAAATATTCCTGTATCTTCAGGGTCTTTGAATTACGTCTCTCGTAAAAAATGACCATTCACTTACCAGGATTTGAATAATGGATTGTGTCAACAGACAGAGCAGGAAGACAAAACAATTCAGGAGACAGGAAAGAAATACTGTAATTTGRTTTTCAACAGACTTCTCTCAGGAAAGGAAAATGCTATTTCTGTAGTATTCATGTGTATACCAAAATGCTAAATATAAGATCCGGGTTGGACATTAATAACTCTCTAGGTATCTGCCAGCCCACATTCCTTAATGAATTAATTGTTCTTCAAACCAGCCTTTTTTTCCCTTCCCAGAAGTCATATTTCACCGCTTGCTTTAGCAGGTTTTTTTCTCCTTGACGCATCTCTTCCTTCCTTCATTACCGAAGCAGAAAGGCAAGGGGTAGGGAGCAGTTAAGTGCCAAGGACCACTCGCTACCCTCTTCCCCTGGCAGGATGCACCAGCCGGGGGGAGCCCTGCCTGGCAAATCTCAGCTCCTGTAGCTCAACTTTGMATGGAGAGAGCAATTCTTGGGAAGGGGATGGAAAAGGCCATTACAACACAGAGCACATGAACCGCTCTTGACTCTCCTCTCCCCCGCAAAAAACAAGTCCAGTCCATTTGCTCAACTTCTTTTTAGTTTCTTAGCAACCTCTGAAATATGATATGTCTTGTCCCTTACCTAGGGACAAGAGAGAGCCAGCTCAAATCTACAGGAACACTGAAGCCGCTGAAACACTTTAAAAAATTACCCCAGACTGGATGTCTGCAGACATTTCCATAAATTCCTGACCTTATTGCTACTTCTCAAATCGCAGCTCTGCTCTTTGCACCTCCCTGTTGTGCCTCGCAGAAGGAGCTGCAGGGCAGCCGAGCCCATATTACCATGCCCAAAAGCTGTCCTGGCACCTGCAGCGTTCAATTTCTGGACACCTTCACATCTAATTTCTTAGTCCTCCTCTGTTGTATTAAATGACAAATCATTTTGGAAAGAAAATGGAAGTGCTTAACAACATAATTCTATCTGAGTGGAGGAAAATTCAAGCTAGCTAACAATCCTATCAGGTGGATGTTCTGTAAGTTGCAGGATTTTAAAGGGCACAAATACTTAAATATACTGAAATCTTAAGATCAAGGATTCAATTTGGTGCGACAGGTCCTAAGCTCCACTTAGTGCTGTGCATTTCTCTGACAGGGACCACGGGGAAGAGAAAGAAACATCTACTGTTTGGATCTTGAAAGGCAATTTTGCTTTTCCCTTAGGCTTTTTTTTAATTCTTTTCTTACGGAGACTGAACTCTGGGATGCCTGGACAACTGCTCTTCAATAACTCCTTGTTCATAGCATGTTCCTCGCCTACGCAGTAAAACTTGGGACAATTTTAGAAAGCTCCTTTCTTCTGCTTTAGAAGACAGGTGAGCTCCGCAGGTCTTTCTAATTTATTTAAGAGGAAAGTCCCATTTTCAGGAGTTGGACTTTCCTTTTATCTCCACAGACCAAACGAACCACACTTTGCCTGACACTTGGTTAATTATAAGCAAAATTGCCAGCACATCAATACAACCGAGAAAATCCCCCTTTCAAAAAGCTAAAAGAGCTCATATCATAGTAATATGTAGTTTAATGTAGTTTAGAAAATAAAGGCAAATACTGGATTAAAAAAAATTGTTCATTTTAGACTTTTCTTAATTATACTGTTCAAAATTATTCAAATTTATTTTTCATTGAATATAAGGTTTCTACCCACAGTTTTCCATAGCCAAACCAGAGGCAAGCATAMAAGATAGAAACAGCTAACAAACTCAGTGTTAAGTTATCTAAATATCTGCTACCAGGGTATCTGGTACTATCCTGAGAAATAATGACAACCTTAGGAAACCACATTTTGGATATGAAAAAAATTAAAGATCTACTATATGTMACTTACTGGAGATTTCTGGTTGTGACAGAAAAAGTCCCCTGATGTTATTAGACTTAAACTCACTGTTGCTATTAATGGGCAGCCCAGAGCAGCGTAACCAGACAACGCAGCTGCCAATTTGGACCACGATGGCCCCAGATGAACAACGTGCTGTTACTGCCACACATAACCCTCGAGGACATGATCACCTCTCTCTCCTCATTTAGCCAAAGTTGTATCTTTACATACTACCATGGATACAAAAAAGGGACCAAGTCCATTAACCAGAGTAAATGAGATCTCTGCAGTTTAAAAAATAGTAATACAGATAAGTTGTAAATCCTAACACAGCCAGCACAGAATCACAGTTACTGTGGAGGCAATTAAAGCCCGAGCTTCCAAAGCTTGACAGGCCACTGTTTCAGCTTCTGAATTACAGCAGGCTGCCAAGGATGCCCCAATGGATGGGCAGTCACACAATACTCAGGTTTAGCAACCCACTTCCCCCTCCAAAAGCCTTGCCCCCTTGTCCCAGCTGTTCTAGCTGCGAGGGGAAAGGATTTAGCAAGCCATTTCCAGGAGGATTTGTACCTGTTTCATCGGGCGAGCCCGGGGAAGCGCTGTCCTGCGACAGCGTGGTCCAGCTGGAGTCCTCGTCGCTCGGCACCAGGTTCTGGATCCGGTGCAGCGCGCAGTCCGTTTTGGCCCCCGTTTTAGGGTGGTCTTTCTTAGTCTCGGGACTGGAGGACACCATGGCCACCTGGCCATCCTCTGGGCTCGACAGCTTGTTTTGCTTCCGGGGCAGGACCTCTCCGTTGAGCAGAACGGTCGAGGCCTGGCCGTTGCTCTGCGCGCAGTTGTCCTCCATCGCGACCAAGCTCTGCTCCAGCTCTCTGGCGGACGTCTCCAGATCTGCATAGTAATTCAGGAAGCTCTTGGTTCTCCTGGGCTGCGAGGGCAATATTTCACACCCGGGGAAATCCTGGGGGACTGGCTCTTTACCTTCAAACTTCTCAGAAGTCACGTTCACGCCTGCAGTGGAGCTGAGGTTCTTGTTGGGATCCTGCTGCCCCTGCTCCGCGGCTTTCCTCAGCTGGTTTTCCCCATTCTTCACCAGCTTTATATTGGCAGAGCCGCTGCCCAGCAGGGGCTGTGCTGCCGGATCGGAGAGGCCCATGGCCGTCTGGATGCTGGTCAGYGCGTACTTCTTCCTGCACTTCGGAGGGGTGCTGTTCTTGCTCTCGGTGTGCTTGATCTCCGCGTTGAGCAGCTCGTTGTGGGAGGAGCGCAGGTGGAGGGTGGTGGGCGGCGTGGCGGGAGCATTGCGGTTCACAACGTCCGTCGCGCTGCTGCTGGCCATAAACACCGCCAAGGCGTCCACGCCGGAATCAACTGCGAACGCAAAGGAAACGCTCGTGAGGCGAGACACGCGCTTAGACAGCACGGCACGGGGCTCCCGCAGGGCAGGCAGGGCGTCACGCGCCCGCTCCGCAACGGGAACGGTACCGTACACCACGCGGGTGAGAGAAGGGGCACGAGYGCAGATTGTTAAATAAGCAACAAAAGAGACAGGAAAAAAAGGAGGGAGATCATCAGGACCACGAAGCTGAGCAACAGGCAGAAGGCTTGATCCTAAATAAACGAGGCACTTTAATCACGTCTCAGCTCCTACAATCCAGGCAGGACAAGGGGACAGGAGAGGTGCCCTTTACACAGGCCTTGAAGTTCAGAAATAAGCTGTCCTCATGACCATTAAATTTTAGTATTTTACCACCARATCAGATAGGAAGTAGGAGAAGCATTTATTTATTTATTTATTTATTATCAGGTTGCAGGCAAAAAATGCTCCTTTATAACATTATCTGTATTCATTAATTGTCTATAACATAGAATTTGGGTATAGTTAAATTTAGGCATAACTGGACACTCTGCTGCTATAGCCCCTTAAAGCCTGAAATTTCTCTGCTGTTGGTCTTTTTWGGGGGGAGGGGTGGAGTGGGAGGTGTTGCAGGGGGCAGAGATGGACCATCTGAGACAGAAGCCAAATAGGAGAAACAGGGCAGGCCAGCGAGGCACTAACGTGTACGTTTTGGTAGCCGCAGTACTGCATTGCGCAATACCCTATTTGATCTCCACGAGGAAAATTTTAAAAAACCCTGGCAAAACACCCTGCTGCAATTTAGTCAGCTTAAAAAAAGGTCTGTTCCAGGGACAAAGCCAGCTTACTATTTTTATAACTCATAAACTTCCAACTTCAGGGTAAAATGCAAGTCCAAGAGAGGAGTGCACAGATTCTTCAGATAAATAAAACCATGCCTTTTCTCCTTGTGGAAAAGACTGATTTCAATCAGTCTGGGCTACTGCTCACATTTTGCAAAAAATTAAGTCTGTTCAGAGAAAAGTCTTTTAGTCTGTGATGACTTATTGTTTTTACAAACTATTATTTGTTCTTCTCTTGCTTATTTATTGCAATTCCTCGGGTAAATACGGCTACCACTAATCTCCATAAACACTCCAGGAACACCTCAATTTGCACAGCRTAGTAGCTGCTGTTGTTTGACACCTGGCAACTCAACTAGAGGCCAATTAATAAATCACTYCCATCTGCCACAACATGAAACACCCTTCCTGTTGTTCCCAATTCTCAGATAGTGCCAATTGCTTATATTGCACATAAAACTGTGTCTGGGGCTTATCCAAAACCAAAAAGCTATAATTTGAGCCAGCTGATGACAGATCATTTCAGTCGAGTTGTGCTGCGTCCTTGTGCATTTGATATACAACAGAACAAACTGCTATACAGATCTGCAGATTACATAGCGGCTTTAAAAAACACATACAAGGAAACAGAGCAAAAAGGATTGCTTCAGAAAGAGATGTATATGCATGAATGTTGCTAGTCTTCTCTCCCCTTTGCTGTGCTTTCCAAGTTACATACACCATTCCCTTTTACTTCAAGCTAAACAGACCTCTTTCCTCCCTAACTATCCACCTAGAACAAYTTCTAAAACTTGTTCAAAATGGAATTGAAGCTCAGTTTTACAAATTATCACACATGCTACTTCCTCAAGGTCCTGCCTGTCCGTGTAGACCAACTGCAGAGTCCTCAGAAGACTCACTGTCCCACGCATGCTGTGCAAGAGCCATCAGCCTAGCTAACAGTGAGCATCTTACAGACCTGTTCACTCTTAGCCACAGRAGATCTCTAAAGCACAATCATCACATTATTTAAAGAAAATGTGTAATGTACTTCTCCTACAAAAGAAAAAGTAAATAAACATGCAAAAATGGTGCTTTCTACATCTCACAGGGAAACAGCTAAACCTAGTGCAAGCAAGGTCACACCTGATCCAATGTAACGCTCCCAAAGCGCACAGCTTAACCCAAAACCATGTCATGGCCTCTGGTTATGGGTTGGCTGCTTTTTATGAATCACTTAATGTCTGAAGTTAACCTGAATCACATATTAAAACACATCTATCCAGCTGGACATTTTTGACCCACTGCCTGGCCTTTAGAATTTACRGAATTATCTGTCATCTATGGATTTCTCTCAGATTATATACACAAAATGTTGTGTTTTCAGCAAATTAAAACAATCTTTTAAAACAACACACTTCACTGGATGCAGCTACCTTGATCCCTGTTTTCTAGCAATTAACTACTACATATAAAGTAACACACAGGGGACCTCGCATTTGTATTTGGATGTGCAATGAACTGCTAAAAATAAAAAGGGTACATGACGTACTTAAAGCATTTAGCAAAAGGAAAATAGACAGTTGTTTGATTTCCAGTACTGCGGAGACCAAAAGACTCCCCGAAGCAAAACAAGCCATACTTAATATGAAATCTCCATATGGGAGTGTCTTCTGCAGCAAGGAGAAGRAGGAACCCAACAGAAGGCTGCAAGAGAATTTTGCAGCTTCACCTGCACTCTGAGCTGCTCTGATCCCGCTCGGAAGGGAAAGTCGCTCCACAACCCGCACAGCTAYCCGGGAGGGTGTTTCTAGCCTACAACACCCATAAGAAACTGGGGGGCCAATGGATGATCTGCACAGCAGTGAATTAAGTCACCACATTGCCACCCAGTTCTGTGAAACGTGTTGCCCCCAAGTCCAAAGCTCTGGGCAACCAAGCAAGGACATGGACCACCTCCTTTCCCRTCACTATTCCCATGTTGCTGCATGTCTTAAGACCTCACCCCCAAGGCCTAGTGAGACAGAATTTGCTCCTCAATGGAAGCAAGCATCTATTTCATAGTATTGCTTTGGAAAAGAGRAAACCAGCAGAGTAGGCAAMGAAGAATAAAACACAGAAAAATATRTRTTATTTAGTGCACATAATCAGTTTGCAAAAACTATAGTGCACTCCAGAYGCAAGCAACTACAGCAATTCATGCAAATATTAACTTTGGTACAGAATTTGTTTAATTAGTCATGATATATAGGTCCATACCAGACTAATGCTATTYTTTCTTTAAAGGCTAAGCCAAGAACACACACTGATAATTTCAGAGGAGATGCTGAGCCTCACACATTTGCCAAACTTACTGGGTACTTTCCGTATGAAAAGAATTGTCAAAACCACTTTTGGGATCAGGTGCCAAGATCCCACCCAATCCTCAAAGCAGGTGCCCAGCTGGCCCAGGAAGAGTTTCTGGAAAGCCCCAGGTAACTTCATGTTCTTGACTGTCTTCACCACGAGGTGCTGCACAGGAGGGGTCACTGCTCCCCCTGAAACGAGCTCGCTGCTTGGTGTGACTCAAGGTAAACCAGCAAAGCGAGGAGGGGTGTTATCACTTTGACATAAAAAGAAACAGGCTGGTGTCCCAGGCAGTGTGAGGATGCTCCTTGTCCCCACAGCCCCAACTGGACACCCAAAGCACAGGGCTGCTGCACTGCTGGGATGCACCATGAGGCCACCTCATGCTGCTGAGCATCTGCAACATGTCCCAACGTGCTCATGCAAAACCACTGTATTGTGGAGATGCAAAAATCACCTCCCAAACACCCGAGCCACAGCTTCCACCAGGGAAMCCACCAGCGCAAGACACATCCCAGCCAAAGCAGATGGCAAGTGGTAAGTAACAGGTAAGTAAACCGAGGCAGGCACGATAACAAGAACCACTGGGGTCTGGCTAAGAGCCATGAATAATTAGGACATTAGCATCACTAAGGATAATTTGAATATTATTTAAATTTTGCTGCTTCCAGACAGCTTAAGCAGTCAGAGGATCTGTCGCAGGGATTCCCTAATGATTCCAGCTTGCTCCTTTTTTACAGCAAACCCCAAAGTCTCAGGTGCAAAGCTCTAATGGTTAGGAATGTAACTACAGGTAGAGATAAATACACTTTTGCCAATCTCATGCACCTAACACAAAAAGACCCCCATTTTCTGAGCATCAAAATAATATAATTAATACTGATATTGGTATAGCTTTTATTTGAAAAATAACAAAATTTCATGAAACTTGCAGAGCTGGAAAAATGATAAAGAATATATGAACAAATGCAAAAAAGTTTATTGCCCAACATTGCCTTAAATGCAAGATATTTATTTTCATTACATTGAATATACAAATGGCTTTAGAGAGCTGAATAGAGAGATCAGAAAGACACTGTTAAAAGGAAAGCGCTTGCTCTTTTTTGCTTACAAGTGCAAAATTAAAACAAATACGGGCCCAGCAAGAAGRAGAAGAAAAAGAGAAGGAAGTTTCACGTATTTGCATAGCAGAGTCTTTTAAAGGGCATCTGACCTGGAAGTACTTCTGACATGGCTCACGGGGCTTCAGCAATGCACCAGGACATAGATTATAATTTGAAATCTGAAAAGAGGGATCATTTAAGAATTAAAAAAAACATAAAAGAAAAATACCACATTATAGACGTTCCTGAGCGATGTTACACACTCCAAATAAACCCTAGGAACATAACAGTGATCATCTTCTGAGCTCACAGCTATTGGTCAAACGTAGCAAGTTTTTTGTAGTGGGACAGGCTAGCGTACAGCTAATGTGAGCAGGCTGTTAAAAGCAACTACTACATCATTTTTCTCTGTGCATGCTTTCCTGAGAGCACGAGTTCAACTTTTTTCTCTGGTYTATGCAACCTGCTGTAGCGAAGACTTCAACGGGTTAGAAAATACGTGGAAGAGACTAATTACCTAACTAGAGCTTACTCATGAAAGTGTACCAGCCCTGGCAACATCAGTGCAGCAGTCAGGCACATGGACACRAGCAGCCTGCAGACCTAGGCTGCTGGGCAGATGTGACTGGAGAGAAGGATGACGAGCAGGCTAAGCAGCTCCCTCCCACACGGAGCAGGTGCTTTCATTGCCATCTTTTTCCAGGCAAAGCATTTCCCTTGGAAGTCTCTGGTTCAGATGTGATTGATGCCCGTGCTGAAGTACTGTGCAWCTATGACTATTCTCTGCAGCTCTGCTTGGGAAACACAGCAAAGAAATGATACAAATCTTCCCATAAAACAGATTTTCTTTCTGTGGGGATATCTGCTGAAGACAAAAACGTTTATGATCGACAAAACCACCCCTTCTGCTCGCTGCCTTGTGCGGCGCCTCCCATTTCCAGCTATTTCTATTGCAGCCAGTCCCACCGGAGTCACCATGCGGCACCAGCCGCCGCTCCCGGTCCCCCGGGGCACCCCGGCAGCCGCGGCTGCCCTGTAATTGTGTTCTTCCCTTCGGAGCTAGACACGCTGCCAACCGACTGCAACAGCCGAGCAGCAGCGCTGTCTGCGCTCCAGTGACGCCCTTAGTAATGGAAATCCACACGGCTGATTTGACTTCAAATAATGTTATTAGGCTTAAAGGAAAAAAAAAAATCAGCTGAGGATCCTGCGGTGAGTTCTGGCACGCAAGGGGAGTGTGCCTTCCTGCCTGTCCTTTTTGTCCTCTCTCTCTCTTCCCACACTTCCATTCAAATTCCTTGTCCAGCAAAAATTCAGGGATGAGACGCCTCTCAGAATGAGATTCTCTTGGTCACAAATTAAAAACAAGACCAGGCTTGATTCTTAGCTCTTTTCCTTATCACCTTAATATGATATCTGCATCTAGATAATCCGTGCATATTTGACTATCTAATCAAATACTGTGTTGCATACAGTCTACCTTTGTCAGTGCATTCTAATGGAATATTCTTAAATCAAGAGAGCACCTACATGAATAAAAAGCAGTAGTTTCATTTATATCAGGCATAACCATTATATGCTATCAGGGTCAAGTCTGCAATTAGCAAGGGCAAAAACAAGATGACATGGTAAGTATTTTTAAATTTAATTTTCCTCCTTTAATTTGATTGTCCCCCTGTGCCAAATGGAACGGCCTGGCAGGCAGACACAGTGTTGTCGCTGCAAAAAGATGGAGCGGGCTTCATCTACCGGCTGCTGCAAGCACAGACAATAAGCCCTTCTGTCACCACATCTTTAAATTCACACAGACAGTTGCTTTGCAAATCTCCAAGTCATTTTTTAATCTGCTTGTGTAAATTAAATTCTCCAGCCCGAATGTTCTTGATTTTTTTTTAATCATCATATGAATATTCAGTCACTGCACTACAGACGACACTCCAGCCTATTTATTAACTGCAAATAATTCTCCTTTAAATGAGTGTGCTGCACAGAGAAGAAACTCGCCCTTCCCTCTCTTATGTGGACTGAGACACACACCTAGAAAGCACAAGCGGGATAGACAGSAAAGCAAGTAGGACTCAGTCTTCCATACGCCACAACTTCAATCTCAAGGACCACCTAGAAACAACTTTTAACAATTCTCAAGGTAAACACCGTATGGACAAACCTGGCCAGAGTTATCAGACCAAGGCGCATAAAAAAGAAAGCAAGGATAAAATTAAATCTGACCCATGTATTTCTGCTAGGAAAAACAMAGAATCCAGAATGCTTTCTAAAGCACACGAGCTACCCAGACGCCTAATAAAGTCATAAAAACGAATTGCTGGTTATGACTAAGACTGAATTCCGACCAGAGAATTTTCAGCCTCCATGTAAATCTAACACGGATCATTCAACAACTCCTAAAWCAGGAAGCAGAGCTATTCAAAGGATGATTGATTCCTGCACCGGGCTAAAGCAACTGGCAGGATCCATCACTGATGCTGGCTTTCCAACTGCTCCTGTGGCACTAGCCCAAAACCAAGCTCTTTGAGCAGGAGATGGGGCACAGAAAGCAGAAAAGAGATCAAGCACAGGCCACAGCTTTACTAACAKGGGCAGCAAAAACGTTAACCGAGGCAGAGTCCGATGCAATGGATGAGTCAGGTTCTTGCATGGAAGCTGTGCTAGACCATAGAAAGGGTCCTCCCCATTACCCGGCTCCCRCACCTCTCGCCTGGGGCTGTGCTGGGGGCAGCTCGTGAGCACCGTGCAGCTCGTGCACGCTCCCGCAGCACGGGCCGCGGCGGTGCCACCGGCTGCCCGCACACATGCACGCCGACTCCGACCCGCCCGTCTCTCTTCAATATGTTCCAGCAACGAACCCACTCATGGCCTGCTATCACGCTTTCATACACGTCATCTGCCCTCTGAACTACATATAATAAATTTATGGCTGGTTACTCACTAGGCTGCTACCAAACTTACCCATAAATGTCTTTACCTTCAAATTAGTGGACTGGCAGTGGCTTTGAGCCCGCTATTGCAAGTGCTTCATGACCGAGACTGTAAAATACAAAGCATGGTACACCACAACTATTTTCTTGCTGTTCTAAGGTTATACTTAGTCTCAAGTGGGGATATAGAGACATCAGTTTGAAAATTAAATAAATGGGAAACAATCTCTCAATGTAATTTCTACAACTCTACATAAAAAGAGATGAAGAATAAAAATGTGGGTATATCAAAAGCCTCAGTACAAAGAAACTGAAGCTCTGATTTCATTAATTTGCAGTGTTTGCAAATCACAGAAAATTGTTAACAATAAGCAGAATCAAGTGACCAAAATAATAAACTTCCATATAACACAGCCTACTAAAAGTATTCCATGAAGGTATCTAGAACTACATTTCAGCACCTAAATAAGGCARACATGATTTTAAGATAAAAATAAAGTTCACTGCATAGAAAGAAATAAATCCCAGCAAGGCTGAGCATTTGCCTAAAAAGCTCCAAGTTGTCTTCAACAAAATCTTAGTGGCACAAACAAGAAATACTTTCAAATATATAAAGAATTCTCACAGCAATTGCTACAATACTTCTTAACCTGACAATTGCTGAGAAGCTTGAGAGCCACATCCTACAGTAACTGCTGAATGTCACTATGATCCAAGAATAGAGGAATGACCTTAGTCTGGGTCTGCTTAGCAGGTTGAGTTCCTCAAGGAAGCTGTAGTAATAGCTGGGACACTTTTACCTTAGTGCTTACAAACAAAACAAAATCACATGCTCACAAGGCAAACCAAAGTATCAGATTTGCTTTAGGGTTTCCATAAACTAAACAGTTCAATCCATAATAAAGTGGAAGGAGAACAAGAGTAACCGTGCACAGCTATATTTACTAGTGTTCGGTTTGCTAAAGCGAAGCTAAACTTGTGGCTAAATTTCATCAAGCAGGGAACTTGGCAGTAAAAGGCACAAAACAAGCAGAAAAGAATAAGTTAGCAGAATTATCAGCCTGAATTTCAATGAGGCACAATGCAACTGTAAGTTCCTGATGCATGGATAAAATAATTCCTTTTTTTCTCTTCCTATTCTGTCTTTATGAGATCCTCTAATAAATGGGGTTTTAACTACATCTGTGAAATTTACATAGGTAAATGCTTTTACATAAGTTTTACTACACCTRTAGCCTGTGGCGCTGCCTTTCCCTCCCCTCAGCACCCAGTCCCGATTGCACCTTCTCAGCAGCGCTACAGAAASCTGTGCTGAGGTTTACAGGAACATCGTCTACCAGGGCCAGCCAGGAAACGAGACGTGAAGGGAGTCTCAGGGGCATTCAGAGGGCCACCACCCGGCTCTCAACAACAGAGCTGAGACTTTCCCTGGACGAGCCTCCCTCTTCAGCCCAGAAGCAGGAGACTGCCCGTCTGCCGATGGCCACACTTGGGAAGCTTGGGAAAAACAGAACTTGGAGCATTCCCGGCAGGAAACCAAACCCACCTYCCTGCAGTCACTCCCGCGCTCTCTGCCATGAAGCACATTGAATTATTTATAAACGGAAGAGCTCTGGCAGAGGGGATGAGCAGGAAGAGCAGAGGCTCCGGGYCCAGCCCAGAGCAGTGCCACCCCTGGAGAGCATCACCCTCCATCTCCACCCCAGCTGCTGAATAGCTCATCCGAGTGGTATTTCCCCAAAAAACTTTCCTCAGCAAATCAGCGCCCGCCAGAAATCTCCAAAATAAAATCCAGTCAGCTCTAATAATTCTACAGGAAGAATTATATCAATAAACTATTCCATATGGACGCTCACCTGGAGAGATTTTGAATAAACAAATACAAAATAAAACACAACACTACTGCTAACCAAATGAATTATTACACTAGGGACAGGACATGCCAGGACAACCCATTCAAAGGCTTCTTCCAAGCACACAAAAGACTTCTGCTATATACACAGAACCAAACGTTTTGGCCTCAGTATGAGAGAAAACCTGAGGCTACTTGAGCACCATGAACCATGCTGCGTTTTCCGGAGGGCTGCCGCAGTGACCGCAGAAATGTGGTGCTTACGACCAAAGAGAGAGGGAGAAACTCGAACAAAGGCCAGGAGAAATACAAGAAAGCAGAGCCTCATTTGCAGACCCCGATTCTGGAGGCGTTACATCCACAAGTCTATCCACAAGAAAAGCATAGGAACAAAACAAACAAACAGAACACCACAGAAGGGRGGCTGTTGGGCTGGGATGAGCAGCGCTGAGCAGAGCCGGGACTATACCCAAGACTGCCTTCCTTGTGCTTGGTAATCAAGAGGGAACGCTGCCCTTCAGAAGTCTGCACAAGAAAAATAGATGTGTTCAAAAAACCTTGCCACGACAAAATCAAAACTGATGAATTCAAGCCTTTAATTTCACATTTTAAACATCTTGCTGCCTCTTGTAATGTCAGCATCAGCATTTCAAACATATTGCCTGCCTAGTACTGTCTTCACACAAGCTGGTTTTGATTTAAGTTGATTACAAGTTTCCTTGGATATTAAACCCTTTTCTACTCTCTTAAGGATACGCAATACTATACTCACGAAATTCATGAAAACACTAAACAAAATATTTTATGTCATAAATGGATTAAAGATCATCTCAACACAGAGAGCAATACAATTGCTGTGCTCCATACAGATCTAATATTTTCCTTCACAAATTTTATTTATTTACAAAAAGACAGTGAAGTACACACAAGGAAGATAAAAGCCAGAATATAAGGCTTAAGACTACTAAGTACTTAATGGTACAATATTAAGATTGAAAAATTAGAGTAAAGCTCTTCCCTTTGCTGCAGTAACCRAGTCTAAAACACAGTAACTGAGATCCAACAACTCATTATTATGCAAGGAAAACAAAAGTAAAATGGCACATCACTATTCTTCAATGATCTAGATTCCACTGGAATGATGCTACCTTTCAATGATCTATTCTACAAGCACTGCCACTGCTCAAAACAAAACAAAAAAACCTCTGAGAAAGTTAATTTGCTCTCAGCGATTTCATAGTTATCAGTATTTCTCAGAGCGGACAATTTCAGTGCCACTGCTGTTGATACACCTAAGGCACTTTYGTAAGGTAGTAAATACTGCAGCAGAAACAGAAAGTAAGGCAAGTCTTCTGTCTTAGAGACCATGACAGCTTAAGAAAATGGAAATTTTGGACAAGCCTCTGCCATTCTTTGCCTCCTGGTAATAATTAGGTTCTCCTAGTAATAACTTAATGTCCATTATTTGTTCTAAGCAGGAATGGGSAAGACTTTATTATCTACCTCTGCATATCATCATGTTACCCTGTTTAAAGTTCTGAGCTTCAGGGCTAAGCATGAGACATGGACACCATCTCCTGAGGCATGACTGAGAGATCAGGATTAAAAGCTCAGGCCTGGACTAAAGGCCCAATGAGTTGAATAGATGAGGGTGATTCTGCACTCTGGTGCTCACCAAAGAGAGATCTCACTCAAAATCCTAACATTCATTTATTTCCAAGGTTTTAGTGTAGTCTATATCACAATATTACCACCCAGTTGTAAGTTCTCACGGCTGTCTCCTGCACCATCAACACAAGTATTTGTGGAGCCAAACTAAAGCTGGATGCCTGCAGTGATCCAGGTTTTAAAATAAACACTCAAGCAATAGAACAAATGAAATGCAGATGAGAACTTTRAAGTTGCTTTTGATTCCAAGAAAAATATACATGGAATCAACTCCTCTCYGACAGCAGGACAAGGAGCACGTACAAAAGTGAACCCAACTGAGCTTCACCTTGGAGCACATGGAGTCAGAGCAGCCTTCTGGCTCCGGGGATCTGCCACATGCTTCTCCAGGGAAAAATCATTTCACATAGCTTTTGGCAGGGAAACACTCCAGTTCAGGGGCTGCATTTACACCAGCATTACAGGCAGCCACTTACTAAATGGAAACGGCAGGAGAAAATGCTCAGGAGCAACTTTTGAACTTTCACAGAGGACAGTAAGAGATAAGATAATATAAGGCAACACAAGAGAGAATAACGTTGAACTCAAGTGTAAATAATCTGGAGGTGTTGATCGCAACCATAAGCAATTAAAACAATGCTGCATTTTAGGACAGACTCAAGTAGTTTAAGTTGAAGGTGCATATTTCTAAAATCTTGGGATGTGAGTGATGAGAAATAGCAGCTAAGCTTYACTTCAAGCAGCACCTACCTACTTGAGGCTGAGGATCTCGAACCTAAAACACAGCACAATGCAGTAGGCTGAGTCAAGTCCCAAAACCTTTTTTTAAGGTTCTGGAAGCCAACTTTGCAATTCTAAAGGAATCAATATACTTACCATCTAGGCATGTATGCAATAGTGATGCCATTGAGTAGAATATATCAGCATCCCTTACAAAGGCTATCTTACAACTCGTAAACTTAGCAGCCCTCAAAGCAACGAAGTGACAAATAAGTAGGGGCAAGTGCATACGTACAGGAGCTGCTTGGGCGGTAGTGAGCCCCCGGGTAGCGCCTGCCCATGCTGCCGGTCAGCACATCGCCGCGCGTTGACGGCCGCTCTCCAGGGACGCGCTCTGAACGCTCAGCTGCGGGGGGAACAACACACAAAACGGACCGGTTAGTACAACTGCTGCATAGCTTTTTTCATTAAAATGCTTATGACCCCGACAAATTCCAGGATAACTATTTTTATGAATTATTCATAGCCATGTTGTCAGTGGAGATGAACTGTTATGCTATCGATGCAGCACTAATTTTTCATTATTGTTTGGTCCCTATAGCTTACACAAATTTTAGGTCACAAAGAAGTCTTAGGTCATACAGCGCCTGGTTTCGGACAGAACAACAAACAAGGCAAGAGTTTGCTATCAGCTTAAACTACAACATCGTCTGAATTTTATAAAGCCAGCACTACAGAACAAGCTACCTTCAAGTTTGCTTCAATTACTTGCATGATCTTCATGAGGACTAACTGGACTAATCCTGATTTAACATCTATACTTTTAACAAAGTTTTTTTTGTTTTCATCCTGATTTGTTCGTTGGTACATGCTGCAGATTACATGGACTTGAGCACTAACTAGCCCATTAATTCTTTGTCCTTCTCAAGGTCCATCCAAGCAAGCAATGTTTGCATCATATATGTGTGTGTGTATATACGTGTGCTCACACATATGCATACATAAACATACATACACACACTAGCTACAATAGTAACTCTCATATAACAGCTTGCCAGCAGGCCTGCCAGCATGTGCCCAAGGAAAAAGGCTACGAAAAAAGGCAGTAAGTTACCTACAAAAATCACCCAAGCGAGCCCGACCACGCCATGCAACAGCACCCACGAACAGCTGCACATGGGAAAAACACAAGAAAAGGCTACTCTGTGTATTTTCCCATGGACAGCTACTCAACAAACTATATTTCAGTAATGTTTGGTCAATGTTCTGGCAGAAAAAATAATCCTACCTTTAAAATATTGTTTTAAAGGCCAGGAAATAATCCTGCTAGAGAATAGGCAAGGGCATTTGGCCTTCTGCTGTTTCAGAACCACGCTGGGAGGGAAAACAGCTCCCACACAAACAGCCCCATTATAGCAGAGCTCAGACAGCAAAAAAAGCTGATTAAAAAATAAACAAGAATTTTCAGCCTATAGAGCTGATGGATGGCTCACCTAAAGCTGAAAAAACATGTATACAGTTGTGYGTATAATGCAAATATCTTTCTGTGCACAGCTTGCAGCTGCCTGGGGAACAGTGCAACCAGCCATGCTCCAGGACCAGGAAAGCCCTGGTCTAGCCCAAAGTCCTGGGCACTTTTTCATTTCCCCTCCCAGGGAATTCACTCTGCTCAAAGCCCCGCTTCTCGCGGGCATTCTGGCCCGAAATCCTCTGCCTTTCCGGCCGACCCGATGCCTGCACAGCCTCCCGGGAAGGCCTCGCTCCGATGCTCCCGTCTCCTCCAGCTCGGCAGGGCCCCTGCTCAGCGCACGGGCTCCGCATGCTCGGCGTTACTTTGTGGTTATCATGCAGCCTGCCCACTTAGCTGAGCCTCCCACAGGCTACATATGGATGCGTGGATGCCACTGTTCCCCTCTCAGTGCTATGGGGTAACGACAGCACATGGAAAATAACCCTGCTGTGTCCCTACTTCACATGGAAAGGTTTTGTTAGAGAGCTCTCAGCTCCTCAGAACTGTTCTTCTGAAGCTTAGTGTTTCAGTACTTCTACAGCCAGATCATCCAGATCAAACTTAAGCTCATCATCACCCTGACCCTAAACCCCTGCACCAAGGAGATATATTTTCTCATTAAAAAAAAAAAAATACAGCAACTGTTTGTTTATTCTACATCATTATCTCTATGTGGATTCTGTTTCATTACACAGAAAAAGAAAACATCAGGACATTTTATACATAACTAAATAATCCATATATATTTTAAATGCAGAGTAAAACACTGTCTTTACTAACGAGAGCATGTTACAAATCAAGATAGCTCCATTTACTCCATGCAGCTCTCTGAACTGACATCAGCAAACGAGCTGATATGAGTGTGCATCAGGAAGTGTGAAATCTGGGAAAAGGCTGGAAAATTCATCTTCCAGCTTGCAAGCCACGCTGAACCTGGAACACGGGAAATCAGCGAGATCAACAAGATACTAAGAGTGTAATAATTCTCACCAAAGTACACGGACATCATCTGGCAGCGCCCTATTCAAGTGTCCATGTCCTAAGACTGCTTTCAGTAAATATTTAATTCTAATATCCAAGTTCTCTGTGCATTTTACAGGGAGCTTTGGTGCCTGCCACAGATTTCAAGACATAACTTGGCAGCAGAAAGTACCAGATGGGGCTATCTTGGCCAGCCAAGCCAATCCCTGCAGGTCCTGCAAGGTCTGCATCTTTCTAAAAAGACAGGATACAGTGTAGTGAGGGTCTGCATGAGACTTAAGACACACAAATTCCCACTGACTGGCATTCCGTGGGGTATAGGAAATAAAGGAAATCATAATGCCTCAAATCACTCACCCAGAGCCCTAACAAACTGTTCGGTTTGCAAGGGGATCTCTGCTCTTTTTAATTCAGCCTCGCTCTGTTCCCCCCCCCCCCCCCCCCTTTTCCAGAGGCCTTGGCAGGATGCTGTTATTTCAGTCGTAGAAACAACAACGTGCCTTGAACGTGTCAAATGAAGATCCATTAAGAAATGTGCAAATTCAAAATATTACTTCTACAACCTGCTGTATTTGAGGAGGTGAAGATGTCTTAGAAGATGTTAAGGTACTGAATTACCCTATGAAACTTTTCTTATTCATAATACTAGGAAAAAAATATTATCTGTGTTGCACAATAAATATAATTGCTAGAGCTTGTGCTGTAATGTGCCATGAAGTCATTACACAAGGAGAGCAATTATCATTGGAAGCGCTGATCTTCCAGTAAGGACTAAAATCAGACAGTAATATTGAGGGTTGCAGTTCTGAATCTCATTCACACTCAGTTAGCAGCATCAGAGCCAATGGGAAACAGCAGTAAATCTGAATGAGAATATAGACGTCTCTCCTGAAGGGAAAGATGTTGCTCTGCTTCTGCTGGGAAGCTTCTCCAGCACCAGAGTTGCACCACCTGGTGAGTCCTTCCCTTTTACCGCTTCTTTAGGAGTTAATAAAATTTTGCTGCTGTCCTAAGAATGTATGCAAAACCTGGGAACTGAGAAACCTCATCAAACAATTTCTGTGTTAGCCAGCTTTCAAATAACTAATGGGATGGGCTACAGCTTCCCACTTGATGCTAACAGATCTGCCGGTCCAAAAATGTTCATC
Organism: Eudromia elegans; assembly: GCA_003342815.1. Classification (NCBI taxonomy): domain Eukaryota; kingdom Metazoa; phylum Chordata; class Aves; order Tinamiformes; family Tinamidae; genus Eudromia; species Eudromia elegans. Next base: position 1,547,323 of record PTEX01000042.1, read on the forward strand.
AACTATGAAGAGCGGAAAGCAAAAACAAAATCACCACATTTTTCATTTTGTTGTCATCCTCCTTTAAATATCGGAATAAAATAAAGAGAATGATTTTATTATTCGAGAAAGAAATTCCCAATTTATCAATCTTACCCGGTTAGATACAAATAGCACTCCCAGTATTTTACTGTTTTGTTAGGGCTATGGGCATAGCAGATACCCACTGCCAAACAGCCACAAGTTCAATCGCAAACCCTCATGATTACTGGAAGGGAAACAGCCCAAACAAAAAAGAAATCAGAATCTGCACCTATTTTTCCTTAAATGGGAAACAGCTCCTTGTTCCACCATTTATCAGGGAGGCAGGTCCACTCTGCAAGTGCTCCTGTCACAGGCCCAAGCAGCCTCCAGTACCTTCCTACTCTGAGGAATCAAAGACATAGGAAATCTGCAATATTCATACCATTCACCCCTCCCGTCACCCAAGTGGGAGTCGTTATTTTTAGTTCARTTCGTACGTCACGTCCCCAGCACTCAGTCCTTGGCGACGCGGTCCAGCAGGGTGCAGGTCACGCGTGGGCACCCGCGGCGGGGAGTCCTCGCAAAACGGAACSCTCTCACCCACGGCATTGAGACAGCGGGTCTGCAACTGCTTCACCACCGTCAGCCCACCGGCTACACTGCAACTCTCAGCAGATGAACCACGCTGAAGCAAAGTTCCTTTCATGAAAGGTAACTTTATCTGTGGCCGTGAAAGACTACAGGACGTTATCAGYCTTTCTTCATGCTTGATTTTGATCTCAGAAGTATTATCCAAACTTTCCCAGCCTGCACAAGCCCAAGAATATATCCACGCAGGGACCCGGAGAGCTACCTTGCAGCAGAACAAAGCCCGAGAGAAGCAACAAAAACTTGTAAAAGCCTCACCCTGGCCCTCAAATCCAGCACATGTGAAGYGGTCACTGCTAAATTTAGGCTAGAAATCAGAATACACCTAACCAGAAGAGAAACCTGGTCCAAGAATCATCTGAATTGCATAATATGATGGGGTTAAGCAACTGCCTAAGGATTGAATACAAGATTATGTCTACWCTTTCAGTCCTCTCACATGATTTTTTTTTTCCCAAGAAATTATGCACAATTTGACTATGAAATTCACTGAGAGGTTAACAAGAACCTGAACAATAATTTCAGGACAAAAATCCAAAAGCATTATAAAACTGCATGTTTAATGAATAACAAGAAAAGCCAGAATACAAATAYGAAGTTTAAGAAAATAAAGATTTTGAGAGTCAGGTTTCAAATTATAAAATGACTTTCACCCAATACAGTTTGGAAGAAACCTTACAAACAGATTATCTAATCTTCCCTCCTCGAGATTTCCTGCACGTCTTAGTTCCCTGAAGAATGTGAAACCRGGAAAGATTGAAAGCAGAGGAAATATTGAAAGCAGATGGCCTGTTTCTGAGGGAGGATTCAGGATTTCAATTTCCACTAAAAAAAGAAAAAAGTTCTTAGACAGTATTACTGTAGCATTTTAAGCAGTCCTTCCCCCTGGCCCCCAATATGGATACAGAGGAAAGAATAGAGTCCAATCCTGCAGGACTTAAGCACCTACATCACAYTTTGGGAAAGTAAGCAGTGCTTTCAGACTAACAGAAGCACATCCCTGGGTACCTCCTCCCCTTCCCGTTCGTGTTTCATATCACACTGACAGCCTTTGCAATACAGCATAAATTGTGCAGTACTTTGACAAGCCCCATGACAGATTTCACTGCCACTAAGCACTGAAAAGGATTCCCAACAGCCAAAAAACCAATATTTATTGAGTCACAGGTCAAGATACAGCATCTTGTCTGTTGTAATCACACAGAAGTTATTTCTTCATTTTAATGAACATATTATTAAGAAAAAAAGAAATTGCTTTTCCATAAGTAAGCATCTGATCAATTTGAATCAGAATTGATTTTTTTTATCTGCTGCTTCCTAACCCTAACTGCATCATGTATGTCATGTTAAAACATTGCAATGCTTCATCTAAGAAAGCAATTCTGTTTAATAAACTTTAAAAAACACCGTTCATTTGTATCTCATGGTACCATTTTGCACTCGTTGCAGAAGTGAGGCTGGTGAAAATTAACTAAATGGTTCTTATATTTTCTTTTCAGGTGTCTCCCCTCACCAGTCCCCTCCCGCAAGGCGAGGGCTGTGTCCTTGGTTTGCAAGGACAACTGCTACCAGTACAGCCAGAAATGCATTTCCCTCGGGAAGCAGGCTACGCTAAGGCAGTAAAAATGGTTTAACCATGTTCTACACCCCCCACCCCCCCACCCCACTACATGTTCTCATTCTGATGGATGGTTTAAGCCCTGCACAATCCAACCCGTGGGTAGAGCTACTGCTATGAACCAATGCAGACYCTTGAGCAGTGCCCTGACTGTGCGCAATGTTTCCCGCAACCCAGTGGTTATTCCATCTCATGTTCAGTAAACATAGAGCAGCAGCAGAAATGTCCCGGGAGCCCTTCCCAAGCCGCTCCAGGGGCGCCCCAGCCAAGCAACAACTGTCACAGGTAACTGCTTATGATTTCAGCTCCTTCTGCGCCCAGCGTGCCAAGAGACCAATACGGCACCCATCAGAACAGGGCTCGTTAAACCTATCTCCTATAGGCCCCCCATGAAGTATCACAGAATATATATTTTGGACCAAACTCGGACCTGAAGCCCAGATTCAACCAGCTCTGTATTCARTAGTTTTTTACATGACCTTTAAGAAACTGTTTAACCAAAAAGGGGTCACTAATATAAGTATAGCGAGAAACAAGAAGAATCATTGATTTTCTATACTAGTCTGTAAAACAAATGAATGATTCTGACTCAATTCTCAACAGAGAGGCACAGAGAGTTATTACAGAAATAACCATCTCAGCAGAACTGAAGTCTTGTTATTAGCAATAGAGATCCCACTGGGGCAAGGAAGATGATGCTGATGAGACCTATAGGACAACCTGAGCTACTGCTGTGTCCTCACTGATTTTAGTCTTGACATAAACCTTCACCTTTAAAACATATTCTGTAGTCATTTTTAAAAATATGATTTGGTTTCAAGCAAGCACAAGTAACCATATTCATTGCAAATAAAATGCAATAAAAACAGAGTCAAAGATAATATGTCACCAACCTAATTTCAAAGAACGGAGGCAGATGCAACCAACAAACAATCAATTGTAAAGAATCTAGTGTCACATAACAAAAACGTTAATTCACAACAAGAGCACAGAGTAATTCCATTCCTATGTAATGGAAAAATCAATTATTTCTAACAGACACCTGGATCCATATATCAAAATACAAGCAGGAAAAAAAGCCTCTTCCCAAGCCGGGCTGGYGTCCTAAGCTGTTATGAGACAGGACCATGATGGCTCAGACATGAAAGGTAYAGGAGCTGTGAAACAGACTTCAGGTTCTCCCCAACTCTGCACTGCAGACCCATGGYTTTCCCATAAACATTGAATCAGCAAGAAGATATAAATTGGGATTCATCTTTACGTTCTAAAGTTGTATGGATGAGAAAAGCATCCAGAAACAAACAAAAAATCCAACAAACAGCACACAATCTAGTTCAGAGAATAAAAACCAAAACCATATTTTTAAATTTTGCATGTGTTCAGATGACATTAAGGTCAACATTGCAAGATCTGCATGCTGTATCACAGTCAGATCCTCGCCTTCTGGTAAAAGCACAAGTCAAAGCTGTGCCTTCTAGTACTCAAAAATACACAGAAATCTTTGCCAGAAAGAGTGAGAGAAGCCAGGTTATCTCCCCACCAAAACACACTCCATCAGCAGACCTGTGACTCAAACTATGTCCTAGGACTTAATGTATTATTCMATTTTACATTTGTTCTCCCATCTGGAGATGGTAAATATGTAAGACTGAAAATCCAAATCTCATCTGCTATGTAGCTTAACCAAAAGTCCATTTTGTTTAAGCAAAAGATAAACTCTAAATCTAGCCAAACTACAGTCCATTTTAAAGAAAAATCTGTTTTCCCTGTCCTTGATTAAACATTCAAAAACTATAAATCCTAAAGCAAACTGAGACAGAACAGATAATTTATGAGCAATAAAAACATTCTCTTTAAGTAATATTTGTCATTCAGAAACATGAAAATGAACCTTTTAATAAATCAGATGAAATACATTGTAAGTCTAAAACTCATTGAAGAAATTAAGAAAATAACTATATTCATTTTAACGCTAACAACGAGAAGCTGSTGTTTGTTTTCTCTTCAAACTGTTCATGGAAGGAGTGACAAAATGCAACAGCTCTTGTTAGACGAGTCCTCTAACCCTATTTAGTGTCACCTTCTGCAGTAGTGGATCAGACTTTATATGGGACGTTGGGGGAACAGAGATTAAAATACACATTAGTTGAACATTTTCCTACCAGGAAAACTTTAAGGAATTAGTGATTGCTTTTCATTTCCGAACTCTACGTGCTTTATGGAAACAAAAATTTCTGGGAAAAGTAGCAAGGCACCAGTCTTTTCTCCAGTTTGGGCTTGCTATTTCCTACCGCTATAATTTTAAGGGGATTCTTTGCAAAACAGAGAGTCAAGCAGGTGGATCCATCTGTGCTGGACAGCTCTATTTCTATGGTTAGCCCTCTTCTTATAAGAGAAATTTAATTTGCTCTTGACAAGGCCTAGTGCAACTACAACAGAAACGTTGGTTAATCCAGTTTTTAAAAAACACGAAACCAACCACCACCTGCTGCCAGCTCAGGGACCTGCGAAGCCAGCGCCCACTGCAGACCGTGCCGGGCTGCTCCTGCCTGGCGGGAAGGAGGTTGTTGGCTTTGATCTTCCTCCTCTTCAGCCTCGTGGCTTTGGGAAAGGGGCTGGCAAGGTTAGCTTGCACGGAAAAGAGGTGCATTTTCTGTGGCTACAGCCAAGCAGGAGTTGCTCAGCACTGAAACGGGTTTCAGGCCACAGTAACTCTTCTCTCTGAAGCGTGTATTACACGAACAGATGCTTTGCAGCAGTGAAACTGCAATTTCGTTCCTGCCTCTAAATCAGGCAGAAGCACTTCAATGGCATTTTCAGACGTGCAGGCAAGTCTCCTTCCGTTGACTTAAACAAGCTCCAGTTTAAATGCACTTAGTCTAGATGCTGCTTCTGGAGAAAATGAAGAGCCCGGCAGCTCCTCCACTCCTTGGGGGCGGTTGCTTCTCTGAGAGCCCCAGGACAGAGCCCGGGCTGTAGGTCAGCGCTGGGACACTGTCTCTGCCGCAGAAGGGAGGAAAATGAGCTCTCTTGTTGGCATCAGGGAATACGACAGGTTTTAAGGATTGCAYTGCTGCTCCTGCATGTGCTATGGTAGCAGCTGTGTGCTCCTGCTATCCTGCAACTGTGCCTGCGGTGGGGAGGAACGYGGGAAGGGGAAACATCAGCCACGTGCAGGACGGCAGGGATGCAGCTGCCCTGGGAACAGTCACCACAGACTTCCCAACTTCCAGCTTCTCAGAATTAAAGCACTACCTTGGCCTTAGGCAGGAGAACTGGTGGGTACTGCAGATGCACAAGAGTCAACATACAGCATGGGTATAACAGGGGTGCAGCTTTCAGGCGCCAGTGCCCTCTGCAGCCACACACACATGCAGGTATCARCACTTCCAAGGCAGCAGTTTGGGAACTCAGCCTCCAAACACCTTTTAAACAGAAAGTGCAGATCTCACCGCACCCTTCTTGATGAAAATTTCCACTTCTTCCTCCAATTTAAAAATAGAAGAATGGAAAAAGTCCAGTATATCATCAATACTTAATAAGTACAGTATGGTCATATGCTCCTCTATTTTAGGGATGATTTTTTCTCTTTTTCCCTTCTGAATAGCACATTATCAGCTCCCAGCTCTAGTCGATTCCCGAGCGCCCTGGTGAGCCGATGGTAACTGCCCTGGATATGCCGGCTGCTGGACTTTGTTTTGGGAATGGAAAAGGGGCTAAGTTCTGCTCTGCTGTTTCCAGGGATCTTAGCTTGGAAATAATTCAAAACAGAACAAGCAAACAGAAATGATGATTTTCTTAAAACAAGAGCCTGTTACCAAGTTGCACTTTAATTGGACACRCGTGAAGGATTTTCCTGACATAAAGAAAAGAAAGAGAGTCATTAAAGAGGATGGACGATAAAGTTGCTGTCACGGCCTCAGGAGTTTCTTGACATTTTTAGTATCTACCTTTTTGTGTCTGGAAAAAATATCTTGTCTTCTTCGACAGCAGTTCTTGCCAAATCCACAGAAAAAAGTATTTTACACATTAACTTACTTACTGCCCTGCTGCAAGGAAAAGAGGAACATTTAATTCATATTTAGCCTTCCCAAAGGTTTGGAGCACAACTTTTTGAAGGTCAAGAAGACTGAGGAGAGAGTGAGRCTTTCGCTTCTCCCATTCCCTTTCCTTACATTCTGGAGAGTCTCTTTCACAATTATTGGTTAAAGCACTGGAACACAAATGGCCCCGTTTTATTTATGAGCTATGAAAAAAATATAACAATTAAGAGATTGAGCCAYGCATTATTTGCAGGAGGGGGTCCCACCCTTCCCCTTCCTCATTAAAAAAAATTATGCTGGGAAATGACCTTCCAGTCCTTACTACTGGAATTATTTGGTATCTTGAAAAATATTAGCAAAGAGAAAAGGCAGAGCTAAGAAACTGCCATTTCAAGCCACTCTGGATGAAACCTGCATTTTCCTATTGGCAAGTGCCACCCTCCTTCACCCCAGTTATTGACCCAGGACTCCTCACACACCACRGCGGGTCCCAGGTGCCAGGATGTCTACTCTGATCCTCCAGCTGCCACGTTGATGTAAATCCAACCAGAAATCAGCTTCTGTTTCTYGGAGCAATGAACATTTTTCCATGGTCCAGAGCTGGCTCCAGCCCACCTGGTTGTGCTGGGTCTTGTGCAAAGAATYGAAGGGTTCTCACACTGCTGTTGCTCCCACAGTTACCCATAAATCATAATATCCTGCTGGCAAAACCAATTAAGGAAAGGCAACAGCACTATAGCCTGGGGGAATTGGTATTTCCACTGTTTAGYAATTAAGCTTCCTGAAGCTGAACCAACTACTCAGGATAACAAGCTGCTCCAGAAACACCGTCGCTGTCCCGGTTCTYGGCCTCAACACATACATCCAACCTATAAAAATAATATAATGATGGTTTAAACCTTTGTGACAGGCTCTGGTTATAGCAGCAACCTCTCAGCYGTGTTTCATACCCCACCCACAGCAACAGGAAGCTTTTGCTACTCAAATAGTTTCTCCTCTTGATTCAACCATAGCATCAACATGAGCCATTTATTATATTCCTTCCATTCAGCATCTGTGCTGCAATTTCATTCACTCTTTTCTTTAGGTTTCCTACCTAGTACTTACAGATACCCACCCTAATGGTCTCATGTTCCTGAGGTGAAAACAGACTGCTTTACTGCCCATGCTGCAACCCTGTCCACACAGCYGTGTTATCTGCTGGGCTGCTGAGTCCCTGCCCACAACAAGGGATTAATCCTCTAAATCAGACTGGGAAATCCTGCAGATACAACAGGCAGAACCAAGTCCTGCAGGCAATTTCTGTGGGTAGAAGGAAGAGGAGAGTGCAGGAACCTGCTCTGTGTGTGTGCCCATGTTCTCCGGCAGGCGGCCTGCAGTGCCATGAACATCCCCTGAAAGGCAGAACTAGCCCCGTTTCCATGCCTARATGCAGCCCTTTTCTGCAGCTCCCAGCACTGCTAGGACCGTGCTGGCAGGTGGCACTTGCAGCAGCACCAAAGAAGGAACTGCTGCTGTGAAACTGCCCCAACACACCCAGGCTGAGCCTCTCCTTCTCTGGGTCACGAGACCAAAAGCGCAGCTGGGTGCAGAGATGGGTCCTCAGGGCTGAGGACCAACTTGGAGCACGTGCAGCCACTGCTCCGTGTTTATCCTGAGCGGGTGGCAACSAGGCTGAGCTTCCTTTCTGCTCCTGCTTCCCCCTGAGCCACGCGSTAGAGTCCTCAGAAGCCCAGAGCAGGATTTGCTGCGACTGCTCAAGCAGYAAAACAAAAGCACCTTGAAAATGTCCAAAGGGCCAATTAGAGAATGGAAAAAAACATACAGACACACAGAAGTGGAAAGCAGGCAGCCCGAGCCAGCAGTGGYAGGAAGGCACAGCAGTCTGGACGGGCTCTCGGAGATGTCCTTCTCKGCGGCCGAGCGGGACCGTTCCCCAGGCACGGGTTACGGAGCAGCGCTCCCTTCCACGTGGGCACCGCGGCTTTGGGAAGGGGCTGCAGGCCGGGYGGTCTGTGTGAGGCACAGGACAGGGACGGCGAGCAGCCGGGGCCTGTAAGCAGCCGCAGGCCCCTCGAGCAGCGTCCCCACGAGCCGCCCCCTTGGCGCACAAACCCTGCTGAGGGCGGGTGGCTCCGTCACCTGCAGAGAGGCCGTGGGGAGGAGCTCGCGGGTCACACGCGCCTGTCCCACGCACGCCCGTGTCAAAGCCGAGGGCAATGAGCAATGCAGGAGGTTGGGTCCCGCCACACGCCATGCCCGGGGAGCCCCAGGCACCGCTGCAGCTCAGCTCGTGCTCGCCCCGGCCCGGGCACACACAGGCTCTTTGGGCATTCTCTCTCGCTCGTCTCCTGGTCTGCACATATGCTAACGGGTCAAACCCAGCAAAACGGGAGGACTTGTTGCAGAAGAAGCAGGGACAGAGATACAAAACACCCCCACGAGAGGATGTTAAAACATCACCTCCTCTGCTCAACCAAAGAGCTCCACCGAGCCCGTCAAAGAGCGCTTTGCCAGCCAGGCAGCTCTGCCTGCTGATGCTTCCCAAGTGATACAGCCCCGMTACATCCACCGAGCTCCAGCTTCACGGAGCGCCAGCTAACGCGGGAAGAACGAAGGAAAGCCTTGCCCAGCTTTACCTTGTGGCCTCGCCTGAAGGAAGGCAGGTTATCAAAAGAACACTGCAAAACTGAACTGAAATGTGCATTTGAGTCAAAGCACAAATCCTCCCATAATGTCTTAGCAGAAGTGCTATGCTGATCGCTCCCATCACTGACCAACGCTCCTTGCTCTCTCTTGCTGTTCTGCTTTCCAGTTTACAATGCYCCACCGTGCAGGTGTCCTTGACACCCCAACTGCCCGCCTGTCTACACGGGCACTTCGTACCCAYGCTGCGGGACGCAGCCGCCTCGCGCCATCCTCCTCGCGTGGCCGGTCTCCACGTTAGCCCAGGCACCTCCTCACACTGCTGCTTTATCGGGCCATTTACAGCGCCCCACATCTGTGCCTGGGCCCCACAGGACTACACAGCTACTTCTTCCACACTGTAACACACAGCATGCAAACCTATGGGGAATGGGGGATCTCTTATTTATACATGGGCTGAGCTGGAACCAAGCCAGAGCTGCTGTAACTGTCAGACCTGTCTCATCAACATCGTCTCCAAAACAACTTAAATAATTTTGTCAGATAAAAGTGTCAGCAAGTGCTGGGATTATTTCTTGTTCAGGACAGCTAGTAGGAAAAAATCCTATTTTAGCTCATTCCTTCATTACTAATCTTTGCTGACTCACCACCTAGTGCTGATATCTTAAATAAGTAAAGATGGAGGAAGTGTACAGCAGCTCTCATCTCAGTTCCCACCACGGTAAAAATATTCAGACTTTTCTYTTTTTGGTGAAGGCTGCAGGATACCAAGGCTCTGCAGTAATTCCACCATTAATTGATCTCCCTATTGCAGGTAGGAAATCAGGCAGTAACCTGACAGAAATAATGTTCCATTCGTCTTCCAGAATCAAATGTGCCTCTCCCCACTGTGYCAGGCCATCAGCTAAGATTAAAGCCTCTAAGTAATCCATCCTTTTTATGTTAATTTCATTTTGGTTTTGACCAATTCGAGACCACTGMTGGAAGAGAGCCAATTTCTCTTATGGGGGGGAAGGAGGGGGAATTAACKATTGCAGCAAAAACATGATGGAAACATTTCACAGGATATTAATTAAGAGGACAAAGTGACACAGTATCATCAGCTACAGAACAGCCACCACAACCATTACCTAAGGAGCAAACCCCAAGGATAGCTGACTGTCAGATGACAAGATATCTGGTAATTACAGACACGTCTGCTGTTTACCTAAGGCACATTTGGGTTTTGTCTACAGCAGGTAAATCRCTAACAGCGACGCAAAGCGTTGCACTGGCTTCAGATGGGCCTTCACTAAATCTCAGCAGTGAACTGTTCAGAGCCTCCCAAAACTATCCGAAACGTTTCCAAAAGCAGCTAATAACTATATTTTTGTGTGTAATAATATAAAATATTGTATATTATTAATGCGGGCTCGTTCAGTTTCTTCCTAAGTTCTCCATGCTTAAGATTTCAAGACCTCAGTGTTACTAGCAGGTGTTCCTGTAAAYCCATGCATAATGTTATGCTTTTGTTTAAGCAAAAACTTTCTGAACATAATTTTGTGAACTGCAAAGAAATTTCCCTATGGGACATTACACACAACTTGATTATATTTCCAAATGATTATACTCACACTGTGCACCACCTGCAAAGTGTTCCAAAATGCAACTACAGAAGTTAACAAGTTAGAGCAATATTTTCGAGCCTACAGTAAGAAAAAAAAACAGTAAATTGCCACAGCCACTTTCACATCAGAAGAGACCTGACAGTAGCTATTACCAGCTGCTTCAGAAAAAAAAAAGCAACAAAAGCAGCAACAAAATCAAWATTGAACTTAATGTTTGTTTGTCCTAGTTGACTTATAATCCTACTCACAGGCTAAATAAATAAATAAATAAAATAAAATCTCCTTCTGTTGCTACATTTAACACACCTCCCCCTCCCCGAAACACTCCTGGGACCCCAATCAATCAAYGCTGCGCTTCCAAATTAAGTCTAACACACAGTAGGGCCTTTTTTTCCCCCCCCCCAAATAAAATATAAATATGCATGACGGTGTTTTGTCTTGGCACCTACACCACTTCCCCATATACCCATTTGGAGTGTAGCAAGAATGTAAACTACGCTTGGCATTTTGCTTGGAGGAACACTGCAGGAATTTAGGGTCAGCAGTCACCACAGGCTGTAAATTTACACAAAACAGTAAGTGAACAAAGCAAAAATGTAACCTCTTCAGCAGAGATGCAAGGGCTTGATAGCTTATTAAGTGAGATCCTATCATGGCTGGAAACTTGTCAGCAAATGCTGTCCATTGCAGAAAAGTYGTATGTGTATTGGTCCTCTCCAGCTAGAGTTGTGATGAAGATGTGAGGTTTTATGAAGGTTTTAAACCTTAAAAAATGTTTTTTAAAAAATAAATACCGGAAGGCATAATTAGTATCAGACAAGCAAGTATGTTTAAATCCTAGAGTACAGGATTACTAAAAAAGCCCTGTTGCAGCAGTAACAGAGCAAGAGACAGTGCAGACACCTTCTTCGTCCTCCCACAGTTCCAGGGCTTTGAGGAATTCTGCAAAGCCCCCAAAACTGGGCTAATTCCGTGAATCCCAGCACCGAGCGGAGCACATGAGTGTTTTGCATAAGCCAAGTGAAGGCTTCTTCGCATCATGTCTCTTAAAGGACACAACTCCAGGAGAGGGAATCGGGGCAGGAGCCGCTTCCCCACAGCRCCAGTCCCATGTGTCCACCTCTCTTTTAGTGCCCAGGACAGCAGCATCCAACTCAGGCAGGGAGATAAATAAATAAATAGTCAGATTCCACCAGACCTCAGGACTCCCTGGAGCTGAATCATTATCTGAAGTAAGGAAGAAAGCAGATACCTGTAACCCTGCAGCTGTGTGAATAGAGACGCCTGTGAGCAAACATCTCTTCATGTGAGATATCACAGYTTAACTAGTATTTGAAGGCATCTGTATCTGGGATGCACTAGTTGAAGCAGTCACTAAAGAAATTTTGTTAAATACTAAGCTAAAGGAAAATCATAGCTGACACTAAACACAGTAACAGCTCAGAAAACCAGAAGAAAATATTTCTTTGAACATTAAAAGTGACTTTTACCTTTACACATAAACTGCTTAAACTCTGTAAAAAAAAGGGATTTAAGTCATCAGAAAAAACACAAGCACCACAAATAACACCTTCAGCATCTCCACAGCTATGTTCAAGCAACCTGAGACAATCTGTAGTTTCTTTCACAGGTGCATTAATAACTCTCGTTTTGACACTGCTTCAAGGCTCCGTCTCTCCCTCCATGTGTCCTGTACAGGCAAACCTGAGTAAGGAGGTGTCCTCCTCCCCAGTTTTCTTCAATTCTTACACCAAATCCCCTGGCTGGCGGGAAGTTGGCACAGCATTTCCAAGTTCACGGATGAAAGACAATGTGCAAGTATGCATTTCCATCAGCAAACATCATCTGCACATGCTACGTCATGCTCTCCTTCACTTCAAATAAACCCAAGGCATTTACACAAAAAAATGGCTATTGCTCTCTATGGTAAGTTGCTGGAGGGGTGCCTCACTTTAAAAAAAAAAAAATGCTACATCAATTTAATCTCTCAAAAGATGAGAGTAAATGAGTAATCAATACTCACACTTGAAATGAGCATAGTGACAAGAGTCTCTTGGAAATTCTTGGAAAACCAAGGGCTTATAAAGGGTTCCAAGGCAAGCAYTGAGCTGGTGCAGCAACACTGCAATCAGCAGCAGCAGTTCCCCACAGCAAAACCTCTCAAGGGAGATGGCAGGTTGGGCTCCTCCTCACTTCCTGACCTTAGAGGCGAGCTATGCACAAACATACAGCAAATGGGAACTCAGTTTCCCATTTTAGATCAGGAAATAACAGCAAGCACTGAAGAATGATCAATTCTTGAGATGTCAGGAGTCACCGTTTTCTTTTGGCAATTATGGAAAACTACACTCTCTATCTGCAAAGGACAGAAACAGATCCTTATAAGACACCATCTAACAGAACGAAATAAACACAATGAAAATGCATCTATTTACATGAGCTTTTCCATAGCATCTAATGTTGATGCCGAGTTGTGGGATAGTAACCTGGGTTCTGCACCCACCATAAGTCTGGTTCCGTTTCACCCCTTTCTCAGCACACCGTTTCCATGATCACACCACCAGGGAGCACAGAGTGGGCACCATCCTCCACATTACCATCCTGGAAAAGAAACCCACGGCACTAATACCCTGTGGAATTCACACCACCCCAGCAGCCCYGGCATAAAATAAGCAACAGGATTTCCAGCCAAGCGGAGCCCAGAACGGGAACAGCAGCAAAGGCAACAGCCCACAGGATACTAAGGATGCGACAGTGAAAAAGCCTTATTTTTTTCCTACTATGAACAGAGCTGAACACCCACCGCACTTAAAATTTGGGTAATTCTAGCTTTGAAGAGCCCCAGCAGATCACCTGCTCCCAAGCCTCAAGAAATGCCCGACTTTCCTGGAATTAAAGAAAAAAACCTAGCATACCTCAAATCTGACCCAGCCGTATCCAGCAGAATCACAAAACCACACACCAATTTCCCTTCTCTGCAAGGGGTCCTTCTTGCTCTTCCCCAAAAGGCTGTTTGGATTTTGAGAGTGCCCCTGCTCAGGGGGGGTTCTCATTTATTTGCCAAGTTGCTGCGTATGCCCTGACCCTCACAGACCAAATTCAGCAGAATATGGCTCCAAGCTCTYCTCTGAGACTGGACCCAAAGAGTCWTCTTTGTATTTAATTCCCAATGAAGATCGAAAAGCAAGTGTCAGAGCTAGCAAGGGCAGAAGGGCAGGCCCATACGGCCTAATACGGATGATGGAAGGGAATAGGGATAGTCCCTAGCAGCAGCTATTCACTGACTGAACTACAACATGAATTTCCATCCTCCTCAAAGCCACTTGGCTAAAAGGGYGCTCTTCAATCTCCAAGAACTCCTTTCCTATAAAAGCTTCTCTACCAGTACACACTCATCTTCTCTTGGCTTCACTTACACCTGGGTTCAACTGAAATTGCCTCAAATTCGTCAGTGCTCGTAAGGGAACAGCTTGCAGAGCTATATGTGGTCCTCAAAACCACAGAGCGGCGACATTCCGTGATGTCACTTGATGCTCCGAGCTTTATGTCCAGCAAGCAAGGACATAAACACACAGAAAACAGAGATTGCAGTAAAATCACGGTGCGCCTGAAAGGAGGCACTTGGAGAGTACTTGACCTAAGAAACAGTTACTCTGGATAACTATAGAAGAGCTGAAGAACAAGCAATAAATTTATTGTGAGGATGGAAGGAAACCAAGCCGACAGCAGTCAGACATGCTAGACACCATGTGCAAGTCTGAAGGTAAATGTATATTTTCCTTTATAGATGACATTACTCCAAATGTATTCATTTTATTTCCAGTTCTATTAGAGATCTAGTGCTAGACAATAGTTACTTGGCAGTGTGTTATCTAACCCAACTTCTGTATTTTGATAACACTGTAGAAAAATAAAATTCAACACCAAATTAGCACAGGTCTAAGGAAGGAGAATTGCTTAGCTTAATTCCATCATCTATTATTGTGCTTGCAGCTAAACACCAGCGACAGCCAAGGAATATAATAGCTGCTAGATTTGCTGAGCTGGTTTCTTAGAAGGCAGGACGTGGAACAAAAAGAGTATAATTGCAGACCCATTAAGAGACAAACAGTCTCAGTACAGACCAGTTTCTTATCACAGAAGTTTGATAAATCTCTATGGAAATAACTGGTTCTCTTTTGGCATGAACACCAGGRAAAGAGAACTGCAGCACTATTAAGTAAATTGTGCTCAGCAATAAACACTTCCTTGCAATCCTGTCTGGGAAGCAACAGCACGAATACACCTGAGTGACCCAATGCCTGATTCCAAGGGGAACGGGTCTCTGCCATGGCAAGCGATGCCTGCGTCGCCGCCCATGACTTGGAGACAGAAATCCAGGCACCACTCCTTCATGGGAAGCCAGCCCATTTCCTCAAGGAAGCACTCACAGCCCTTCTCTGTGGAGCCAAAGAAGGGCAACAGACRGGCTCTCATCCTGCCTGATCCAAAAGGAGTTTATCAAAACTGAGGGCCCTGCAAAACCCAGCGAGCAGAACCATTGCCACCCTTATAGAATCCCTGCAAGTCCGAATTTGTGCCCCACCTCTCCCCCGAGGGCTCAGCATGCCAGACGTGCAGCCACACAGCCAGCTGTTTGGTTACCTATAACCTGCCCAGGTTGCCCACGCAGCACACGGGGCAGGTCACCTTTGGGTCCCCTCAGCTCTGTGCTGATGCAAGGGCACAGATGTGCTCTAAGGAGGAAAAAAAAAAAATCACTAAATTTCCACTGTGCATTTTCAATTTTTAACTAYGGGGAGAAATAAAACCCTCTGCTTGGTAAAAATGCAGACACTTCTTTACTAAGCCAAAAATAACACCAGATGGAAACTCATTTAAAATTCCTACATGCTTAGCTCTCTTTCTGCAAGGAGGTTATTACTACCAGCTAGGCAGCCCTAGGAAAATCAATGGAATATGAAAGTGATTTACATAATATCTAATGATTGGAAACAGATGAAAACTAATGAAGTCACAGTGATTGCTTTCAAAATGGCTTAATATTTACTTAGAAAACAATGAAAAAGTGGYAGAAATATGATGCTGTCCCTGGAGACAGACAGAGGTTTCAGTTGCAAAGGCTGCCCACCCTCCAGGGGAGCGGGCAGGTCCCAGCAGGCAGGAACACTCCTCGTCCTGCATGGAGAGCAGTTCTGCGGGCGGCTCATCCAGACTCAGGAGAGACCTCAGAGGGCTCTGCAGCCCTCATTAAAAAGCACAAAAAAAAAAAAGCCCAGGACCCTCAACACAAAACAAGCCTTTTGGTCTCATTTATCACTGCTGATCTCAGCTACAAATTAAGGGTAAAATCTAATATTAAGACGACTTTGCCAGGAAGGTTAATGTAGCACTCTCAGAGCACGGGCAGTTGTCCTTTAGCTCGTCAGGTACTGCAGAAATCCAAACAACGGCACAGAAAGTCAGGTGCTAATATGCACCATTTTGCAAAGCCTTCTTTATTTAGATTACTATAGAAACTGGAAAGYCAGATTATGGTTCATATTTTGAATGTTTTCATGGCCATGGTCCAAAACAAACTCTTTGYAACTCTTCTTTAAAAAAGAAGAAACGATAAGCTAGTATATTATTGACTAAAACAGAGTTGAGTCTTCACTGTTTAACTTGATACAGAATTCTTACACGTATGGACAAAACATGGAGYAACCTGTTCAATATGACTCGCATAACATCAGAACAGGATTCAAGTATTATATACCATGCAAACTCYATAAAAATGGCACTTTTTGTCATTATCTCACATCTCTGCTAACATATTTTAAGGCAAATCGCTAAGCAAAACAGAATTCCGCCTCTGTGCACAGCATGTCTGCTTTAGCACTAGAAATCTATATAAACCCAAAGCTCATTTCCCAGCAAATGCAGTTTCCAGTGCAAGAGTCAGCGAAAGGGAAGAGGCAAGTAAATGAAGAGTGCAGGATCACGTGCTATTGCTATTCCTGGKATTCCAAAGCTGCAAAGCCAGGACAGGAAAGTAAAGTACTTGCTTGCTCAAAACACAACATGAAAATTGTATTTTCAAAGCTACACGTATTGATGGAGTCAGAAACTGCAAAAGCAAAAAAGAACAAGAGTTAACAGTTCTGCTTTTGCAGCTCTCCCACAAGGGCTGAAGGGAATTTTAATGGCTCCACAGTCATATTAATGGTACCAAATAAACAGTGAAACGTTGAAATGAACTTCTGCAACACTCTTTTTCCCTGCAACCTTTATATATAACAAATTAACTCACTAAACAAAAAAAGCTTCCATGGATGAAAAGGGGWCCAGCCCCAGGCACTAGTTAGTCTTTAGCCTTGGATCCCCGAGACTAGCCCCTAAGCCGCATCCGATGATCCAGTCYGCAGCGAGTAAAGCGCTCCCCACTCACAGGCGCTCTGCTCCGGGCCTCGGGCGGCTGGACACGGCCCCGCCGGCAGCTCAGGAGCCGGCCCGCAGCAAACRCTTCTCCCGGCATCGAGATCCGTGTGTGGGAACTCCGGTTCCTTCTCAGCTAAGGGCTATTTTTATTGAGGAGGGAGGAAATCCTCCCCCCTCCGCTGCAAATTTTTAATACATCCACAATTCCCAAGGGGAACCATGCAGGACTGTGAGAACTGCCGGGCTCCAGCAAGAACCTTCTCCTTCTCTGGACATCTTCCAAACCCACCTGGATGCTACCCTGTGCCCCGTGCTCTAGGGGCCCCTGCTGGAGCAGGGGGGCTGGACTGGATGATCTCTAGAGGTCCCTTCCAGCCTCAACTACTCTGTGATTCTGTGAGAACACTCGGAGGTTTGAGCCAGCCACCAGGAAGAGCCCAAAACAACAAGGGGAAGGGAAGTTTTCTGCACAGCGGAGTGAGAAGCCCTCTTTGCCACGTGCCCCCTCTAAACACGGCAGCCAAGGCACTCGTGCCRGGGCTCCCACTCCTCCAGCTCCACAACTGCCCTCTCCCACAGCCCAGCTCCCCAGCATAGCTTCCACCGCCTCCAGCAGTGCTCCCATGGCACCAACCCGGTCCTTGTGCTGGGCACATGAGCTGCCCACAGCCCAGCTCCCCAGCACAGCGTCCACCACCTCCAGCAGTGCTTCCGTGGCACCAGCCTGATCCTTGTGCTGGGCACACGAGCTGCCCCCAGCCCAGCTCCCCAGTCCAGCGTCTACTGCCTCCGGCGGCGCTCCCGCAGCGACGGGCTGGGCCACCAGCAGTGCCACGGCATACCAAGGTGCCACAACCCAGCATCAGAAACACCCCCAGCCCCTCAGAACGAGCCGGGTTCCCAAAGCCAGACAAAACAGCGGAGCGCAGGAAGGCACCGCGGCGGCAGTGGTGCTGCCCCATGAATGGGCCCTTTCTGGCCGCTTCCTCCCGGCACCGTGCGCTCCCGACATGCCCGCCCCGTCCCGGCTCCAAGTGGCAGCGGCACGGCAAAGGCCCACACAAAGGCGTCCTGTTTTCACTCACCTCTTCACRTCGAGGGCATGAAGGGGCAGTACCGGGCAGCGGGCCAAAACCCAGGAAAGCAGGAATTCTGTGCAACAGGACGCGCTCGTGCAGCGCTGGGTTTGGGAGTGCACCGAGGCCGGGAACGCGCCCTCTCTGCTGCACTGAAGGTGCCTTCTGCAAACTGCCACAGCGTAACATTACACAGCACAACGAATTGTAAAAAGCAAACAAGAGGGCTTGACCTGAGCTTATTAGATAAAGCAAAACYGGAACATGCTTCCTACCTGTGGCTTATAATCCTCCTTATATTCCTTGCTGCTCAAATTCAGCATCACAGAAGGAAAACAGGACACTAATTCCCCATTTCCTCTCCAGCTGCTGCTACTGCCAACTTAGGGTGACCAGCTGGTTTAAAAGGGAGGAATGGACACGCRGGCCTCCCAAGGCACCTGCCAGCCACGGGCACAATGGGGCCCCGCCATGACAGACCCTTCCTTGTGRACTCCTGCTCCTCTGCAGCACGGGGGGATTTACAGCGGCGCTGCCTGCGGGAAGCGCCCTGCACAGCACTGCACAGCTCCCCGACATGCTTGGGCCCTCCAGCCCTCAGGCAGGCTCAATCATGTCTGAAGGAGCCTCAACTACCAGCAGCCTACGCGGTACTCTGCACTATGCTTTCCTTGAAAAAAAAAAAAAAAAAAAAAAAAAAAAAAACACAACACAAAAAAAACACCACACCACCACACCCTAAAACAAACAAAAAAAACCACCCCACCATATATTCTGATATATTCTAGGGTTATTTTTAATGAGTTCTAGCCTGTGCCTTGACCTTGGCTAGAGCACCCTTGAAAAATCTCCCCTTTTTATCCATGGCAAATAAACCCAGGTTGTCCCTACTGCAGCTCATGAAAGTCACAAGTAGCAGGAGGTGGAGGGCTGGGAGAAGTATCTAGAAAATTATTCAAGGAGGGGACAGGGGAAGAGAAAGAGAAAGGGAAAAAAAAAACACCACCACGAGAGCTGCAGAAATGCCCCACAATAATTCGCTCCTAAACCCAACTCGGGCCAGCAGCCACCCCCACAGTCCAAAAACCACTGTTCCTTCTGGACACCTCCTACGCTCCTGTCTCAGCACTGATTGTCTCAGGGACAACATCAGAGAKCTTGGGAGCTGCTGCACAGGGGATATAAGGTCACCCCTTACACCTCCTCCCCACCCCACTACAAACACAGTGGCTGTTCAGCGAGAGCCCTGCCTTATTTGCGAGGTCAGGAATCCTCCTGAGCGTCAGCAGCGTCGCCGCTCAGGGATGCTGCAACCACCACCCGGGACGGCTCGCTGCTCTGCTGCATCGCCTGGGCTGCAACAAGCTGCAAGCCGGACTTCACTGCCCAGCCGCTCCGTGCTCCTTCGGACACAGGGTTAACGTGTCCTGGCAAACCCACTGCTGGGAGGGAACGCAGAGGCTGCAGAGACGCTGCAAACCCCGTGCAGCCAGAACGGCTCCGCACCATACGGGTTCCTGCAGGAAAAACACCTCCAGCCTGCAGCCCTTATTGAAACGGGAGGGCATCCATGCACAACTTGGCTGACCTGCTAACAAATGGGAGACTCCTGTGAGTTGGAAAAGAAAAAAAAAAAAAAAGCCAGATGTTTTTATTATCCATGGAAAACCCAGGCTCCAACCACAAAAATGCATGAACACAGTTATTCATAAAGAACACCATGAGAACGCCTTGCTACTTTGTGCTCCACTGGCAGTTTGGGTTTTGAGGGCTTAAACCACTGCACTTGATGAAAGGGGGGCCACATACAGGCAGGGGTCCCTCTGTGCTTGCGCTGGCTCCAATACAAACACGCAGCCCAGTCGCGGGCAGCAGGAAGGTTTCCAGTCATGCACCAGCACCACACAACTCCAGCTGCTTCCACAATCCAGAGGCCTCTTTAAAGCCCCTCTACCCTGCTCCCGTGAACCGACATRGCTGTGCATGGATGCAGAGAGAAAACCACACTTATGGAAGGGCTGCTTTTGAAATACAGCAACAATCCCGAATCTGTCGGATCCTCTCCAGGGAGATTGAATTCACAGGAGATTTTCTGAAAAAAAAGGAACTGAGTGCATCTAATTTCTCCAGAAATCATAAGAGATTCCTACGCAGTTGCCTCCAAACACAAGAGTGGAATTGCACCCCATGCTGCTAACACTGCACGCAGCCCAACCAGCCCTCAAAGCTTGTCTCCAAAGGCAGCGCTGCCCTAAGCACCAGCTTACACTGCTTCTCAATGGGGCCTTCAGAGCCCTAAAAACTACACAGCATTGAAAGGGATGTCAAAGATCATCTCTGAGAAGGTAAAAGCACCATTTCAACTAGTCGCAGCTTTCAAACAACGTCAGGCTGCCAAAGGAGAAGAGCTCAGAGCACCACAGGGATATTCTGTTCACAATCACCACAAAAAATGCAAAAGGCCTGCAGAAACCCCCGCCAGAAACACATACCGCAAGCAGAGTCCTCCCACTAACAAAGCGCCCTTTAGGGTGGTTTTGTTTAYGGGCTGATTAAGCTGTTAGAAGCATGCCAAGGTTCCCCACCTAGACCCAGCACATTCCTAAAGGTGCACAGGAGCAAAAATGCCTTCCCTCTCACTGAACGTCCCCACAACTAGCAGAACTGGCTCCTTCCAAGAATCTTCCATCTAATCCTGCTCCTGTTTCTGCCATTCACACAGGCATCCAGCAAGACAGTGGCTCTGCAGGGCCTCTGCACAGGCTTTAACTTCCTCCTGATCCTAAGCCTTTAAATATGATGAATATCAGCATTTTCCTCCTCAAACTCAAAGCCAATTTGTAACAGTAAGATTTAACAACCTACGGTTATAATGTTACAAAATGAACATTATAGGAGAGTCCAAGTGTTGGTTACTCATATTGTAACTTTCCCAACTTTGCAATGCAAGTAAAGAATGGATGAAAAGGACAGGTGAACCCTGGACAGGCAACTGCTCTCACAAGGGACAAAATTTTTCAGCGATGAAGTCTTTCCTTTAAAACATAGTTTCCTGAAAAGGGAAAACGGGAGTAATACAAGCTATAACAACTAAGGTAGAGGAGCACACTAGAAATGCCACTGATGCCAGGCCTAAGGAACACAGATGGTGGAGACAGCACCAGCCCAATCCAGCAGGGCTGGACGTCGCTGCCCAAGCGCGAGCACATCCCTCCTGGGATGATCCTCAGATGATACAGAGCAGAACAAACCAGCACAAATGGAAAAACCTCGCTCAGGATCACTGAGCYCAGGAGAACAGCCTGGGTCAAATCCTGACTACGGAAGCACATTGGAATTTGTCCTGGACCTARGGCTCTGGCTGTATTTCACCAGCTCAGGTATCCTAATCTGGGTGTTCAATACATCATTCTGCCTCTCAATTCCTGCATTTAAACAAACTCTAATACAMTATTCAACAGAGCACGTTTACAGGGAGAACTGCGCACTAAGACACGATCYTGGGAGGAGACCCTGGAGCAGATTCAGAGCAGGCACAAGCAGACGCCGGACCGGAGTCATTCCAGACACTTCCAGTGGGACCGCTTGCAAATGTTACCTAACACCCATAATATCACCCRGGGGTTACAGCTATACTTGCTTCTGTCCAAGTTAAAGAAAAACAGTCAGGAAAACGGCCTGTTCCTTGTCACAGTGTTACCTCACCGTAAACACTGCTGTCAAAAGTCAGCTTGTTTCCCAGTTTTATTCTCAATTAATAAAGGTCTACTTGAGAAATTAGTACTCATCTACCCAGCCAATGTTAGTAACCTTTTTGTTTGTAACCCTTTCCTAATTCCTTCTTCACTCTTAAAGCTCGGGCTTAATTTATTGCCTCCCTGTGTTCTTTTTACTGTTGGCTCCTCTTTCCCAGAGACGTATCAAGGCACAGAAGYGCAGGAGTGGGTGCTCGGGGAGACCTTGGCAGCCGAGCTCCTTCTTTCTGTGCAGGAATACAGCACAGGGCAGGCTGCAGCTTGGAAAGCTCGCGCTGCAGGCGCAGCGGAGCAGGGGCTCCTCTGCAGGCTCCTGTTCACCACCACGGCACAAAACCGAGGTGATGCTCTCCTCACAAACACCTCTACCTACACTGCAGAGCCTCCCCGAGCGTTCAACGCTGCCGGAGTAACCGGCATTTCCTGGCCAAAGGAGAGAAGACCTAAGTTAAAAAGGGAAWAGATACAACCTCAGACGGTAGGAGAGATAAAGGATGCGAATCAGGAACACTATATACAAAAACAGATAAAGACCTATTTGATGTACATCTACAAAATCATCAGATAACRCTTAAAAATCACCACTTTATGTCAGCAGTGTGTTGACATAAGRAGCAAAAAGGCAGGATTCGTCAGCTGCTTGATATATTTCCCTAAAATAACATACAAGCCACTGCCTGGAATAATCTTGCAACTGCTTGTCAGTTTTCAGAGAAGTATGCTCTTGTGGTTGCTTGTTTTTTTCCTACAAACACATTTTTCCCTCACTATATATGTGCTCAGATCATAATGGRTAACATGTGGAAGTATCTGCATTTATAAAAATACCTATTTTATATATATATATATATATAAAGGCAATGACAGAAACCTGAAGCTTTGATGACTGACACTTGAGAAAATGTGGTCATGCTGAAGTGTTATTTTTTGAACTGCTATTCTTTACCTTCGCATGCTGACTGAAATTAAAAATGGAAGCAACAATCAGGATCAGGACCATTTTTTCTTTTTTTAAAAAAACGCTGTCAATTTTAAGCCAGAACAGAAGCAGGAAGCACAGGAAGTTTCACAGGAAAACTAGTTGGTTTGATTTTATTGGTGGAAACCACTCCACATTTCCTTTTAATGCTTCAATACAGAGCAGATATGAACCTCTGAAAGTCAAGGTTCACAGGCAACAAGAGCACCGAGTTGCACGTGGCTCTGTCCACTGCATCAAATCAAACTTTAGCCATCAGCACAACAAGGTCACCACGAAGGGCTTCTGAAGTGAAGTTCCAGCCAAAYAAAACCATAAACGAGGCTTTGTCACGACAGTGGCTGAGTTTTWAAAAAAGCCCCTCRGGGGCATATTAAAAATTAGCAGTGAATTCAGCATTAATTAATTAATTTAGCAGTACTTATGAGCAGCTGAATTAGCACAAACAGAAGCACTTGGAAAGCYATTTTTCAAGTCATCTGCTTTTCAGCCACCCACCTAGAGATACYGGAGTCCTAACAGGCACTTTGGGCCAGAGCAGTGGAAATCTGCCACACATGGGAAAAYTGGAGTCATCCTCCTCCGGTGCCAAGCCGCCATGTCCCGGCCCTCCTGCCCAGGAGGGCCCCTCTCCAGAGGGTGCAGCTGTTCCCACTCTGGCACAATTCAACTACTGTACGATAGCATCGGCAAAGCTTATCACCGACGCCAAACAAGGGCTTCCTAAGAGCTACGGGTTGTGCACGCCGATACAAAAGGTGGGGTAAAAATTAAAGCAGAGTCTCTCATTTGAGACATTTGTTTGAGCTGGTGTGTTTCTTGGCACGTAGCTGAATAAAGAGGGGAAAAGCAGCAATAAAAGCATAAGGAAGGTGTTGGAACATATCCAAATGTTCAGTGTTTCTAAACTAACTGACATATACTGGGCAAAGAGGAGAAGATTTAAGGTAATCTCTATTGAAAAAAAGTTTCAAGTTTTTCTTAATTCTTAATTAATTTAAGGTAAGCTCTCCTCTTCTTATTCACCTAAGCATTCCTCAATGTTTGGAGCTATCACAACACGGATAAAGTTTCMAACAATGTCTGGCAAGGAGCAAGACCTGCTAGCATGGATATACAGCCAGACTGCATCTTTGGTTCTTCCCTCTCAYAYGGTCCTTCCCTCTTCAAGTTGTTGCTTCCAACACAACACATGAACTATTTTTCCTCCCTATGCCCCTACTTAAATTCTGGTTTCTTTAAGATAAGGACGTAGTGCTTGAGGATTGCTGGCAACAGCAATGTTGCCAGTGGTAAGAAGATCTTTTGTTTGTTTGTTGTTTACCTCCAGCTCCTCTGAGTAGGGCCCTTAGGTCACTGCTTGTTCTTGGGCGCAGGGAAGCCCCTCCAGACCTCCAAGTCAACACGTCTCCATACAATCACTGTCCAGCCCAAAGCACCATCACAAACYAAATTCTGGTTAGGAGACAAGCAACTAGTGCTGCTCAAAAAAGGGCTCGATTTTCCCAACAGCCGCCTGCCTCCCACCTCCTCGTGTTTTAAAAGGCTTCCTAGTCYGACGAACCCAAAGGAAGGCTGCAGGAGGCAGAGATGAGAGGCAGTAACACAAACAGATGATGCTTTTTGATGTAAAGCAGCATCAAACAGGACTGGGAGGAATTTCTAAAGAGAATTAAGTGGTGTGGATGGACAGGGAATRTAATGCCAATGGCATTCAGTATTAAAAAATGCAAGTCAGTATACTTTGAAAATAAACTTTTATATTAGTTATAAAACCACATGGGATGTTTAATCAACTCTACAAGGGACTTGGAATGGTTCATAAACTCCGCTCAAGGCACAGCTGTGGTTAAAATAAAGAACAAAACCAAACTTTCTCCACTACCACCAAACCATGCACACAATAAAAATGATAATAACAATAAAGAGATCTTTTAAGAGCCTTCTAAAACACAATGCTGCCAGTTCCTCTAGAATACGCTGCTGTCSCAGCCACCCCACAAGATGTAGCTGAACTAGCCAGGCCTTTGGAAAGAGGTAGCACATCCAGCCTTGGCAATGGGAAYACTCTAGGAGGAGACTGTTTTCCTTGACGTAGAGTATGACAAGAGGGCAAGTGACCCAAAGGAGAGGCATCTGCAATGGGAGGATCCRAAAGCGAGATGTGCAGCCTGGACACCATGGCCATGGCAAGGGTCTGCATGGGCATAGAGTAAAGAAGAAAGAAAAAGCACTGAAAATGAGAACATCAGCATGTGCCTGGAACCCTATCCCCTGTGGGGATCTGAGGCTCTCTCAGAGCCGAGGCCAMACACCACTGACCTGAGGCGCCTGCTTAGCCCATTCCCAAAACAGGGCAAGATCTGCTCTTGTCATCTCAACCGCAGCGTCCGCACGGGCTCGGCCAGGCCCCCTGCTCCCTTCGCTGAGGACATTTGCACTTGGTCCTCCCCGAGGCCAAGCACTACGGCTTCYGCGAGCCCAACCGGTCATTGCGTGGGGGCAGGCCTCGCCGGGAGCCGCTGTACAGGCAGCATCCCTGTAYGCAGCATATTATGTTAGCTCTGCACTTGTATGCCGGCCCACTGGAAGGATAAGGACAGGATAAAAGGATAAGGATTGAAAGATAATTTCCCCAAACTGTACCTACTGGTGCATTTGGTTCAGTAAAAAGAAAACTAGAAATCAAAAACATGAGTTTCATGTATTGACCTCAGCAAATTCGCTGAAATCATAACCCAGTAGCCCGAATGCTCACAAGGTCCATCCACTGACACAACTGCACTGCAACACAAATCAAAATATCTGCATAAAGAAGGGCTGCAAAGTACTAAAGATTAACAGCTAAAGTTACACATCCGCGAATCATTGCCTTGTCTATTAAAGTTTAGAAAATTGAACTCAACATGCTATTATTCACCATGTGCTATTATACACATAAGARCCTAAATTACCAAGCTTAGGAGATACTAGTCATGTCCTTATTAAAAAGTCATTTAATCCATCATAAAATATACAGACTATTGCTGGGACCGAAAAAAGAAACACGAAAGCAGCTGCTGAGCAGTGAGTTTCAATCAGAAGTTATTTCTGCTGCCATAAAGCCCATTTTTCCCCCCAGACTTTGGTCTCCCACTTGCACTGAGGCACAGCAGGGGCTGGACGAGACTCTCTCAAGTCCAATTCCCACACTTCACATCTACCTTCTTTAAAGYGGCGGCCTGCTGGGTGCAATGTGCAGGAGGAGGTCACAGCTCCCTGGCTCCAAACTGCTGCTGCCAACAACCACCAGCACAAGGATTGGGGCACTGAGTAAATCGAGTTGGTCTCTACGTGCAGACCAGAAACTCTTGCAGGGGATGGAGAGAAGCCSACACCAGTACTGCAGGAACCAGCGGCACGAGAGTGGATCATTTAGGTTATTTTCTACCCTTTTCGCTTTGTGCCTCACCCATGACAAGCTAGTCCTGTGCCAGCCCTGGAATTTCCTCCTCTTCACGACAGATCCACGGAGTAGGTGAGAGCCATGGGCTTCGCCCAAGCAGGGCGAGTGGTGGCCAGGGGCCACCAGCCCCCAGTAGTGACTGAGGCTTACCCGGCCAGGCTGCTTGTGCCTCCCTTCCTATGCAGGGCTTTTGTTCACGGGGCCAGAAYGGTTTTAAACAAGAGTCTCCAGACCTGTATTCAAGGTTTTGTGAGCTTAGCTTCCCCCAAGCCACGTAGTGTCAGGAGTAGGTTTCTAAACACTGCTGCCCTTCTACCTCAGGGGATTTCCAGAGCATCGGGAAGACAGATGGAATTTCCCCTCAAAATATCTAGCACTTATTTTTTTTCCCCCAAAAGAGACTAATTATTTTTCCCCAGTTCCTGAAGTGTGGTTTGTGCTACATGTGAAGGGCTGTACCTTATCACAGCAACAACAGCTGTTAAGTGTTCAATGTTCTGTTCTCATCACTGTCTTCTACAGCAATCCACATCAACCGCAGCACGTCTTATCTTAACCCTGGATAAGCATTATTGAAATATTAACTTATACAACCTCTATATAAACACATATATATTATTATGCATTATTATATATTCAAGTCGAAGACATGTCCTGCTGCATAGCCAGCTCTTACAACCAAAGAGTAAACACGCTGATTTTGTACGAGGAAGAGAGATAGCACCAAGTTCATTGCCATCTGTAGGTGACTAAAAATGAACATATATAGAGGGAATTACTTTTATGTGCATAAATGTTACCTATGTATATMTAGTATATATTTACTTACAGGTGTATAAACATACATATGTGTATAAACACACATGTATACAAAGCCATATATATATATATATAAAAAAATAGTTTCCCATCTCACTATAGGACTCTGCACATTGTCCCYTGCTCCGGTGCTCCCCAGTTGCCAGGCAACCGTTTCCACCAGGTTGGCAGGGAAAGGTGGAAAAGGGGCCCTGGATTTCACCACTCGTGTCCTGCCCATGGCTGCAGCTCGAGCGGCCCCCCGCTTGGCTTGTTCCTATGTCCTTACTGCAGGGTCTGCACAGCACTGCCCCAACGCCTCAGCAGCACAGAGGGGAAAAACGGCCTGGAAAGAAATGGAGCAGCAACAGAAGACTAGAAAATTTCCTTCAAAAAGGTTTCCTTTGGTTCATTTTGACCTGTCTTACTGTTTGGTAGTTTCAAATCAAGAATGCAGCTTTTGAGGAGAAAAAAAAAAAAAAACAAACAAACAAAAAAAACCCCCAAAACACCACCCTTTTCCATTAGGGAAAGGAACACAAAGACTTGGCATTTCTGAAGAGCCGAGCAGGAAATTCATAAAAAGCAATCCTTAGCCACAGACATTTTTGGGTTTTCATTTGAAAACACTGAAGTTTTGAAAAAAATAATAAGCTTAAAGGCAGACAGAGAAAGAAAACCCACTTCCTTCTAGCCTAGGAGCTTTCCTTTCCAGGAACGCCTCCTCGCCTCAGCCCCGGGCCGCGATCCCGGGGCGGCCACAGCCTCCCCGTGGGGCGCGGGGCTCCGCACCCTCCCGCCCGGCGCGCTCCGAGGGCCCCGGGAGGATGACTTGCTGCATCAGCAGCTTAAAGCGGGGCACAGACCTGCGGGGCTGTCACGGTGAAGCCAGATTGCGGGGGGGGCCAACGCAGCTAAACGTGCTGCGGAAAAGCACCAAAGCAAAACCAGCAACAGGGGGTAGGAGCTGAGCCCACCCGGACGTTTATGTGGATCCTGCCAGGACTCTCACGCCCATTGTAAGGTGGCTACCACAACAAGGTAAAGGAGAAAGGCCTCCAAACATTTGCTCTTCAAGCCCGCATCAGCACGGGCTGCCCCGTTGCTATTCTCACTGCTTAGGGCTTTTTTAAAACCGTCTCTTAGATGGTCATCCAAGGCAGGGTAGCGACACAAGTAAACAAAAGTAGACAACTTAAATAAAATGTCACGGCCTGGCAGTGACTCAATGTCATTGAAGTGTTTTCCTGTCTCAAGCACTTGCAGTAAAAGAAGGGCTGGACTGCAAGTAAACGAACGAGCTGCCAGCTGAATTCCAGCCCGCCGCTTCCCCACGGCTGGCAGTCGGCACGGACGCTCGTACCGACACGCTCGCCATCTTCTAGGTGACCAAACACCGACTCGCAGCTGGCACCAACACCGCCAATGCCAGCAGCAGCGGCTGCGACACTAAAGGGGAGAAACCTCCAGCACAGGCTGTGGAAATGGATGCTTTGGAAACACCTCTATCTCAAATCCCATTCTGGTTCACTAAGAAACGATAAAAAAATCACTAAGAAAAGAAACTATTTTACTAACCCGCTGGCCAGCTTTACTCGAGCCACCTCCCTCCACTTTTCCCCCAGATCGCATTAGCACAGTCACCAAATATTTAACATACGCAGGAATCCTTACACAAACTAGACACTCGGGCATGTCTTAAATTCCCCAGCGCTGCCAGTGTACACAGAGGCGCTCACGAGCACACACATGGCGGCTGCGAGCGCGCCGAGGAGCGGCAACGCCGCAGCGAGAGCCGCCGGCACCGCGTCCCCTCGCACCGCYGCGCACGCGTGCTGGTGCCTTGCGACGGGCAACGCGGGTGCCCCAGCGACCTGGACCACCTCCTTGGCTATTAAGTACATTTTTTTGAATATATAACGTTAAAGCTGTTCCGCAATAAAGTGCTTTTCTAAATATAATGCCTCCCCCAAACACTACTCAGAGCACCGCGCAAGYTGTAAGCAGCTTGGAATGACCAGGTTAAAAAAAATGAAGCCTCTTCCAAATTGAGGGAATTTAATAGCAACTTTCAATTATTGCTCAATAGCCACATTAGCTTTTTTTTAATCCATTTAAACTTGGAGGGAAAGACTCCTACAACAGGAAGGCCTCTCCTCATCTCTGCCTTTCTGGTTACACAGGCACACGAGCAATGCTACTACAGGTCACCTTTGGTGGAGGCAGGTGTCCTGTCATTAGTGCAGTAGAAGGTACATCTGGTTTAGGCAAAGCCTAAACACACTGCAAATATCCAAGTTTTCTTTGGGAGAGAGCAAAACATAGCAGAGGGGTGGGAAACAGACACACTCCAAAGTGCCAAGCAAGCCTGAAAGAAGGTCGGACGGCACCGTCCCTACATAGGCCTCCTCCACGGCACACCACAGTTCCTGTGCCCCCACCCATGCCTAATYACACACAATTATTAGCAGTCTTCCATGAAAAGCCTGACTCAGTTTCTTGGCCCTGTGAACGCCGTCCCGCAGCAAACACAGTGCAGCTGGAGAGTCGCTGCCCAAGCACYGCTGCTTTCCTCACAACCCGCCCCAGGCTCTTCAGAAACCACGCACAGCATGGTCAATAAATCCCTAGCTCCTGGTAACGCTCTTTGGTGTTCTGCAGCTTCTTTATGAGCAATATTCTCGCTATAAAGTCAGGCTATATTTCAGTACTAAAGAGAAAATGTTCTCAAGGAGTATCTTCAGTATTTCAGCAGCCAAATTCAGCCACCAGTTTTCCTGTTGTTTGACTTTGCTCTTGGATAGGTATATCCCTCTATGAAATAGGCACTACCTGAAATGCTAGAACTAGAAGTGTCCTTCTGAAMAATATCCTGAAACCCTCCAAAAGCCACCTCATCTGCCAGGAAAGCGTGCCAAAACCACTCTAGTCTGGCTAGTCCYGAGACATCACCAGCCTAACGTGAAACTCATCAAGAACGAGATTCTCGAAACAAGCAGAACTGAAACTGCGGCAGCTCACGCTCTTCAGGGCCCACAGCACCCAGTCTCATGGCACTGCAGTATTAGGGGATACACATAAATTCTCCTGAAGTGACATGCCCTAGATCAGGGCCAAGGCTCTGCCTATGTCAAAGGGAAGTATTTCACCCCATCTGTTCCTATAGCATCAGTGGAACAAGAATCAGGCCAGAATAAGCTGAAGTTTGACAGGTACTGAAGTACTGCTTCAAATACAAAGCAAAGCAGRAGAATGAGACATTGCTTAGCCAAATACACCAAGTACTTTCTCTGGCAGCTAAAAAAATACCTTCCCAGAACCCTTTCACTTCCCAATTCTGTACTGCTTAAGGGCACACACCAAACTACAGAAACATCTTTTGCAGAATTGGGCTTATTTAATTCAGGATGATGAGTGACCCAAGGCTGGCACTYCTTACCGCCTGTCTCATCTCACTCTCCATAGATGCCCCCAAGTGACTTCAGAAGCAACGTACTAGAAACCAAGAAAAGGGTGGCAGACAGCATCCTTTAGAGGACAAAAGTATTTCCTATTGTCTGAATAAGGGGGTCTCCAGTTATTCTATATATAAATCACCACTTGCTGCCTTTAAGCTTTCCCAAACAATCCCAAACAATCATTCTATGTGGGAGAATCATCACTCATGTTTGCTTCAGCATCCCTCTGGCCTAGCCTAGAGACCCCCCGTCACCAGCTACTCAGGGCAGGGAGGAACAAGTACATTTCCCAGCTGGATAATTTTTCCCTGTCTTCACTGGCTGGAGATGGAGCAGGGAGCTCCTAACTGACCTCCCAAACTGGGGGAGCCTGGAAGCAGGAAACCACTAGCTCCAAATGATTCCCCAGGAGTCCTGTCAGGGCTGCGCCCAAGGACACAGCTCACCCTTACCCACAGCGGACCGGTGCTGCCATTTAAAAATCACCTTTCCTTATCCCTCCCCCTTATCTAAAACAAGAGAGCCAACTATAAAGCACAAGCAAAGCCGCAGGCTTTGGGTTATACACAAGCTGAACCAGGGTCACAGCAAGAGAACGACTGGTGCCCCTCGCTCGGTGCAAACGCCCTCCGTACTCAACGGGATGTCACGACGTCGGGGCTGCCCGGGCTGCACGCTCCAGCTCCGCTAGCCCGGCTGCCACTTGCGAGACAACCTGCAAAGCCCAGCTTGATACTTCTGCCCCCCACTACCACAAACCTCGCCTCTCCCAGCCCAGGTCAACGCCTGCCTGTGCACACATGGAACCCGTGGGGCAAAGCTGTCTGCAAAGGCACCATCTGCCCCCGAGTCTCACCCCAGCCTAGGGGGTTCATTTTCCACACAACCTGTGATTTCCCCTTTCACCAGCCCCTTTATCACTTGGCAGATCCACTGCCTCTCTCCTCTGGGTTGGTTTTCCGCTTCATGACATAATACATATTCTAATAAAGACCAAATATATTAAACATATTTATCTTAACTCAGATATTGCGGTAAAAAGGGGGTCATTTATTCTGGCACGGTCTACTTTTTGTCCTGTTTCCATTTACTGTCACGTTTAATTACTCTTTCCTCCGATGTTTGCTCTAAAGGCACCAGGCCGATAGCTCACTTTCTTCTGTAAACACGCAACGCTGCACTTCAAACACACCACGGCTGTTTCCATTTATGAAAGTAAATACCTTTTGCACATGCTCATTTTCTATTAGAACCAAAGCCAAGAAACATGCAAAGAGCAAAAACATGAAGCTTCGGAGCAAAGGGTTGAAGTTTAAAAACCGTCTCAATACAGAAAGACTGAAAACCCCACAGTGTTCTCTTTCACTACAAAGAAGGTTCAAATATATGTGCAATATGTGGAGAATAAGCAATACAACCAGACGCCCTAACAAATACCATCTTCCTAAAGACTTTCATATTTGCGCATTCCAAGACATAGTAGTCTGCTGAGAAACAGTTATTCCAAGTTTGTGGATTTTCCATCCAAAAGAAAAAATAAATATATATATATATATAAAAAATGATTTTTAGATTTTCTTCTTTAATCAGGATTTAATCCAGAGCAATGGCACTTACATCTCTGAAACGAACCCAGCACACATCCACCGCAAACTAGCCCAGCAGCTAATTGCACCGAAGCGAGATCCTACCACAAGGGCTTGGGAACATGTTAAGAAGCTCTGGCTCAGAGGAGGAAGCCCATGAGGTCAGTTCCTTCCAGTTCAGTTAATGGCACACAAAGTCCTTCCTCTGCAATTCCACACCAATGACCCACTGTCGCACAAGCCTTTGTTTATGCAAACATGTCTCTTAAATGAAATAAAGCCATTTAAGTCAATTTTGACACCTGAGAGCATGGAGAGGGCTTCAGGAAAGTCCTACCGGTTATTTAGTACACATTTACGGATAGCAGCAATGTTCTGCATGCAGAAGACTTCTTTCTAAAAGTCAGACTTAAGAATCTTGAAGAAATTAAGAAAAACAAGTAYGGTGCCCAAGAGCCCTGGTGGTCTGCCCAGCGATGTGCATCGTCTCCTCTACTCCTCATCAATGAGGCCTGCAGCCAGRGCACATCACACACGGAATTAAACCCCATCAAGAGTCCCTTAGCAATAACCGGTCCAACTCCAGCACCTGATACAGCCTAACGAAACAGAAGGGAGAGCCATGATTTGCACAAGAAACAGCCGTCACACCAAGAGTGACATTAGTTTACTCTAGACAAAAAGATGGAGTGATCTAAATGAAACAATAAACCAATTAATATTACAGCACAATCAATAGATCTCTCCTGTTAAAAGAGTCCTGGAAAAATGCAGTGCATCAGCATCACCTTTAGCACCTCATTTCCCCACAAAAATGAGTTGATTTCTGATTTCTGCATCACAAATAGCATTATTCAGAAAATGAAAATAATTATTCTTAATTGTAAAACCTCTTTCTTCCTCCTACAGCCTTTGTAGGGGGAAAAAGCGCTTTGCTGCTGGAGCACTCACAGGGCCCACACAGTGAAGCCATTCCCAGACTCCAGGGAAGGCCAGGCGCTTCCATGGAAACACAGCCAGCATGCATTTCACTGGAATACTACTAAAAGCAGCACTTGTGCCCCCGCATTATTTTTGCGCTCCCAACGTGCTTTACTTCCTGTGGGCTAGCAGCCGGTTGCCACCTCATAGCAGTGAAATGGCAAATCCGCGAGCGTTTCTGTGCTGCAGGCAGTTGATGCAGGATGCCTATTTGTAACCAAGATCCAGAGGTGACTAGTGCTGCACTAATTAATCATGCTGCTGCGCCACTTTTCACAACGGCAGCAAAAGCAGACCTCCTTTAGCAGCACGATTATTGTTAGTGTGCAACTCACATCCAGGGCTTTCAGTAAAGACTGGGACGATTCAAGAAATTTAAGTCTCATAATCATCAATTTGGGGATGCAGCCTCTGCCACACTGCCTATTTCTTGCACAGAGTTTCTTCAGGTATAAAACCAATGCAGGTGTCACCTGAGAGATGGTACGTCCTGACTGGAGAGGAGGAGGAGGGTGAGCACATCTAGCAGGTTACATGGCAGCCATCTCCATGTAACGCGAGGCACCTTAAGTGACTGGGCTAAGTTGAGTCAGCATCTAGGTAGCTCTCACGTGGGTTGGCCATGTGGTTAAAATGTCCCATTTTTGCAAACAGAATGCCATGAAATTGTGAAGTCCTGAATAAAAATATCGACCAACTAGAAGACTTGCAGTCTGCACCCATTCCTGCACTCATCTGCTCACAGACCAGTTGTCAGAGAAGCTGCCRTGCTCTCCATCAGCGACGAAGCGAGTAGAGAAAGGCCTCAAGGTGACCCAACGAGATGTCAACTGCCTCACCAAAGACAAAGCAAGAGACTAAAACCTCTCCATGCCATAACAAATCAGCATATAAATTAAAATTATACACGTCCTTAGTCCTCAAGAGCAGAGGTCAGCAGAAGAGAAGGGGAGGACAGTAGAAGTGAAGACATAATATCAGCAGTGGGCTTCGTCTTCAGGCCATTCATTAAATTATTCATAATCTCATCAGTGCAATCAATAGCCTCCATTTCCTTTCTTGCTTTTGTTTTGGTTACAAAGCCTACTTACTGCCACCTGATTTTAGTTTAGTTACATAATATTTGAAATAATAAAGATGAAAGATCAAGTAATTAAATGTTTTTTTCTTTTCTTTCGCTTGGTACCGCAGTTAATGAAACCATGGTCTTGAGGGTAACCTGCACTGAAAATGCAAATAAGGCAACTGAATTCAGCTTACACTAATTACTTGCTATTTTAGAAGCACATATGTACCTTTTAATATCAACTACACTTCACACCTTTTCAGGAGTTCAAGAAGACAATTTTCACATCTGTTGTCCAGCAGCACTATTCCTGTTCATTTACAGGATTCCAAGCCCATTTCTGCACTTCTCCAGTTCTGCAAGTTTTTCAGTCCCTACACTGGCTTTTACTATTGCAGGTCAGACCTCTGAAAAACCYACCTAACTGTGGTAGTTACCAGGACCTTGTGAAGCGATAAATCTCCTTCTCGGGGGCAGCCTGAGGACACTGCAGCAGAGCGGGGCCGTGCACCTCAAAGTCCCTTCCTCTGCCCACCACCCCATTGCATTTGACCACCTCCATCCTTTCTGATTCCYGACCCAGTGGAAAATTGGCCATTGATCCTCCCAACCACGCTGCTCCTCTCTCTTCCCTGCAAACTGCTGTTTCTGCTTCATCTCTTGGCATGCTGGCCACATAAATGTCACTAGGTAAAAAACACGATAGAGACACATATAAGTAAGGGTGTTTTAAAACCAGAAATGGTTATCCTATGAAATAACAGTGAGCAAGGGAAATATAGAGTAGCACATAAAAAAAMCTCTTACAACTGCTATTGTTTAGAGGCAAAAATCAAGTTTGCTGATCTTGAGCCATGCAAAAACCTGTCTTTCTTACCTCCGGTGTAGCTCAAGATAACAGACCTAGGAACCAGGTTCCCCATCAGGCACAGCCACGGTGCTCAGGCAGCGTCAGGACCATGGCACTGTCTATCCCACTACAACGCTCTGYATCCATGGGTCTTCCGCAGCCGCTCCATAAGGGAATCAATCCGCTCCTGACGCACTACTCTGATCTCGCAAGAGGGAGAGGGTCTCTGTCACCAAAGTTCCTTTTAAATAACTCTTGTCGTTTCAGTTTCTTACTGGTTACAGCTAGTCACTATGAAAACATCCATTTCAAAAGCACTGATAATTGTAAAATTGATCTCCTTACTAGAAGCAGGTACCTACTATGTCAAATTATATGGGCCTCTAGGAAAGCCAAGCACTCAGGTGTAAAGTACTCTGAAAAAAGGATCCTTGCACGAAAAGTTCTTGGGAGAGGTGTAAATTCCCCTCATCCATGAGCCTGCCACATTCAAAGTATGTGCTTTAGAAAATGCTAGGGTTTATGTTCACCTTCACAAACCACCTATGGCCTTTTCACTAGCTTTATACCAAATCCCTCAAGGCTGTTAAAAACTTCCTGCTGGACTGCAAAAGCATTCGACTTACCTTACTCTTCTGAATTACAAATAACAGATATCACAGACACTGCTCCAGCAGGAGCTGCCAAGGCACTCCAGAGGGACACAGCCGGTGACACGGCTGGACTTGAGCTGCCGTTTCCGTGAAACAAAGCGGGCTCATTCTCAAATCTAGCTACCTTTAGACTCCTGCAGATCAAATCGAGGCCTGTCCTTTAAAAAACAAAAAGCAGATTTATATATCAGTAGGTGTCTTCTCCCTACTCCACAGTGTTGTTCTTTCTCAAGGTCAGTGCCTAATTTCTTGCAAGTGATTTAGGCTTATTTTACTGCTGAGTTTTGCAGCCCATTTCATCATCCAACTCCTTTGTGTAATTAAAATTCCTCTTGGTCTATTTATGTGCTAGCTTCTGCCACTACCTGAGCCACCAGCAAGTGCTTTTCCTGAGCTAGAGCCTGGAAACATCAGCATCTTCGTTTTAGACTCACTAGGTATCTGTGCTGTTAGTCCTAGAGTGCCTTTTTGTCATTGTAAAAAGCAAATTCATCCTAATTCTCTATTACGAAGCATCTAAAATGTCCTTACCTCCTTCCAAGCACTGCTATGCCCTTTCTTCTGCAAGGAAGCTACACAACTTATCACATCAGCTGCTATATCTACCTGGGCCAAACAATTTTCTTGCAGTTTCTTTCCAGATGGCAACCCGGAARAGTCCAGTTTTCCACCCAAATTGTTTTCTGACTGCTTCGAGGGAAAAATATATAATCTTCAACATATTTCAATAATAAAAAAAAATCTTCAGCGGGCAAGTGTGGCTTCATGGGGTTTTCCTCAAGTGTTTTTATCTGGAGAACTAGTAAAGGCTTCAGCATCGGCTGAGTTTTTCTCAGGAGTGCTGCAGGAGTTAAACWGCATTGCTAGCTAGGTTTGAGATGGTGGAATCACTTGGGGAATATCCTGAATCATTTCCATAGCATCCACTCCTGGTTTTGAGGCTGGCATGTTCCAACTTCTGCATGTTAGCAGTCTTATTTTATACCTTGGCACACGCTTAACTTAAATAACACATAGATTTAAATCATCCTCGGTATTTACCGACATGAACCTTAGCAGCTTTTGGAGAGTAATAGGATTTCTTAGGTCAAAAATTAAGGGGTTACAAACTCAAATTTCTGATTTACAGCACAAGCTCCTATATCTAACTTTAAGTCCTAATATGAGCTAAAATGTTGTCTGCCAAATCAGGTGTTATTTTTCCAGTTCTATATTTGCACTTCAAGGATTATTCAGAAGCACACAGCAGAAGAAAGAAGGCGGCCACATTCCTTAAAGTGAATCTTTTGGAAAGGGTTCAGAGAAGTTTGGGTTATCTGTTTTCCAGTGTTTTTTTCAAAGCAGTATAGATTTAGACAGATCCATAAGTACTCAAAGACAACGACTCTAATCTTAAATTTAGAGATATAAATATTTTACCTTGTATATACACACAAAGTTGGACAAGCATCATGATGAGWATGGGTTTGTCTTTGGCTGCGGAAGGCAGAACAAGGCAGAGCTCAGCTTCATCCATGTAAAATTAGCACAAATCTCTCAAAATGATTTCTACAGAGCTGACCTGCTGGTTTAGCAGTAACAGACAGAAAGGTGATGTCGTCAGATGGCAAGGGGTCCGTGACCAACCCCTGTGTCCCTACCTACGTTTGGAGGCTGGGTCTGCTCTATAAAGATGGGGTTGAGCACAAGAGGAAGCTCTCAGCTCCTGCATCTCCGAGGCTCCCAAATATCACCCCAAGGACCAGTACCAGGGACACTGCTTCATGCATTCCTCACCCGTGTGCTTGGGAACAGCTCTCGAGATGCACTGGGCATTAACCTGCCTCCAGCAGCAGTTCCAGTAACTGTAACATGTGCAAGTATGCAAGGGAAGAGAGAAGGGAGAAGATTAACCAGGCAGCATCACCACCAGAATCACTGGAAAGGGATGGGGGAAGCACTGAGGGACTCCCTTTTTCCATTAAAATACTTGCATATATTTATATTTAAAATATATATTTTTATATAT
This sequence comes from Eudromia elegans, assembly GCA_003342815.1. NCBI lineage: Eukaryota > Metazoa > Chordata > Aves > Tinamiformes > Tinamidae > Eudromia > Eudromia elegans. The sequence goes on from PTEX01000042.1 coordinate 1,584,963, forward strand.
ATAAATCATATCATGCCCTTCTATATCCTGCTATGCTCGAGTCAGTCAAGCAGGCATGAAGACTGGAAGAATCATAACCTGGAGTGGCGTTTCAGAAGCAGGGTACAGCAGTGCTGGCCAAACTCTAGGACAAAATAGGCTGCCAAACCACCAGAACATGACCCCTCTGCCCAAGCCAGAGTGCTCTTTGCGGTGTTCTGTGTGGTCACATCCTTCCAGGGCGCTCTAGAGACCAAGTCCCATCAGCACAGAGCTCAGATGCCTGTGGGAGCCCCCCAGTTCTCCCTCTTGGTTCCCCTCTTCTGCACACATATTCCTCTCAAAAAACACCCGAGTTTTCCGTAGTTAGACTCAATTCACAAAAGAATCTTCTGCTATAATTACATTTCAGCACAAAGACATTAACACATTGCCAGGATGTGAGGAACGTGCTTCCCAAGGACTGGCTATACAACCTTTCATCGGAATAGCTCCATCTTTACCACTTAATTATATACGTATATTGGGTTGCAACAGAGACCCACTGACTCCAAATGCCCACAGATCTCCACCAGTCAACTCCCCGTATACTGCTTTGGCATCTAGTGCCCTGTACATTAAGTTTAATAAAAGTTATATCCACCTATCTAAACTTACATTAAAGGAAATCATACGGGATCTTTTACTGAAAATACTCAAGTTTAGAAATGTCAAGAATCGGTTAAAAAAATGCACTTAGATAAATAGTGATGATGCAAAGATGATTAAAAAAAAGGTTAAACACACTAACCATCTAACCAAGCATAGTCTCCTAGCAGCCCTCAAGCATGTTTAAACAACAGTACACGTTTAAAGCAAATATTGTTTTGTCACCAAGTTGTTTTCTTCTTGTTAGGTAGTCATCAACTCAAATGCAACAACCATAAAAATCAAATTCCAGATATTTCTGTGAAACAAAGATCAAATAAGCAGAGCAGAATAATAATAGCAATTAAAAAAAGTTTTGTAATGCTTTTCTTTGTAGATACACAGGTATCTTCAACTAATTTTCTTGTAACCTTTTCTGCTTAGCACAGGTCTCAAGTTCTTCAAAAAAGAAACAAAACCCACTTAATTGCCAGAGTACACACAGCTTGTCATAGATAGATGGGTTAGTCAACACATTCCCCTGATTAATGGTTTTCACACTGTTTTCTTGAAGTGTGGTAAAAAAAGGAGAAAAAAGAAAAAGGAGGAGAGAAAAAAAGAAAAATCCACAAGAGCCCAGGCAAGCAGGCTTCCCACATCCGCAAGCCCACCTCCCAGGCAGGGAATTCTCACCACCTCACAGGTTTAGGCGGAGGAATCTTTCCAGCCTTCCCCTTCCTCACTATCTCTTTACCAGCCTCTGTACACACCGTATTGATGGTATTTTTAAACAGCCATTTGATGTCTGTATTTTTAGGGGAAAATGATATTAGAGTGGAACTTAATTTCCTGAAGAGCAGAGCATTTATTTTTAATGTTTTAATTTTTCTGCAATTTCGCAGCGTAATAAAAAATTAACGCCAAGTAATGGAGAGTGCGGCTCTCGTTAGCCCGGATGAACAGGGAAGGATCCTGGCGGGGTGCTGACGCTGGCGGGAGCGCCTGCGCACGGCGCTGTGCTGCGCTGCAAACCCACGCACCCCATGTGGGCTCCTCCTCTGCCGACACGCCTGGTGGGCCGACACGCAGGCTCCTGAGCAAGGCCGCGGCCTCAGCCCCTTCCCCGCCGCTTCCCGCGCGCCTCCTTCCAAGAGACACGCTGCTTCAGGCAGGGCCGGCACGCGGCAAGGCAGCCCCGATCCCCTCCTTGCTCCCTTGATCCCCTCCTTGCTCCCTTCAGGAGGCCTGAGGGTGTCTGCAGGAGCCACAGCAGCTCCCAGCACCTCATGGGCTCCAGGGGCTTCCAGCGCTGCCCAAGAAAGCGGGAGTCAACCCTCAACCCACAGTGAGGTGGCACCAGAGAGCTTGGCCATGGTGGAGGTCGCAGCTCAAGGCAGCATCCAAGAGCTCTGCCACGGTGGAGGGGACAGCTCAAGTTCCTTTGGAAGGAAATTATGCATTAAATACACAGCACGGCTTAGCGGCAAGCCCCTAATTAGGCAGTGGCCGGTAAGGGCCCCATAGCATCTGCCTCCATCCCACCTGAGGAATTGCACTTAAGAGGTTGCCAATGAAGCTTTAACTGGCCCGTGTCAATACCAGTCACACCAAATTACTGTAATTTAATAACTGTCCGGAGTTTGCATTCTACACTGAGAGTGCTACCAAGGAATGACATGTCTCTGCAAGACAGACAACAAAACCACACAAAGGTTAAGGAGATATTTTCTGTTGAAAGGACTTAGTTCATAAAGGTAGAGAGCATTTAGTGTCTGCTGGCATCTCTGCATTCAGAACCTTTTACACACAATAATCACCTGCTCCCATAACAAGCTAGCAGACATATGTAAAATTAGTCCTGGCTAACACAGGTCTGCACAAACCACATTTAAGGGATTATATTTTCTTGTAGGTGGTTTATATTTCACAGCTGAAATCTGAAAGAAGTTGTTTTAAAATGTTCTTTGTGATGCTTTGGAAAATTAAACTGTGCTTACATTAAAAAAAAAAATCAAAAAAGCCAGATGCAACAAAAGAACTCAACGCATGGCAAGACTGCTTGGAAGGCTATCGTAGCAAAGCATGCCAAGTGCTTCCCGAATCAGGCTTTTCCTATGGGCACAGGGAGCTGACGCTGCTCTGCCGGGACGCRCTCCCTGAGGTGCAACGCAATCCAGCACAGAAGACAAAGGGAAGAAAGGAGACTTCTGTTAGACTTCTACCACAAAAAAAAAAGGCAGCCAAAGGGTGAGTAAATCAGCAAGCTATAGCTCTACTTTGGCATGGTTACAGACAGACATGACTGAGATTTTAGCAAAGACTTTTAAACGGTGAAGTTCAAGGATTAAACCATCAATAAAAAGCCTGCAAAAGTTTGCTCAGGAGTGCTTTACAGCAGCAGTTACTGTTCATAAGGCAAAGCAAACCAGAACTGCAGACACTTGCTCTCCTGTATTGAGACCAAAAGGCTAAATACACACATATTTTATAGCAAGCCTTCCCCTGTCACATACTGCTTACTGGGGTGTGCTATTAAGTCAATACTTCACACTCCCAGGGAAACGCCTTAGAGTAAACTACATCTGACTTCATTCATCTGATATCAGTGTTACATTTCTGCAGCAATTGCAGTGCACAGGCTGCCGATAAAAGCAGAAGTCTGCATGGTTTTCATCATCCTAATTGTCATGCAGACCRCTTTAAAAGGCACTAATCAGTGCTGTACACAGATGCAAAGTGTGCTCAGCAGTAGAAGCACCATCCAAATACTTAGCCAAACAAATGTCCTGTTTTCAGGGGAGACAGAAGCACGGCAGATTTTAGGAAAAAAATAAGACACAAAACTGAAAATAGATTTGACGGTAGGAGACAGAACTTAGCTTAAAATCTAAGGTGAACCTCTAAGTAGAGGGAAAAAAGCAAAAAAGAAAAAAAAAAGACAAAAAAAGGAAGAGAAAGGCACACAAGGTCAAACTCCCTTCCTGCAGATGATACAGGTCAAGAGCCTGCTGCCTCATCAAGACAGACTCCTGCGTTCATTTCAAGTCAACTCACTGCAGGGTCTGCCCTCAATATCCTTGGTGACAGGCTTACGTAACCAGCACGTTTCAGACAAGCCATAGCTAAAATAGCGTCCATTAGAAATCCCAGGACACCTTCTGCTATTCCTGGGTCAAATCCTGCTGCAGGAGATCCGTAACCTCTCACTTGAAGCATCTGTAATACCAGATGAATGTAAGGCAACAGAAAAGATCTTTCTAAGATTTCAGGGGGGATGCAGGGAAGTGCAGGACTGGAAAGCCTGACATCTTACCAGGTGACTTACAGAAGCTAATAACAGACAGACTTTGGGACACTCGGATAGATAGAACTAGGGTCAAAACCTGGACAATTGATACCCAGTTGCTATAGCCTGCTTGAATTTCCAAGATCTCAAAGTTCCTCACCAAAATTAACTTAAAAAAAAAAAAAAAAGTAAACTAAGCAGAGAGAGAATAAGTCCTGCATGGACAGACAACTGGTGAAAAACCGAACCAGACTAAGGATAAGCAGTCTCTTCTTGTGGTGAAGAGAAGTCTCTGGCTAAACTCAGACTAGAGATCCCTGCAGCTTCGCACACTCATAAACCACCTGGAAAGGGAGTGCAGGGAGTGTGCTGTGAACTGAGGATGTTTGCCAATGACAAAAAGGTAGTCAGGGCTGCAAGGACAGGATGTGAGGAATTCCAGATGAGCCTGCRAGACTGAGCCAGTGACACAGCAGGCAAAAAGGAACGTGGACAAACATAATAAATGTGAGGAGATGTATGTAGGAAAAATACAACCATGACAGATCGAGCTGATAGACTCTAAACTGACCACTACTTTGGAGCAGTTTCACAGAACCATGAAAACATCAATTCAGGAATCAAGCAGACACCACCATCCCCAAAAAACCAAATATTACAAAGCATTAAAAAAGGAATTTAAAAAATTATTATCCTACTTTATAAATCCAATGCTCACCTACATGATAAAACTATACTGTTCTGATCCTCCCACCTCTTAAACGATATGTAGAACTGGGACTGATCATCCCTTTCTGTGAATCTAAGTCAGGAACAGCTTCCATGCACAGAATGAACAGACAACAACTCTCAGTCAGGAAAAGATGACAACCTGAGGAAAAAAAAAAGGCATCAGAGGACTGCAAAATCCTGAGCAGCATAAAGCAGGGTTGTTCATCGTCTTTCCACATAATAACTAAAAGACACTATTTGAAGGGAAGTCTTTGGAAGAGAAACCCACCATCATTTTGAACAAGACCAAGGATGCCCTCAGCTCTAACAATTTCTCCAACCAGAGATTGGAGAAAACCACAGAGGAAGCGCTGTACAGACTCACCCTGTTCTTTCCCTCCCCGCAGCATCTGCTCACCAGGAAAAAAACCAAAACCAGAGACTGCAGGAGACAACAGATAAAAAAAGGCAGCCACTGAAGAGGAAGAAGCAGGAGTAAGACAGAGAACTGAGGGGATACCGAACAGTGCATCCCAACAGCATCCTCTGCTCCTTGAGGCTATCTGGACAGGAGCCAGCTATGCTCTGCCAGGAGCCATAAAGGGGCCAGGGAACCAAAACAGATCCCAGAGCTGCTGGGATCCTGTTCATCCACCAAGCTGTTGCTGGTCTGTTTTGCCAGGGCCAGCAGGAGATAGGAGAGAAGATCCCATCTTCTGGAAGGATAGTAGATGGCAATCACAAGCCCAACCATAAGCTCAGGAAGAGATTCTGGAGCAATTAGATGAGGACTGCAGCCTCATACATCACGTACACATGTCCCTTGGTACCCCTCTTGCTGCAGAGAGGGACACAAGTCAGAGTCGATGAAGCACATACATTTTCTTGTGTTTGATTCCACAGGTCATAAACTAGCTCAAAAAAGAAGGCAGTTAKAAGGGTTCCTCATGCCTCCATACCTATCGCAGCAGAGGGCAAGGAAATGGTGCAGGAGCCTGCACAGATGTGTCCAAGGGCTGCTCAGAGATGAGACCAGCCGGGTGTCACGACGCATGCTCAAGGCATGCGTGGAGCACTGGGCTAGACAGATGAGCCTCGGTTTGGCCGTCCCAGCTGCTCTTAGACTTCTATAACACATGTTCTAGAAGCTGTGGGGCACTGTTGACATCCCATACAATCTACTATACAGCAACCACAGCTGGTTGTGCTTTTGTGTTGCCACATTTTTTCAATTGCGTCCACACTTCCGTATGGAAGAGCTAAACTATAACCAGCACTCCAGATAACTCTCCACTCTCAGCAAAAGACACAAAACATCCAGCTAGATAAACAGCTGCTTACAAAGTTACTTTAAACCTCTTCTCTTTCAGGCCTCCAGTCACAGTGTATCTCAAGCCCCTTGATCCCTATTCACAACACCTGGGTCTAACGTCCTCCCCCTTTCCTCTCAAAGGGAAAAAAAATTTTTTTTTTTTTTTTTTGACAGAAATGGAGGGAGGATTAACTAGTTGCTTGAATCAAGAAAAAGGTTTTCTGAAGTTTATTTTTTAATCTGTTAACAAGCTCAAAGAGTCTCACACACTGCAAAATGTACCCTCCTTTGGCAATTTTGACTAAAAAAGAAATTTCCCGCACACCTAGATATTGCCTATGGGCTTTTCTGCTCCAAATCCTAATTTTCCAAACACTTCAGAAAAAGGCCACTAAACACACCACAATCCTGCAAGCAGTTAGGCAAGCAAACACTTCATTTTGAGGTCAGCTTTGAATGCCAGAATTTTAAAATAAGAAATACTGACAAAGAATAAATCTACATTCAGTTAAGACAGGCACAAAGCAAAGGACTTCTCGAGTCATCGATCCTCCTCTCCTACTACCACAGCCAAGCCCAATACATAAATTCCCCCTATGCATCTTTAAGTGATAGTCAGGGACTTCCTCCTGCTTCACCATTTGCAGACATCCCCAAACCTCATTCCATTTATGGAAGAAACTTTCCAATTTCCAGCCGAAGTCTGTTCATGCCAGTTTACATCCATTTGTTCTTGTGCCAACATTGTTCTTCAGTTTAAATGGCTCCTCTCCCTTTCTAGTGTTTATATCCCTGCTGCATTTGCAGCTTCCAATCACAGCTCCTCCTAGGCTTCATTTGCTAGATTAACTAAGCCAGGTTTCCCTCATCTCCCTGGAAAAAATGACATTTTCCCCCCCCAATCACCCTCTTGTTCCTGCTCCAGCTCAAGCATGGGTGGGAAGACTTGTCCCTCCCAGCCCTGTCCCACCGCGTCCCTGGCCCAGCACCCTCTCCCGTCACACGTGCTTCCCCCTGAAAGCTCTTCTGCTTCTTCATTCCAGGGGTTGGGGGTTCTGCTGGGAGCAGACAGCAAAGGCAAGCCCTGCTGTTCCACCTAGTTCCACACAGTTTGCTTCCAAGGCGGACAACGAGCTCACATATTATCGCACTTCTTAAGTCAGGACTTCCCAAAAGAACAGAGCTGCTGCGACAGATGTAACCACTTAGTTATCATTACCTACCAACTATCTGGATTCGTTTTAATTTCCCCGAGCCTCTTAAAACCTGTGCCACAGACAGCACTCAAATTGCTTCCTAACTAGCTGCTCAGAACCACAACTCTCCTCAGCTCAGAGCTTCCTAGGRAAGACGTTGCCCTTTCTGACCACATCAGCCCAGACACCCTGAGCCACTGGCACTGGTTCTGACCTGGCTGCAGGTCTGCAAACACAGCAAGTAATCCAGGCTGGCAATTTACACATCTCCCGACAAAGGGAAGCCCCCACTGCTGTGATCTGCTCCTCTGCGCTCCCCTTCGTGACAAAGGGCACGTTTACTGGGCTGCCCTGTGACTAAGATTTTTCTCTCTCATTGCAATCAAGTCATGCAGGCGTCATGCTATACACACAACAAAGCCATTCTTTTTCCCAGAGGGTCCTTTCCAAACTTTGATTCTTCTTAAATGGACAAAAAAAAAAAAACCCTCCAAAACAAAAAACCACACTCTGAATTATTCCATCAAATACTTATCTCTGTAAAAGAATAAAAATATCCACAATCCAGCAGGGTGTTTCACACTGTAAAGTTAGCCAGCAAAGATTTTGCCACAAGGTCACCATAAGAGGATCTCTCGCCTCAACGCTAGCACATCTAGGCATCTATTCCAGCAAAATTCAGTTCTGTGGTAGAAGAAGTCTTTCAAACACAGGCCGCCGGCTACCTCACGCTCGGAAGGGGAC